>LS990915.1:23931926-24256926 GCA_900464855.2 Musa schizocarpa
TATACGTATTTATACATATATATATATATGTATATATACATATATATTTATATATTTGTGTATATATTTATATGTGTAAATACATATATATATATATCTATATATATATATATATGTTTATATACATACATATATATATATATACAAATTCATATTCTTTATTGAAGATGTTTTGTTAGTTGATGGTTTAAAACATAACCTCTCGAGTATTAGTCAATTATATGATAAAGGATATATTGTCAAATTCGAATATAATACTTGCATCATTAAAAAAACCACACAAAAACACATCTATGATTGCATTAAAACAGAATAACGTATACACCATTAACATCAATAATCTTTGCAATAAAGTATGTTTCTTTGGCTTTGGCATAGGAGATTAGGTCATGTTAGCATGAAACTAATCACTCAAATATCATCCAAAGAACCTGTACGAGGAATTCCTCACATCAAGTTCATCAAAGATAATGTGTGTGATGCTTGTCAATTAGGAAAACACATTAATAGTAGTTTCAAATTTAAGAATCAAATAAGCACATTTAGGCCCTTACAATTGATCCATATGGACTTGTTCGGACCAATCTCTACATCAAGCCTAGGAGGTAGCAAATATGCCTTCGTCATTCTAGATGACTATAGTAGATACGTATGGACTTATTTCTTGAAACACAAAAATGAATGCTTTAGATATTTCACCAAGTTTTGTAAACTTGTTTAAAATGAAAAGGGTTTTATAATTTCATCAATTCGAAGTGATCACGGTGGTGAATTTCAAAATCGTGATTTCCAAGAATTTTGTGAATCTAATGGATACAACCACACCTTCTCTACTCCAAGAAATCCTCAACAAAATGGAGTAGTAGAAAGAAGAATAGAAATTTACAAGAAATGGCAAGAACCATGTTGAATGAACATAGCCTACCCAAATATTTTTGGGCCGAAGCTGTAAACACTGCATCCTATATTCTGAATAGAATTTTAGTAAGACCCTTAATCACCAAAACTCCCTATGAGTTATGGAACAATAAAAAAACCCAATGTTTCATATTTTAAAGTTTTTGGGTGTAAGTGTTTTATCTTGAATGAAAAAGATGTCTTAAGAAAATTTGATGCTAAATCTGATGAAGGATTTTTTCTTGGTTATTCTTCGGTTTCTAAAGCTTTTTGTATCTTCAATAAATGGACTTTAATTATAGAAGAATCCATTCATGTTGGTTTCAATGAGATTTTCGAAA
The DNA here is from genome assembly GCA_900464855.2 of Musa schizocarpa. Lineage (NCBI taxonomy): Eukaryota > Viridiplantae > Streptophyta > Magnoliopsida > Zingiberales > Musaceae > Musa > Musa schizocarpa. Next base: position 23,933,165 of record LS990915.1, read on the forward strand.
TCTAGAAAAATGACTTTGATGATGATGTTAATTTCGATTCTTTGAATTTAAATGAAACCTCTTCTCCAACTAGCAACTTGGATGCACCCACTTCCGAAACATCCTTACCCAAGGATTGGAAGTATGTAGATGCTCATCCTAAGGAGCTAATCCTAGGAGACACATCTAAGGGGGGTCAAACACGTTCATCTTTTAAAAAATTTTGTGCTAACATCGCTTTTCTCTCCCAAATTGAACATAAATGTATTGACGAAGCCATAAAAGATGATTTATGGATTATCGTAATGCAAGATTAGTTAAATCAATTTGAGAGAAATGAGGTGTGGAAGCTTGTTCCTAGGCCAAATGATCATTTAGTTATTGGTACTAAATGGGTCATTAGAAACAAGCAAGATGAATATGGTATCGTGGTGAGAAACAAGGTTAGATTAGTGGCCAAAGGTTTCAACCAAGAAGAAGTATTGATTACGAAGAAACCTTCGCTCCTGTGGCTAGATTATAAGTCATAAGGATGCTCCTTGCCTATGCTAGTAATAATAATTTTAAGTTATTTCAAATAGATGTTAAAAGCACTTTTCTTAATGGCTTTATTTCTGAAGAAGTTTATGTTGAACTGCCTCCCAGATTTGAAAATAATAGCCTCCCTAATCATGTATTTAAATTAACCAAAGCTCTCTATGGTTTAAAACAAGCCCCGAGGGCTTGGTATGAGAGACTAAGCACTTTTCTTATTGAAAATAATTTCACAAAAGGCAAGGTCGATACTACATTGTTTATCAAGAATTTTAAAAATAATTTTCTTATTGTTCAGATTTATGTTGATGATATTATCTTCGGTTCTACGAATAAATCTCTTTGTGAATCTTTTGCTAAAATCATGAGTCTCGAATTTGAAATGAGTTTGATGGGAGAATTAACGTTTTTCTTAGGCTTACAAATTAAGCAACTAAGCAATGACATCTTTATTAGTCAAACTAAATATGCTTTAGACTTACTGAAAAGATTTAATATGGATAGCTCAAAGGCTATTAACACCCCTATGAGAACCTCCACTAAGTTAGAAGTTGATGAGAGTGGAGAAAGCTTTGATCAAAAAACTTATAGGGGTATGATAGAAAGTTTACTTTACCTCACTGCAACTAGACCAGATATCATGTTCAATGTAGGATTTTGTGTTAGGTTTCAATCGAATCCTAAGATATCTCATCTCAAAGCGGTTAAAAGAATACTTAGATATCCTAAAGGTATCATAAATCTAGGATTATGGTATCCAAAATTCAAAAATTTTGAGTTAATTACTTATGCTGATGCGGATTTTGCTAGGTGTAAAATAGATAGAAAAAGCACATCAGGAACATGTCAATTTTTGGGACATTCCCTTGTTTCCTGGTCATCTAAGAAACAAAACTCGGTTGCTCTATCAACAACTGAAGCTGAATATATTGCAGCTAGTGCATGCTGTGCACAAGTTGTGTGGATGAAAAACACCTTAGAAGATTATAAAGTCTATCTTAAAAACATTCCCATTAAATGTGATAACACGAGTGCAATATGTTTAACAAAGAATCTCATTCAACACTCAAGAACAAAATATATTGATATTAGACATCACTTTATACGAGATCATGTTACTAATCATGATGTAATTATAGAGTTCATAGATACTAAGCATCAACTAGTTGATATTTTTACAAAACCTCTAAGTAAAGAATAATTTGATTTCATAAGAAGAGAATTAGGAATGTTGATGTGTCTGAATGCATAAACTTGTTAAAATTATTTGGACTTTATTGATTGAATGATCAAATCACTTAATTGTCATTACATGCCTAAAATAACATATTAAAAATTAATACAAAAATTTTCATAACGATGAGCATGTCTTCATGATTTTATAGTCTTGTCCGATTGCATGAAAGTGTTAAATTAAATTTTCAGTTCCAATCGGATTTCATGAATACATTATTCTCTTTTGGACTTTGATTCACATCATTGATTTTTGACAAATAGAATCATCTAGCAAATGCATATCTTTTAGAATTATCATGTGAAAAATATTCTCTTTGATAAATAAATTTGATGATTCCTTCTTATAAAAGGAAGATATTTTTTGTAAGAATTTGATTCACATAAATATCCTGATCCTTGTAAAGCATGCCTTAATATTCTATCGATTTGAACTACACAAATGGCTTTCCTCCTTTTTGCAAAAAAGATAATAACAAATAAAAAGGAAGAAGTTTTTACTCTATGTAAATAATCTCCATGTCATGTTTTTCCTGAGATATTTGTATCCTATAAATGACATGAACCTACTTATGGCATCACATGTATATTTAAAAGTTGTTTATATCGTTCTCCTTTTTGTTGATGACAAAGGGGAGAAGTATATGAATTGATACTATAAATATCATTTTATGTTGAAAGAAGCAGATATATGATTATTGATGCTATGATTATGCTATGACTGCATCATCAAAAATATATGAATTGATGATAACTATGATTGCCATATTTGCATTATGCCATGTTTGCTATGATTGCTATATTTGCATCATGTTAAGATATCAAGAACTTGCATCGTAATTTTACGTGTTGATATCTTACCATATGATGAATTGCTACCATGACCATCATTCATATTTAAAATTTGAAAATGGATGTCAAGCCTTGACATCATACATCATTTTCAGAGAGATACATCATGATGGGAGTATTGATAAGGTTAAATGATTTTAACTTATCAATATGTTTCTTGAATTCAAAGGCTTTGAATTCAAGAATGACTTATCTCAATTATGGCACATAGATAGGGGGAGTTAAGGTTAACTCCGTTATCAATTGATTGTCATCATAAAAAAGGGGGAGATTGTTGAATCTCGGATTTTGATAATGACGTCAATTGTCATTTGTTATCTAATCCATATGTTGAGATAAGTGTGCAGGATTAACTACGATGAAAGTAAGACATGCAGCAAGAGTTGCGTCGGAGTCAAGACTATGATCACGTTGGGAGTTCGAGAGCTTGACGGAAGTTCGGACGGTCGTCCGAGGTTCTGCGGGAACAAATCCGAGAAGTCCAGGAGCTTGCCAAAAGAAGTTCGTCAAAGCATCGCCGGAGGTTCGTCGGATGTTCATCGGAAGCTCGCCGGAAGAAGCGATTGACGCACCGGAGCAAGTTGCAGTAAATGTCTTAAATTCGTAGTTAGCATGAAGATTAAGTTGGAAATGGGAGGTGATCCCATTAACTTAATCTTGGGGCAATTGGACCCTTGAAAGACCCAAATTGGGCCGAATGGATCAGCCCATTCGGACCTAGATTACTTGGCCAAAGGTGGCATCGCTTGGGTCGGCGGTGGCACCGCCTAGGGCTCAGTCTCCGAGCTCTGGCTGGGCGGTGCAACCGCCTCTGACAGAGGTGCAACCGCCCGAGCTCGGTCTCCGAGCTCTGGCAGGAGGTGCAACCGCCCCTAACAAGTGGTGGCACCACCCAGAGGCTCAGTCTCCGAGCTTTGCCAGGCGGTGCAACCGCCAGACCCCGGAATTCCGGGAATTGACAATTTTGAGCTCGGAATTCAAACTGGTTTAGGGCCTATAAATACCCTACTCTTTCAGCAATGAAAGAACAACCAAAACAACCGAAATCTTGATCTTACTATGTGATTTTTAGAGCTCAAAAGTGTTGTATGAGTTAAAAGTTCTTCTCCATCTTTTCTTCCAAGTTCTGATCTTTCAAGAGAGGAGGGAAAATTCTATAAGGGTTAGTCTCCTAAGCCCGTCAAAAGGAGTGAAACTGTAAAAGGGTGGTTGGCCTTTGCCTATTGAAGGAAGGCCTCTAGTGGACGTCGGTGACCTCGTTGGTGGAGGGAGCCAGAAGTGGATGTAGATCAAGATTGACCGAACCACTCTAAAATCGCGGTGCTCTCTGGTTTGCATTTACTTTAGCATATTATCTTTACTACAAACCTCCTTGATAGCTTACTGCCTTCTGCGAATTTACGATCATGTTTCAAAGTTCAGTATTTTCATAATCGGTGTTTAGACGTAAATCCGTTTTATCGTACGAACATCATATTTTAGTTTGCGCTTACATTCAGATTTCCATCATAACTGCAAACTGCCCTTATAGATTCACTTTAACTACATCTTGTTTGATCACAAGTTAAAGTGATTTATGAATTGGCTTTTCTACCGAAATCGCTCTTATCGTACGAAAGCAGTTTTAATCGTCGAAAGTTTTCCGCTGCATAAATTTAACCCCCCCCTCTTAGTGCTCTTTATCCTAACACATGGATCGCCCGTTATTGGATGATATATATATATATATATATAAAAATATATATACCGAACTGTATACCGAACGGTATCCCGCTCGGTATACAGTGTCATACCGAGCGAACGTCAAAACTCTAGTAGATATATATATATGTATATATATATATATATATACATATGTATATATACATATGTATATATATGTAAATATATGTATGTATATATATATGTAAATATATAAATATAATAAAATAAATATATATGTATATATATATAAATATATATATTTATATAATTGTATATATGTATATATATATTTGTATATATATATATATATATATATATATATATATATATATATGTATGTATGTATGTATGTATGTATGTATGTATGTATGTATGTACATATATGTATGTATATACATACAAATATATATATATGTATTAATTATTATGGTTAATAACAACATAATAATATGCATGTTGCATTAATCATCATCTACGCAAATATTTTATTAAACGCATATTAATACGAGTTACATAAAACGCGGCAATAATAACGCATTATTATTATTACGCATATATTATTAATAATTATTGTGGTGTACATTATTATTATTGTATTAAAACGTATGTATTATTACGTATTATTACAAACGATATTATTATTATATTATTATTATTATTGTATACGTATTATTATTATTATTAACCATTATTATTATTATTACCAATAATATACAATATACATATTATTGTTAATAATCATTACGTATTATAGTTTTGCGATATACGCATTATTGGTTACATACAATATGTCATTTTTGCAACAAATAATATTGCTGCAATATTGATATTATTATTATTATTGGCTGCCATTATTATTACATATTACATATATATCAAAATATTACATATTGTTATTAATAATACAAACACATAAATTAATATTATTATTATTATTATTGTCAAAATCGATATTATTATTATTATATCAATATTATTATTTTCTACATAATAATATTATTAATCAGCAATAATAATAAATGTTGTCACCAATAATATTATTATTATTATTATGTGCACACACACACATATTTGTTATTAATAATATTATATCAATATTACATGTTATTATTATTATTGTTAATATTAATATTATTATATTTCAAAACAATTATATTATTGGGTATTAATATCAACAAAATTATTATCTAATATTAATTATATGGCATACACATATTTACATGTATTATACATAACTTATGTTTATTAGTGTTACATCCATAATATTACACTATGTTATTAATATCAGTTTTACAGATTACGTACGCATATGTTTGCAAACAAATCATAATTAGCATATTATTACGTACGTTACATTTAATATTGATATTATTATTATGTTTACTATTAATATTGTTTATTATTACACATATATACATAGACATATGTTTATAATTATGTATTATTATTAATAATAACAATACGCATTATTTATTGTTATTATCATTTTCATATTAATAATTTATGGCTGTTATATTAATATTACGTATACATATTAAATACATATTTACATGTATTATTACTGCATTTGTTATTATTATGTTGGCATATGTATATACGCATAATTATTATTTCATTTTATGCCATATTCCATAACACAATAATTATTAATATTGTTATAACAATACATACGTAGCCATTATTAATGACAATATTGTATTGCTCCATTTCGATATTATTATTACATTTAGCTATTATTATTATCATTGCCACATATTATTATTTAATAAATATCATTATGTAATACATTACGTAACATTTTATTATGCATTGCATTTTTCATTATATATGTATTGTCATTAATAATTATTATCATTATGCGTAATAATTTAATAATGCGTCAATTATTATTTTGCGTTAATACAATAATACGTGTCATTATTATTACGTAATAATCATTTATTTATTATTATTAATATTAATGATACGTTATTATTATTAATATTTATTATTGTTATTATTATAATATAAATTAATAATAACAACATTATTACGTCATAATAATACAATAATAATAATAATTCGGTAATATTAACACATTAGCCACCTGATGTACGTGTGTTTACAGTATTGGTACCTTCGCATTATTATAATATATTATTATGCGGTTTTGATAATTTGATAGCATTATTAATTATGTTATTATACCATATTATTATATCATTATTATTACATATCTGTTCTTACATATTGCGTATATTGTTATTACATAATACATTATTATATTATACGCATTACCAATGTCGATAACAAATATCTACGCATGTACGTTTTTTTTTATTAATAATAATTCCTTTAATCCAATAACCAATATTATTACATATATTATTATATACAATTATTGAAGTTTTATTACTCCAATATTACATATTACGCATACGCATAAACATTTAATCCATATAATTCTTTAAACAAAATTATTATTATTATTATTATGTTATCTGCATATTATATTATTATTATTATTGATATTAATACAATTACGCATTATTCAATATTGGGATCATGGTTGACATACATATATTGATAGTTCACGCACAAATTCACGTATTAATAACTTTGCATGCTCCTTGCATAAAATACGTATCCATCATATCCTCATTAATACGTATGCATCGACAAATAATATCATTATAACTTTTACGTCGTTTAATACGGTAAATATTATTGTACATATGTTTTTACATTAATATTTTACATGCATACATATTACTCATTTAGCTACGCACATATTAATAATAACATCTGTTTATTTTTATAACATTTACGCATATGTTGTTTTATTACGTAATAATGTTTGCGTATATTATTATGCATATTATTACGTACACATTAACATTGTTTATGTTACATATTATTAATATTATTTTATCTGTGCATATATACATATATATTTTATTATTATTATTATTATTATTATTATTACATACATATTTTACACATTATTATTTTTTTATTATTATATTACATTTTTTTTTATATTATGTTGATTTTTATACATATATTACACATGTTATTGTATTATATATATTATTATTATTATTATACATATATTATTATATATACATTTCGGCAATATATATTATATTATTATATATATTATTATTGGTTATTAATATATATTATTATTTATATGTTAATATTTCCATATATATATATGTTTCTACATATGCCCTGCATATATGCATATTATTATTATGGCCGTATACGTATATATACGTATAATATATGTACAAACATATTAATTTGTATATTCATATGTATATATAGTATATGTATTTATACATATATCTATATACATATATATATTAAAAAATAATATAAAGTGAAAATATTAAATAATCTAATAATTAAAAAAAATACGTTTCATGTCATATGTGACGTTAATCATGTGATTGGTTTGAAAGACATCTATGACTAGCAACAACGATGTATCTTAATGCTTTGTGATCGTCGATCTCGTTCACATCGGTTTCGTTTGCATCTTTGTAAATCTCTTTGCATCTTGATCATCAGTCTCAGTCTCGTGGGACTCGTTGTTACCTCCACTCTCCCACTACGTTTACTAATTTAATTACAACTTAATCACAAGCATGTAGACTCATTTATAAACAAAAAAATTGACGCTCGTATGTCGCAATAATAATAATAATCACATCACAATACACATATATCACATCATAGAATATATTATCATTCGTTGACATCACACATCTTATGTATACATCACCATGTAAAACTATTAGATAATAATAATAATAATAATAATAATAATAATAATATATTATTTTATTTATTTTAGTTATCTATTGGGGTACCCTTCCTTAGGGTGCCCTATGCGGCCTGGAAACCCTAGCAACTAGGGTTGCCCTTGTGGCCAGTACTCCTTGGCCGCCAAGGTTCCTTTTGTAGCTAGGAAACCCTAGCTACAAGGCAATCATGGTTGGCCAAGAAACACTTGCCACCAGCTTGCCTCATGTGGCTTGGAATTCTTAGTCATTGGGACTCTTAAGTGGCAACGAAACCATAACAGCTAGGGGTTCCCATTATAACTTGGAATCCATCGCTATAGGGGTTTTGCCTTGCCAAGCCGAGAGTCACATGGATGCTCTTGGTTTGTTGCAGGAGGTCAGGTCGAGAGCGGTCAGGTCCAAAGCATCTTCTAGAGCTCTCGGCTAAGGTTGGAAGCAGTCTTTGGCCAACCTATATGTATGTATGTATGTATGTATATATATTTATAAACATATATGTATATATACCTGTATGTATAAATATATGTATATATATATGTATATATACATATATATATACATATATATTTATACATATCCATATCCATATACATATATGTATATGTATATGTATATACATATATATATATATATATATATAATAATATATATATATATATGCTGCATATATATATGTATATATATATATATATATATATATACGTACGTATATATATATAATATATATGCATATATATTATAATATGTATATATGTAGCCGTTATATATGTATGATATTATATGTATGTTTAAATATATATTAATATTATTATCGTTTTAGTAATCATACATTATACGTATGTATATAATAATATGATGCATCACGCATATTAGGATATTATAATACGCATAATATTATATATAATGCGCATACGTATTACGTATATATAATAATGCATACGCATACGTTATGTTAATACTTATGTGTACGCATTATGTATATGTATCAATATTATACGCATTACGTATATACGTATATATATACGCATACGTACGTACGCATTAAGTTTTATATGAAATGTATGTACGTATATTACATACATTATTATCAATATTGATATTTAATATTAGAATATAACATTAATATTACAATATATATCAACATACGTATGCACATATCATTATTATACATTATATATTGGTAATAATACATTACAACATCATATATATACATATATACATATACATATGTATATATACATATACTTATAAATATGTATATATACATATACATATATATATTTATGTATGTTTATATGTATGTATGTACATATATGTATATATATATATAAATATATGTATATATGTATATAAATATGTATATATATATATGTATATATGTATATATATATGTATGTATTTATATGCATATGTACATATATGTATATATATATAAATACACATATATACATATATATATACATATATGCTGCACTTTCTCGCTTTTTTGCCTCAATAGTTTTGACATCAAAAGGCCTCTCTATAACTCTTTTGAATAGAGGAAATAGGTGCAGTCTAGATTTGAAATTACAACAAAAAAATTATAGCAATTATGCAAAAATAATTTCACGCGATTCAACAACACAATTTAAAAACTAATCATCACACGAATTAGCCTACCTTTGATATCACTATTGAGAAACCTAGATAGAGCATCACATGCATAGTAGAATAACAAAAAAATAAAATCCAAAATTTCCCAATGAAAAATGTTTTGTCATCGTGCGAAGATTGGTGTGCAAAATCGAAAACGCAAAGCGAAAAACCAAGCAGGTCAAGAGAGATTTGTTACCAAGGGAGATCATATTTCCCTATAAAATCCTAGATTGTTTATCCTCTCTAGTAGTGATTCACATGGTAGGTCTAGCGAAGACCTTAAATTACTGCACGATCTTCCTCTCCACGCGCACCACGTGATCAATAAGGGGCTAGCCCTTCTTGCTGTCCACACGCCCCAAATTAAGGTTGTCGGTTGAGAAAGAGAGAGAGGGAGGAGAACAAGAGGTGGCAACCAAAAAGGATCTAGCTTATGCCCCTTTGGTTCCCTCATATTTATAGAGATCTATATCAATTTAACTATAATAGATCTTACCATATTGGGTACTAGATCTCCATCTAACTACTAAAGCCTCTTGGAATAGTTGATCTCTACCCAATAATATCTCATTGGCTCAAATTGGATCTTATCAACAAGATTTAATAATTCAGGGGCATACTGGATATCCAATAAGATAGGGGCTCCAATAGATATCTCATATCTGAACCTTTACTCGTCGTAACACTTACCATATATGTGACCCTCTAGGTCTAATATCGAGTTGGTCATGAGTCATATCTATCAAAACTCTTTTTGACTTAGTGATTTATCACCTCTATAATAATTCACTCGACTTATTGATTACGGACGTACTAGGCCACTACGTCGTAGTTCCCAAATGATATAAGAAAATTTAATCCATTAGACTTATATGTCCTTAGTTACCATATATTTATAATCTCTTATTCATATAATATCCTAGAGATCGCATACCAGGCATGATGTTGTCATGCCTATACGAAATTTACTCAAGTCTTGCTATAATCGGATTCTCTCGAAGAACTCTTTCTCTCTCAATCTGAATAACCTTGGCTTGGGATTTTCTTGAGCAAGAACATATAGGATATTTCTCTCATGATACCGAGAGTGGATGATCCTTTATCGACACTTAATTATCTTCGTAAGATTGGCTACCTCTTCCGATGACTAGTTATGCTAGATTTGGAACTTTCAGACCTATAAGTCTAGTATTAAAGAGTGAAGTACTCATATAAGACATCCTTGGTGTCTCGAGTCTAATGACCATATACACAATTAGGATGACAGAATCGCTGTATGATAATGATGTATTATCAACCATCTAGCATTTCGTGAGCGGATCAATCAGTGAATTCATTTTCCAATGAGCACCTGCACTATATCTCTAGTGTTCCCATATGAGTGGTTATAAGACTAACCACCTTCATATGGACGAGTATACAATATACTAGTCTGTCCGGTTATCTTGATGTCCCTTTCGAGTATTCTATGATTGAGATTATTTATGGTCTATATTTAAAGGTAAATCGATCTCATTATCATGATCTGATTCCCTTTGTACAGATCCATGAACATCACAATATATGTAACAGGCAATATAAAGTGAACAAAATATCAATAAATAATAATAAACAAAATAATGTGTAGTATCACACATGTCATCACTCACGTGATCGGCTTGCTAGGCACCTATGCAGGATTTTTTCTATACCAGCCTTAAACAAAGTTATATTCTGATTAAGACTTGGGGTGCCTCTTGCTCTATAAAACAAGGGGTGCTCCTCATCATAAGACATGCCAGAAAATCTCAAAAGCTATAGTAAGGATCCTAATCGATCCTAGCTTAGCTTTTCTAGCCTCCAATGAGAGAGAAAAAGAGGAGGAATTCTATACCCAAGCCTTCGGGCCATAGTTCTTCCTCAAGTTCCAAGAGTAGAAGCTCTACATCAAGCTCTATCCAACTATTGTGAGAAGTCTCTAAAGCCTATTACCTACTATCCAAACCTCAAGAGGAGGTTCCAATAGCAAGGGAGAAGGAGAATAAAACTAGCAACGATCCTTAATCCAAAGACAACCTATGTTCTTATGCATATATTAGTCTCGTATCACACTTTTATTTCATTGTTATAAGACTTGTATTTGGCATTTTAGCTGAGGTTGTTTTCTTCGAGTTTTATGCTTAATATTCTAGCTCATATTTCTCTTCATCAAAACTTTCTTAAAAGGGTATTTTTCTTATGTTTATCATATCATGGATCACATAATTGGATGGTTTGTTAGGAAATCAAAACTCAAAAAACATTAAGTTATTATTTGTAAGCCTATAATTATAAGAGAATACAATGATTATTTTGTAAATTTCGGACGTATAAGATCACATAGGGTCAGATAGGGTTGGGTAAAACCCTATTAGTTATGTGTTATGTATTGGGCTTCAATACTATGATTGTTGAATCTCGTATTTTGATGATGAAACCAATTGATAATTGTGTTTATGTTTTAATCTGTGTTTTGAGTGACGCAGGATGCTTCGATCAGGATGAGACAATTAAAGCAGGAAAAATCATGCCAGCCGAGAGAAACATGTCGAAGATTGACGCCGAAATGGATGGATCGGCCGACGATCTACGTATAAGGCTTCGGCCGTGGACTTGGGCATCGAGCCAAGAAGAGCGGGTATTGGCGCCAAGGATATCGGAGTTGCGGAGTCAACTTGTCGATTGGGCAATAGGTCGCCGGAGAGGACGCGCGCCAAGAATCGACGGCGCCGAGGGACCAATGACATGTCAGACAACTTAGTTAATTGCTCAGGATTAATTATCTCGATTGAAGTTTTGTTTTAATTGTGCAGGATTAACTATGATAACGATGAAGACATAAAGCAAAACAAAGTGTCGGAGTCAAGCGCAAAAGATTTGTTGCTAGTTCGAGAGTTCGACGGAAGTCCGACGGTTCGTCGGGAATGCTACCGGAACTAGCCAAGAATGAGTTGGGAGCTTGGAAGGGTTTTCGAAGCTCACCGAAGGTTCGTTGGAAGTTCGCGGAGCTCGCCGAGAAAGATCGAGCTTGGGAAGAAGCTCGTTGGAACCGCTAAGATCAAATCGCGGAAGTCTAGGAGCTTGCCGAGTCCCAGAATAGTTTCCAGAGTTCATCGGAAGACCATGGAAGTTTGTCGGAAGCTTCGCCAAAAAAGAAGTCTTGACTTTATGGACTTTGTAATAGCTTAGAAAATGTCTTTAAATTCATAGTTAGCACGTTAATTAGGGTTAGGATTAGGTGTTGATCCTATAACCCAAGTAGGGGCCAATCGGGCCCAAGTTCGGACTAGTTTGGGCCAAGTTTGGAGCCTAACCAAGTGAGCTGAAATAGTGTTGGAGGTGGCACCACCAGGGTCGGCGGTGGCACCGCCCAGGAGAGGATCTCCCAGCGAAGCTGGGCGGTGCAACCGCCCCAAGCAGGCGGTGGCACCGCTAGTGCTCAGTCTCCGATCGAGACTGGGCGGTGCAACCGCCTCTGACAGCGGTGCAACCGCCTTAGTCAGGCGGTGGCACCGCCTGAGCTCGGTCTTCGAGCTCTGCCAGGCGATGCAACCGCCCTTGACAAGCGGTGGCACCGCCCAGAGGCTTAGTCTCCGAGCTCTGCTAGGCGGTGCAACCGCTAGACCCCGGAATTCCGGGAGATGACAGATTTGAGCTCCAAATTCAAACTGGTTTAGGGCCTATAAATACTCCTCCAATCCCTAGGTAAAAGACACAAGCACAGAGAGATTAAAAGAGAGAAAGCACTGCTGTAATCTCTAGAATTTCCCTCCTCTAGCTTAAGTGTTAGAATTCTGTTTAAGAGAGGAGAGTGAGTGCTTGTAAGGGTTGTCTCCTAAACCCAGTAAAAGGAGAAGAGGGGTGTAAGAAGGAGGTTGATCTTCGCCTAGTAAAGGAAGATCGTTAGTGGATGCTTAGGTGGCCCCGGACGGAAGAGGAATCAAAGGAGTGGATGTAGGTCACGATTGACCGAACCATCAGAAACTCCTGTCTTCTTCTGGTTTTGCATTTAATTTGAGCTTATTATCCTTACTGCAAACCTCCTTCATAGCTTACTGCTTTTATGTGCTTTTTACGATTGTGTTTCCAAGCTCAATATTTTTTCAATCGTGTTTAGACGTAAATCGCTTTTCATTTAACATTTATTTCAGTTTGCTTATATTCTGATTTCCATCACAATAGCAAACTGCCTTAAAAGATTCGTTTTAACTGCTTTTTGCCTAATCACAAGTTAAAGTGATTTTACTTAATCGACTTTTTTCTTCAAATCGGCTTTGTCGCAATAACGTAATTTTAAATGTTGAAAGTTTTTTCGCTGCACTAATTCACCCCCCCCTCATAGTGCTCTTGATCCTAACAATTGGTATCAGAGCCCGGTATTTCTCATTTCAGATTTACACCCGAGAGAAATGGCTCTTCATGGCTTTAAAGAGGGTTTTTTGGTTGTTCATCCACCGATGTTTAACGGATTGGACTACACTTATTGGAAAACTCGAATGAGAGTTTTCTTGATTTCTATGAATTTGGATTTATGGAACATTGATGAAAATGGTTTTCAACTTCCCTCTAAACCGATGAATGAATGGTCGGATTTGGAGAAGAAGTATTTTTTTTTAAACGCAAAGGCTATGAATGCCTTGTTTTGTGCACTTGACAAAAATGAATTTAATCGCGTTTCAATGTGTGATTCGACTTTTGATATTTGAAGAACTCTTGAGGTCACTCATGAAGGCATAGTAGAAAGTGAAAGAGTCCAAAATCAACATTCTCGTGCATTCTTACAAACTTTTTCGAATGAAGCTTTCATAAAACCATTGTTGACATGTACACCCATTTTCACGGATGTCGCCAATGGTTTAAGAGCTCTTGGCAAATGTTTTTCGGATTTTGAACTCGTAAAACAAGATTTTTATGTTCTTTTCTAAGAAGTGGGATTCAAAATGTAACTGTAATACAAGAAGCTAAAAACCTAAACAACTTACCACTTGAAGAACTAATTGGTTCATTGATGACATATGAAATGGTGCATAATGCACATGATGAACAAAAAACAACATTCCAAAGAATAGGAAGGATTTGGAACCCGGACAATGAATACCACTTGAGCGATGACTCAAGTGATGAGGACAATGATGAACTTGAATTTTTCGAACACTAAATCTTAATAAGTTTATTAAACAAAAAAATTTAAAATAAACAATGAACTTGAACGGAGGAAGAGGCCAAAGAAGAAGAACATAAAGTGGATGAATCGAGCTCCTCAAGACTAGGAGAAAATCAAGAAAGGCGAGGTGGCAACCACGCCTTTAACCGCTTTCAATGAAAAGGTAATCTAAATCCCCTGATTTATTTTGAATTTATTTGATGCTTTCATGATGTATTTTTTTTTTAGTTTAGAATTAATTTTTCTGAAAATTACATGTTTAAAAATAAAAATACAAAAATTATGATCATGCTAGTAATTTCAAAAATGATAACATTGCATATTTTATGATAAACAAACAAAATGATTTTGATTGAAAATATGAAATCATAATGTGTATCATGTTTGATTAACATTGTTGAATGAAATCATGTTTGATCTGAAGTAATGCATAATGATGTAATGAAAATATTAAATGTTTTTGATACAATGATTGACAATTTTATGCATGAGATTTTAAGTTATACATGATGATAAGCTTGTGTTATTCTCATGAGTGTATATGGCAAAACCATGTCCGAATGCATGAAAGTGTTAAATTTTATTTTCGGATTTTCTTGACCATAATAATTCATTTTTGAAAATCTATTGATCTTGATGATTCTATGATGAAATTCATTTTCGATCCTAAATGTTGATGTATGTTTTTGTTTAACATAAAGGTAAAGGCATGCTTATAAGAAGCAAATCATATGAATAAAAATTTATAAATGCGATCCTCTATCTTATTGACTTTTCAATAAATCTATGTTTGTCATATATGAATTTATTGAATGTGACTTTGAGGATGATTTTAGATTTCACAAATGCTTGATTCATACTTATGACATGAGATAATTGAATCCTTGACTTACTCTTTATATGGCTTGAAAATAGATGTTTAAAATCTTGCTTGATGAGTTGTTTTATAAGATTTTACCTTTACGTCTTGAACTTTCATGCTTATATTGATTTGGCTTATAATGCTTAGATGAAAAAGAATCATTTAAAAAATACTTTTCCCATCTGATCGAGATTAATGATTTCATGATATTTTGTGAATCTCGAAATTGATTTTGATGACTTGATTATGAATTTCAAGTTAATGATCTGATTTGAATAAGTTTTATCTAAATCATAATCTTGATCTTGCAAAATTGAAGTCACAAATAATATCTTTTGGTATTCATGAAAGTATTGGTATGAAAGTATTGGTATTCATGACTTGAATTGGATTGAAATATTGTATGCTTAAATTAATCATTCTCCTATGTTTCAAAAATTCTTTAAATGTCGTATGTGATGATTGAAAATTAACTTGCTTATGATAAATCTATATATACAATTTTGATGATGAGATTTTTGATGAATTTGACGATTTGAATTTGAATGAGTTTGTGTTCAAATTATGATCTTGATTTCTTGGATATACTACTTGAGATTCTTTTTTAATCACAATCTCTTCTTTGTACACCTACAATTTTTGTTATTTATAAAAGGAAGAGATTTGATAAAATGAATCATGTCTTTTGGCATTCAAATGGTCTTATCTTTGATGATATGATTTCTTTGTATCTATAATATAAATGCATTGAAATGATTGAAATATTTTACACTTTTATGCTCTTCCCTACTTCTTTCTTGTTTTCAATGATAAAACGGGGAGAAGTTTTGATCATGCATGGTAGGATATAATTTGACAAAATTGATACCATCATGATATAAAACATTTATGATTTGCAATTATGCATGTAATACTTGTGCTTTCTAATTATGATGTGATGTATTGCATATGATATAAATCATGATTTAAAATGCTATGAGTGCTAAGTTACACATTTTGAGAAGAAATTGCTATATTGAAACATTAATGTAATTATGAATGATGATATGAAATTATGCATGTAATACTTCAACTTATGATAATGATGCATGCAATGATAAAATATTCATGATGAAAAATTGTCTTGACATTCATAACTTGATTATTCATCCTTTGTTATGATTTTGAAATCGTTGTAAAAGGAAAAAGAACTACAAAACTGTATTCTTCCTTTCTTTTTGACAATGACAAAGGGGGAGATAGTTAGCTTGTACAAGTCAAGAAGATGCAAAAACTTGATTGCTAACTTGCCTATCTTAAGTAACAAAGATTGCTAACTTGCTTATATCAAGAAGCAAAAGTTGTCTTCTTGAACATCACTATCTTGAATATCTCAAGAAGCAAGACTTGCAACCTGCACATTACAATAGGAAGCAAGAATCATGAGCCTACACAAGAAAATTATCTTGCATTTGCTTTCGAAGTTTTTGCTAGCTTGTATATTGTGAAACTTTATATCGTAAAAATTGCTAGCTTGTAGTCTAAAGAGAAGCAAAAAGTTGCTATCTCAAAAGAAGCAAATGTGCTATCTTGCCTATCTCAAGAGGCAAAAATGCTAACTCGCACATCTAGCAAAACTTGACAAATTTACATATCTCAAGAAGCAAGAGTTGCTTTCTTGAATATCTCAAAACTGCTAGCTTGCATGTTCTAAAATGTTATAATATTGCTAGCTTGCATGATGTAGAACTTGCTATCTTGAACATTACCAAAAGTGCTATCTTATATACTGTAAAACTTGCATATCTAAAACTTGATAGCTTGAATGTTCTAAGCATGATGTAATACTTGCTAAATTTTCTAGCTTCAAAATTGCATGATGATAAAACTTGATGTTATGTTTTTCATGCAATGAGTTGAACTTATATTACAAACACAAAGAATAGTTGTACTTCTCCTTTTTGTTGATGACAAAGGGGGAGAAGTATGTTGATGACATGACATGTTATGCATTAGTTTAAGCATAAGTTCATGATGATGTGTTGCAAGTATTCATGATGAATATTACAATAACTTG
Source organism: Musa schizocarpa (assembly GCA_900464855.2). Taxonomy (NCBI): domain Eukaryota; kingdom Viridiplantae; phylum Streptophyta; class Magnoliopsida; order Zingiberales; family Musaceae; genus Musa; species Musa schizocarpa. The sequence goes on from LS990915.1 coordinate 23,950,993, forward strand.
AATTCAGTTTGAATTCAAGGTTCTATCAATATGGCATATTGATAGGGGGAGTTTGTTTAAACTCCGGGAGTTAAGTTTAACTCCGTCATCAATTGGTTGTCATTATCAAAAAAGGGGAGATTGTTGAATCAGATTTTGATGATGAAACCAATTGATAATTGTGTTTATGTTTTAATCTCGCGTTTTTGAGTGACGCAGGATGCTTCAATCAGGATGAGACAATTAAAGCAGGAAAAATCATGTTTTTGTCAAGAAACATGTCGAAGATTGGACGCCGGGTCGATGGATCGATCGACGTATCAATAGAAGGCTTCGGCCGTGGACTTAGCATCGGGCCAAGAAGAGGTATTGCGCCAAGGATATCAGGATTGCGGAGTCAATCGGCCGATTGGGCAATAGGTGAGGAGAGGAGAGGACGAGGCCAAGAATGGACGGCATCGAGGGACCAATGACATGCCGGACAACTTAGTTAATTGCTTAGGATTAATTATCTCGATCGAAGTTTTGTTTTAATTGTGCAGGATTAACTATGATAACGATGAAGACATAAAGCGAAACAAAGTGTCGGAGTCAAGCGCGAAAGATTTGTTGCGAGTTCGAGAGTTCGACGGAAGTCCGAAGGTTCGTCGGGAATGCTACCGGAACTAGCCGAGAATGAGTTGGAAGCTTGCCGAAGGGTTTTTCGGAAGCTCGCCGGAAGGTTCGTTGGAAGTTTGCAGAGCTCGCCGAGAAAGATCGGAGCTTGCCGAAGAAGCTCGTTGGAACTCGCTAAGATCAAATCGTGAAGTCTAGAGCTTCTTAGGAGTCCACAGAATGGTTTCCAGAGTTCATGGGAAGACCCCTTGGGAAGTTTGTGAGGCTTCTCGCCAAGAAGAAGTCTTGACTTATGGACTTTGTAATAGCTTAGAAAATATCTTTAAATTCATAGTTAGCACGTTAATTAGGGTTAGGATTAGGTGTTAATCCTATAACCCAAAGTAGGGGCCAATTGGGCCCAAGTTTGGACTGGTTTGGGCCAAGTTTGTAGCCCAACCAAGTGAGCTGAAATAGTGTAGGAGGTGGCATCATGAGGTTGGCGGTGGCACCGCCCGGAGAGGATCTCCCAATGGCCGGCGGTGCAACCGCCCAGCAAGCGGTGGCACCGCCAGGCTTAGTCTCCGAGTGAGAGGCGGTGTGCTTGTCTCTCGACAATGGTGCAACGTCGCTTCGACAAGCGGTGGCACCGCCATGGAGGATCGGTCTCGAAGCTCTGCTAGGCGGTGTAACCCTTGATTAGGGCGGTGTATCTTGGGACTAATTCCGGGAGATGACAAATTTGAGCTCCAAATTCAAATTGGTTTGGAGCCTATAAATACTCCTCCAATCCTTGGGTAAAAGATACAAGCACAGAGAGATTAAAAGAGAGAAAATACTATTGCAATATCTAGAATTTCCCTCCTCTAGCTTAAGTGTTAGAATTCTGTTTAAGAGAGGAGAGTGAGTGCTTATAAGGGTTGTCTCTTAAACCCAGTAAAAGGAGAAGAGGGGTGTAAGAAGGAGGTTGATCTTCGCCTAGTAAAGGAAGATCGTTAGTGGATGTCGGTGGCCTCGACGGAAGAGGAATCAGAGTGGATGTAGGTCACGATTGACCGAACCACTGTAAACTCCCGTCTTCTCTGGTTTGCATTTACTTTGAGCTTATTATCCTTACTGCAAACCTCCTTCATAGCTTACTGCCTTCGCGGCTTTTACGACACGTTTCCAAGCTCAATATTTTTCGAATCGTGTTTAGGCGTAAATCACTTTTTCGTCGCATTTAACATCGTATTTCAGTTTGAGCTTACATTCTGATTTCCATCACAACAGCAAACTGCCTTAACAGATTCGTTTTAACTGCTTCTTGCCTAATCACAAGTTATAGTGATTTACGAATCGGTTTTTCTATTGAAATCAGCTTTGTCGTACGAACGCAATTTTAAACGTTGAAAGTTTTCTACTGCACTAATTCAACCCCCCCTCCTCTTAGTGCTCTTGATCCTAACAATGATGACACTTTTATCCATTTTTATAAATCATGATATATTTTTTGGTTAATGTCCATTTTAGCCCATTTGGTTTTGGTCGATCACTTAAACTCTTATGATTTGCTTGTGTCTAAAATAATTCATATTTTTTTAAAAACATAACATATAAGCTCCTTTCGTCAAGTATGAGTTAACAGACGTTAGAGTATACTTACATGGTATGTTTACTCATAATAAATTATTAATATAATGACACATATAATTGAAGTTTAAAAAAGGAGTTAAGGTCCATTTTAGCCATTGTAGTTTTACTCATGGATCACTTAGACTCTTATGATTTACTGGTATCTAAAATAGTCCATATGAATTTTTATTTTCATATTTTTATTTTTTTTCAAAAACATATGTTTCTAAACTTTCAAATATTTTAATTTTGTTTGAGCAATCGGGTTAATCAGATAGGATTTTTTTATGATTAATCTTATTCATGAACATAACCTTCATATCTTTTATATTTATTAATAAGGGTATTGCTATAGTAACGAGTGGATGATTTTTTGCATACTCTTCAAGAGATTATCCCTGCATTTGGTGCATCCGATCTGGAATAGTGAAATGTCCATGAAAGTCGTATCAATTGGACAATTCATTAGAATAGTGAAATGTCTTGATGATCAATTTCTTTTATGTTTGAGAACTTTTAAAAATTTACAAGCGAAAACCACTTCTTAGCAATTTCTTACATGACTATTAATTTTAGATGAATGCTTCATTAAACTTTACAAACTTGAAACTCAATGATGTGGTTTCAGTGAAACGCGGCTTCTAGCAAAGGATGATCGTCATAATATTATATTTGAAATCTAAATTTTAATGTAAAAATCTATGGTTGTTTCTAAAGGGACAGCAACATGTATCTGATTTTGATAAAAAAAACATCTAATATTTAATTGAGGCTTAATTGAAGCTTTGGTCGAGAGTTATCGAGATCGTCCCTAATTAAATATGTAATAAAAGTATAACACATTATTATGCTTTCTTATGTTTAATAAAAGCTTTTGCAACACATATAACACTACAATAAATCATCCATATGTTTTTCCTAGTTTATGTTCACTTTCTCTATTCAAATGTTAGATAAGAATTAAAACTATGTTTCATGCATGTAGTCTTAAAGTCAATGTTGAGTGTAGTACGAATTGCATGAAGGAGCTTCTCGTGGAGTAAGCCAAAGTTAAGGTAGCCAAAGTTTCTTGTTCTATAACTCGTTGGATTTGCCTGATATTTTATTTTTGTTTTGGGTCTTTGTTTTATCCTACTTTTTTTTACGGTAGCTACTTAATTTAGTTAGTTTAGTAATTTAAAAAGAGAACTACAATATTTTATAAACTCGGGATTAGTCGCTCCATCAATCGAGCTTGAATAGTGTGTTTATAACACTTATAAAGCTTAAAAAATCGAGTCAAAATTTTAAATTCTTAGAATTTCATAGTATAGATGATATTATGGTTGACTTCGAGTAATACTACCATTTGTATCTTTTGACGTGAAACTATAATTTTACACTTCGGTGGTATTACCATCGTTATAGGCAATACCACTAACAAGATCATTGATAAAAAATAAATTGTGCTTCTTAGATGACTTCGATGGTGTGCTCGGGCTTGATGGTACCATCACCCACAAGCATGTTAGGCCATATTTATTGTAGACACTAGCCCAACTTAAGCCTAATGGATATTGCAGACTTAGGTTTGTATTTTATTTTGATTCCGACTCAAATTAAAATAAATATTTGACTAAGCATGCATAATATATTATTCATATAATTGCTTTTTGTGGCATAATATATGATCAATACATGTATAATTTATTGTTAAAAGTTTTAGACAAGACATAGCCTTGTTAAATAGTGAATCCTTTTTGTTGATGCAATAGTCATGCATCATAAAGGTGCTTGTAATTATTGATATTGATTCAGCATATTGTTATGTGATTAATAAGCATTTGTGCTCATAAAAATATATATATAGATGTTTAAAAAAAATTTATGTTATCAAGAGCTAGAGCTAGAGGATTATTCAAGGTAAAGTTAGATTCGATAATTGTCTTTATTGAAATAAATATAGTAATTTTGGAAAAAAAATATACAGTTATGTGAAAAAAATAATAATCATGCATCGATTTATCTTCTCAAGAATTGATGATTTGGAGAATATATTATATAGAGATTAGTTGGAGAGAAGTGCATGTGGTCTTATCATTCCGCGTCTCTCTACATGAAGGACAATGTTGTGTCCCTTATTTATCTTTGTAAAAGGTTCAGCGGTGGCCAAACCTCACATATATCTTGATGCTTTAGCGTTAGTGTAGATTCTGTGCAATGGCTCAGATCTGTCGTCGTATCTAAAGAATGGTCTGTCTGACATATATTACATTCACGTAGATTTAAAGGAAGAGTTGTGTTGTCGTATATCCATATATTGAACAAATTGAAATGCCTAATTCCAACGAACATATAATATCGGAATTAACATAAGAAATCTTATAGACCAAAATCTGAACAAGTACATATCTTGTAAGTCTTATACCATCATATAATCATCAAAAAAAGAAAATAAATTTTACCCACTTTAAATTTTTATCGAGAAAAAATATATATCAAAAACATGATTAATCAAAAATTACGTGAGCAAGAATAGTAAGTAAAGTGGATGATAATAATTAAGTAATCATGAACAAAATCATAAGAGAAGAATGATAAATCAATTTATAATAGTGTGGACTTATGGAATAGGGCACATTTCGGTATTGCCCACGTGGACCCAAGCAAACATACACGACAATGTAGACGTGGAACTTCAAGTTCGATGTGACGTGCAACACACAAGTGGTAGACAATCGTTTGTCACTCCTTCCATATGAACGACATCATTACGGTACAGCAATCTCAGAAAGCTCATGGTAGCGTCGCGTGGCGTTAATATGTGCAGGTCGATTGGCGCTTGCATAGAAGCTTAAGCCGACCGTAATTAATTGACCCCATATGGCTAACTCATCCTCACAGGTATAAAAGCTAACCTTCCTTAATCATGAGGGAGAGGACTTTTTGCATATTCAACTCACTCTTATTCCACTCAACGCTAACTTAAGCTTCGAAGGGGTTGAGTCAGAAAATCCCCCTCCCGGCCTCGACCTATGTGCAGGGGCTAGCGATGAAGAAGTAGTCAACAAGACTCATAACTCAACTCGACCCGATTCACACATCCACTGCCCGGAGTCTCCGCGTGGGTGACCTTGCACATACGAGATCGAATCGAGCCGTGCTAACTCCTCGGCCACGGCGTAGAGGTTCACTAACATTTTGGTACCAGAAGGAGAGCCCAATGTCACAAGAGCACCCTCAACCGAGCAACCCGGGAGAGTGCCCCGGAAAAGAGCCACCCTCAACTCTCATTGCCTCTGAGCCTAGAAGGGAATACCTCAATCGTGACCCTGAGCCACTATTAGCAACTGTTCAATAATCTCGGGCTGTCGCCTCTTGGGACCATCATGGGGTAGCTTGCTGTCTCAACCAAGGCGTTCCTCAACCTCACCCACCAGGTGCAAGCGTTAGTTGGGATAATGTAGACCATCACACCCCTTGTACCCCAACTAGTTCAGTAAACGATTCTCCCCCCACGATCGTCACCCGTGATCTAACCTACGCTCATCCCTACACCTCACAATGCCACCTTGGTCGACTAGCCACCTCTTGCTCCAGAAGATGCCCAACCCCCAACCGGTGAGCGATTATGACACCCGAGGTCAACAACAAAGCACAACGTCCCTGTGCCCAGACGCGCTGCCTCGAACTTCCCGGAAGCCAACACCCTATCGTTTGACTCATTCTGGGCCCAATTGTAGTTGGTGAATCGATGCTTGGACGAGGTTCAAAAGGAATTCCATAAATCAAAGGAAGAGCTTGGGGAAAGTACTTTGGTTGGGTTCTCCTTTGCCAAAGAAATTCAAGACAAGCCTATCCCCCTTAACTTTCACCTCCTGACACTGGAGGTCTATGATGGTGGCTCTGATCCAATGGAGCACGTCGCCACTTGCTAGGCCCAAATGGCCCTATATGGCACTTTCAATGCCTTGATGTGTCGGGCATTTCCTACCACCCTCCGAGGCCTAGCTCGGATGTGGTATAACCGATTGAGGTCATCCTCGGTCTCATCTTTTGATCAGCTTGCAAGGGAACTTAAGCTTCACTTCTTAGCCAACGCGTGACCTAAACCGTGTTAGGATCAAGAGTACTAAGAGGGGGGGGGGGGTTTGAATTAGTGCAGCGGAAAACTTTCGACGATTAAAACTGCATTCGTACGTTGAAATCTGATTCCGACGTAAAAGTCATTTCGTGCAGATAACAACTTTGAAAGCTTACGAAAATATATTTGAAGTAAAGTAAGGAAGGCAGTTTGCAGTTAAGATCGAAATTAAAATGTAAGCGCAAACTGAAATATGATGTTTGTACGATAAAATTGATTTCCGTCTTAACGCCGATTCGGAAAATACTTAACTATGAAACACATTTGTAAATGAGCAGAAGGCAGTAAGCTATTGAGGAGGTTTGCAGTAAAGATAAGATGCTCAAAGTAAATGCAAACCGAGATTTAGAGTGGTTCGGTCAATCTTGACCTACATCCACTTTTGACTTCCTCCACCAACGAGGTCACCGACATCCACTAGAGGCCTTCCTTCAATAGGCAAATGCTAACCACCCTTTTATAGTTTCACTCCTTTTGACGGGCTTAGTGACAACTCTTACAAATTTTTCTCGCCTCTCTTGAAAGATCAAAACTTGGAAAAAGAGGGAGGAGAACTTCTAGTCTTTACAACACTTTTGAGCTCTAAAAAATCACGAGAGTCGATTGATTTTGGGTGCCCTTTCATGCAGTGAAAGGGTAGGGGTATATATAGGCCCCAAACTGGAGATTCAAAATGGCATAGATAGTTTTATTGGTCTCTTAGGTAGAAATCAATAAGATAAAGGATTACATTTTATTTTTATAAATTTCTATTCATGTGATTTGCTTCTTATGAGCATGCCTTAGTCTTTATATGCCAAATCAATATAAGCATTAAAGTTCAAGATGTAAAGGCAAAATCTTATAAGACAACTCATTTATAAAATATTCATCATGTTTATTTTCACGAGATTCATAAGATTGGTAAAATAAATTCATTAATCTCAATAGAATAGAAAATTCATTTCCATTTCATACAATTGATTTCATACAAGTCTTTTTGTGAAAACATTGTATCATCATTTAAAGTCAAAACATAAGTTTCGTCATAAAGCCGTCAAGCCCAAACACATCAAAAATAAAACATCATGATATCACATCTATTATCAAAAGACTATCCAGAAATTCATACATAGATGTACATGCACTATGTCATCTTAATATGTCATGAGAATGTCATATTAATTCGTCATAAAAATGATTAAACCAAAAACATGTTAATCCAAAATGAGAGTATCAAATCAACATTTACTTCAAAAACTCATGTATGTCATAAAATCATCAAGATACACATGTATGGATTAATCCTAAGCATTATCACATATCATATAATTATCATCCCTAATGTTGTATACATCATTTAACATTTCAAAAACATAACATGCATGAAACCTTAGCAATATACATTTCATGATCAAAGTTTTTAATTTTTCAAAATATGCTAAAAAAGAAAAACATGATATAATTTTTGAAAAATAATTTTATTTCCTATTCCTACTATCTAAATTAAGCACTCATGAAAAACTTCAAGTAATTTCAAAATAATTCAAGAGAGTTGAGTTAGTTACCTTGTAGTCGAAGCCCATCAAAGCCCAATTCGCCATTTCATCTTTGGAAGTTCTTGATTCATCCTTGGGTGCCTTCCTTTTCTTTGGCCTCTTCCTCCGTTCAAGTTCATTGTTCATTTTAGATTTTTGTTTAATGAACTTATTAAGAGTTAGTGTTCGAAGTTCAAGTTCATCATTGTCCTCATCACTTGAGTCATCGCTCAAGTGGTATTTATTTGTCCGGAGTTCCAAATCCTTCCTATTCTTTGGAAGGTGGTTCAAGTGTTCATTGTGTTCATCATGTGCATTGCGCACCATTTCATATGTCATCAATGAGCCGATAAGTTCTTCAAGTGGAAAAATATTTAAATCTTTTGTTTCTTGTATTTGCCGTAACTTTTGATTCCCAAACTTTAGAAAGTGATTGTAAAACTTTACTAACAAGTTCAAAATTCGAGAAACATTTATGAAGAGTTTGTAAACCATTGACGACATCCGTAAAAGCGGGTGTACATGTCAACAATGGTTTATTTCGGCTTCATTTGAAAAAAGCTCGAAATCATGCATTAAAATGTTAACTTTCGAGTCTTTGACTCTACTAGTTCCCTCGTGTGTGATTTCAAGTGTTCGCCAAATATCAAAAGCCGTTTCGCACGTAGAAATCCGATTGAACTCATTTTTGTCTAAAGCGCAAAATAAGGCATTCATAGCCTTTGCATTTAAAGAAAAATACTTCTTCTCCAAATCCGACCATTCGTTCATCGGTTTAGAGGGAAGTTGAAAACCATTTTCAACAATAGTCCAAAGCTCGAAATCTATAGAAATGAGGAAGATCCTCATCCGAGTCTTCCAATACGTATAATCTGACCCATTAAACATAGGTGGACGAGTGATATAATGACCCTCTTGCATGCCGGAGTAAGCCATCTCTCTTGGGTATTAAACCAAATATGAGAGATAACCTCGCTCTGATACCAATTGTTAGGATCGGAGTAGCACTAAGAGGGGGGGGTGAATTAGTGCAGCGGATTAAAACTTCGGTTTTTAAAAAATCTTTCGTATGATAAGAGCGGAACTTGACAAGCTTAATCTTGAAAGCATATTCTTAAATATGCAGCAAAAGTAATAAGGAACTAAAGCATATAAGAAGGTTTGCAATAATGTAAATAGCAATAATGAAATGCAAACCAAGGATCCGCCCGATTTTTAGAGTGGTTCGGTCAAATGACCTACTCCACTTGCGAGGCCCCTCTTCGATGAGGCTCCCACCTTCCACTAGCAAGTCTCTTGAAATGGAAGGGTAAATACCCTCTTACAACTCTTTACAAGCGGTTCACTCTCTTACAGATTTTCGAGAAGAGATGAGGTGAACACTAGCAAATTGAAAAAAAAGACAAGCTAACACTTTTCTAAGACCTTTCTCTCAAACTCTTGCTGCTCAAAAAGTTGTGTTCTCGGTGAGATTTGAGGGTATTTATAGGCCTCAAGAGGATTCAAATTTGGGCTCCAAAATTTTGGCTCCAAAATTCAAATTCTCTTTGGGTTCCCGATCTTTGGCGGTGCCACGCTAATAGCCAAGTGGTGCCACCGCCCTTGCCACCGCCTTCGGCCGGTGCCACCGCCCCTACATGTTTTTAGCCCGCTTCTGATGTTTTCAGCCCACCGCTTCTACAAGTGTTTTCACCCTCTGGTGTTATAGGCCCCCCTACTTGGGTTATAGGATTAATACCTAATCCTAACCCTAATTAACATGCTAACTATGAATTTTAAAGACATTATATAAGCTATTACAAAGTCCATAAGTCAAGACTTCTTCCGGCGAAGCTTAGGTGAACTTTTTGCGGTCTTAGATAAACTCTGGAAACCATTCTGCTGGACTCCGGCAAGCTCTTAAACTTCACGATTTGATCTTGGCGAGTTCCAACGAAGCTTCTTCTTAACAAGCTCGATCTTTTCGGCAAACTCTGCGAACTTCCCCACGAACCTTCCGGCGAGCTTCCATAAAACCCTTCGGCAAACTCCCTACTCATTTCGGCTGGTTAAGTGGCGTTCCGATGATCCTTCGACTTCCGTCGAACTCTTGAACTCCCAACGAATCCTTCGTTCTTGACTCCACACTTTGTTTCACTTTATGCCTTCATCGTTATCGTAGTTAATCCTGCACATGCAAACCAAAACTCTACTCCGATCTAGACAGTTATTATAACGCGAATTGACATTCATGTTGCCCGGCACGTCATTGGTTGGCGCCGATCGATTCTTTAGCACATCGTCCTCTCTTGCGGCTTGTTGCCCAATCGGCGGTTGACCTCCGTAACCCCGATATCCTTGGCGCAATTCCGCTCTTCTTGGCCCGATGCCCGACGTTCGAAGCCTTCTGCCGTCTAATATCCTGACGTGATCTCCTCCGGCGCAACGTCAATTCCTCCTGCGTTAACTGTCTAATTCTGATCGAGTAGACCTGCATCACTCAAAATGCAGTTAAACATCTAAATACAATCAATTAGTTTCATCATCAAAATCCGAGATTCAACAAGCAAAACCTTCTCCCCCTTTATCAAAGTCAAAAAGAAAGGGAGGACTCAATGGCTAAATATTTCAATCATTCAACAAGCTAAATATGCAAAGAATTCATGAAATATATCAATAAGGATCAATTCATGAATATCATTTCAATCATTCACACAATATCATGAAATCATTAATCTCGATAAGACGAGAAAAGCATTTTTTAAGTGATTTTTTTAACACATCATAAAAAAAATGTCAACATTCAAGATAGAAAGGTAAATTTCGTAAAATAAATTATCAAGCATTATTCCATGACAATATCCTTTTAATATCTTGATATTCGTTATCAAGTATGATTTCAAAAAGTATATTCTAGAGAAATCATTAAGACCAAATGCATGATACACTCATTTATTTTCAAAATATTCATCATGTTTTTTTTTTATGAGATTCACAAGAATGGTAAAATAAATTCATTAACCTCAATAGGATATAAAATTTATTTCCATTTTATACAATTGATTTCATGTGAGGGTGTTCAAGTCTTTTTTTGTGAAAACATGTATCATTATTTAAAATCAAAACATAAGTTTAGGTCATAAAACCGTCAAGCCCAAACACATCAAAAAATAAAACATCATGATATCACATCTATCATCAAAAGACTATCAAGAAATTCATACATAGATGTACATGCACTATGTCATCTTAATTGGTCATGAGAATGTCATCTTAATTCGTCAAAAATGATTAAACAAAAAAACATGTTAATCCAAAATGAGAGTATCAAATCAACATTTACTTCAAAAAAACTCATGCATGACATAAAATCATCAAAATATACATGCATGGATTAATCCTAAGCATTATCACATATCATATAACTATAATCCATAATGTTGCATACATCATTCAACATTTCATCATTGCATGCATTATACCAAAACATTTCAAGCCATGCAAGCCATAAATACAAAGAAATCATGTCATGAAGGATAAACTCATTTGAATACTAAAAGACATGATTCATATAGTAAATATCTTCTTTAAATAAAATATCAAGAAAAATCATAGGAGTACAAAGTAGAGATCTTGTTTTAAAAGAAAAATCAAGTAATAACTCTAAGAACTCACAAGGAAAAATCATGATTCATTTAGAAAATCTCATCTCAAGAGAATATCAAGTAAAATCGTAGAAGATCGATTAATGAGAAATTTTGATTTATAATAAAATCTCATGTATCGAATGTCGAGAAATCAAAATGATGATTTATATAAAAAATATCACAAGTTATATTCAAGAGAAAAATCATCAAAGGTAATCTCATGTTATTCCAAGAAATCAATATCATGATTTTGATAAAACTCATTTCAAATTTAAGTCATCAAAATCATCAAAATATCAACATTACTTTCAAGAGATTCAAAATGGTATACATAGATTTATTATAATAAACATCAAGATCAATAGGATAGAGAAAAATAATTTTTCAAGGAAAAAATATTTTCCACTTTTTAGTTGTTTCAATTCATATGATTTTATTTCACTTATACCAAATAAAAACATGTATAATATTTAAAACCAAAAGTGTAAGATTTATTACAACAAAGATTAATAAGGCACTTTCATTATGGTAAAAATCAATAATCCATAAATCACAAGATTCATATGCATAATTTTAAATGATTCTTATAGATAACTAAAATTTCTTTAGTTTTAATTTATGTGATTGATTTTATATTAGCATGCTCAAGTTTTGTTCTTATGTCAAAAACATACATCATGTTTGAAAACCAAAGACAAAGTTTAAAAAAAAAATCATCAAGCCTTCCATATAAAAACCATGCATCATCATTGAAAGTTAATATGGAAATCATCAAAATACACATTCTTGCTTCTCAAGCACATATATATGATTATTTAAATCTAACATTTTATTCTATTAACATAAAACATACAATTTTCAAGAAAAATATTTATTCAAAAGAAAAGAGAAAATACATCATGGAAAACATCAAGTAATTTCAAAATAATTCAAGAGAGTTGAGTTACTTACCTTGAAGTGAAAGCCGTCAAAGCCCAATTAAGCCTTTTCACCTTTAGAAGTTCTTGATTCATCCTTGGGTGCTTTCCTTTTCTTTGGCCTCTTCCTCTGTTCAAGTTCATTGTTCATTTTAGATTTATGTTTAATGAACTTATTAAGAGTTAGTGTTCGAAGTTCAAGTTCATCATTGTCCTCATCACTTGAGTCATCGCTCAAGTAGTATTCAATTGTCCGGAGTTCCAAATCCTTCCTATTCTTTGGAAGGTGGTTCAAGTGTTCATTGTGTTCATCATGTGCATTGCGCACCATTTCATATGTCATCAACGAGCCGATAAGTTCTTCAAGTGGAAAAATATTTAAATCTTTTGTTTCTTGTATTGCAGTAACTTTTTTGATTCCCAAATTTTAGAAAGTGATCGTAAAACTTTACTAACAAGTTCAAAATTTGAGAAACATTTGCCAAGAGTTTGTAAACCATAGGCGACATCCGTAAAAACGGTGTACATGTCAACAATGGTTTCGCTTCGGCTTCATTTGAAAAAAGCTCGAAATCATTCATTAAAATGTTAACTTTTGACTCTTTGACTCTACTAGTTCCTTAGGTGTGTGATTTCAAGTGTTAGCCAAATATCAAAAGCGTTTTAGACGTAGAAATCGATTGAACTCATTTTTGTCTAAAAAGCAAAATAAGGCATTCATAGCCTTTGCGTTTAAAGAAAACATCTTCTTCTCCAAATCATTCCAATGGTTCATTGGGAGAGAAGACATTTCATATCTATTTTCGACTATGTGCCATAAATTCAAATCCAAAGAAAGTAAAAAAACTCTCATTCGAGTTTTCCAACAAGTGTAGTCCGATCCGTTAAACAATGGTGGACGAACAACCGATAAGCCCTCTTGAAAGCCATAAAGAGCCATTTCTATTTGGGTGTTAAACCAAAGTAGAAAACCGTGGCTCTGATACCAATTGTTAGGATCGGAGCGGCACTAAGAGGGGGGGGTGAATTAGTGCAGCGGATTAAAACTTCGGTTTTTAAAAAATCTTTCGTATGATAAGAGCGGAACTTGACAAGCTTAATCTTGAAAGCGTATTCTTAAATATGCACAGTAAAAGTAATAAGGAACTAAAGCATATAAGAAGGTTTGCAATAATGTAAATACCAATAATGAAATGCAAACCAAGGATCACGCCGATTTTAGAGTGGTTCGGTCAAATGACCTACTCCACTTTTGAGGCCCCTCTTGATGAGGTTCCCACCTTCCACTAGCAAGTCTCTTGAAATGGAAGGGTAAATACCCTCTTACAACTCTTTACAAGCGGTTCACTCTCTTCAGATTTTGAGAAGAGATGAGGTGAACACTAGCAAATTGAAAAAGAAGACAAGCTAACACTTTTCTAAGACCTTTCTCTCAAACTCTTGCTGCTCAAAAAGTTGTAATCTCAGCTGAGATTTGAGGGGTATTTATAGGCCTCAAGAGGATTGAAATTTGGGCTCCAAAATTCAAATTCTCTTTGGGTTCCCAATCTTTGGCGGTGCCACCACCCGCCAAGCGGTGCCACCTTGGCCAGCTTTCGGGTGCTGCTGGTGCCACCACGCCAACAGAAGAGGTGTCACCGCCCAGCACTTTCGGGTGCTGGGCGGTCTCCCTTCAACCCAAAGGTACCACGCCTATAGTGTTTTCGACCCACCGCCTATAGTGTTTTCGACCCCTACAGGTGTTATAGGCCCCTACTTGGGTTATAGGATTAATACCTAATCCTAACCCCTAATTAACATGCTAACTACGAATTTTTAAAGACATTATATAAGCTATTACAAAGTCCATAAGTCAAGACTTCTTCGGTGAGCTTCCGGCGAACTTTTGACAATCTTAGATAAACTCTGGAAACCATTCTACGGACTCCGGCAAGCTCTTAAACTTCACGATTTGATCTTGGCGAAGTTCCAACGAGCTTCTTGACAAGCTCCGATCTTTTTCGGCAAACTCTGCGAACTTCCCACGAACCTTCGGCGAGCTTCCAAAAAAAACCCTTCGGCAAGCTCCCTACTCATTCTCGGCTAGTTCCCGGCAGCGTTCCCGACGATCCTTCGGACTTCCGTCGAACTCTTGAACTCCCAAGAAATTCTTCATGCTTGCCTCCGCACTTGGTTTCGCTTTATGTCTTCATCGTTACCGTAGTAATCCTGCACATGCAAGCCAAAACTCTACTCCGATCTAGATAGTTATTACAACGCCAAATCGACATTCCGTTGCCAAGACGCACGTCATTGGTTGGCGTTTCGTCCGATTCTTCAGCGCGCGTCGTCCTCTCTTGCGGCTTGTTGCCCAATCGGCGGTTGACCTCTGCAACCCGATATCCTTGGTGCAATTCCGCTCTCCTTAGCCCAATGCCCGGCGTCAGAAGCCTTCTACCGTCCAATATCGGCGTGATCTCCTTGGTAAGCGTCAATTCCTCCTGCGTTAACTGTCTAATTCTGATCGAGTAGACCTACATCATGTTGAATCTCGTATTTTGATGATGAAACTACTTGATATATGTTTATGATTTAATCTGCGTTTTGAGTGACGCAGGGTGCTTCGATCAGGATGAGACAATTAAAGCAGGAAAAATCATGTTGTGCCGGAGAAACATGTCAGAAGATTGGACGTCGGGCCGATGGATCGGTCGACGTATCTACAGAAGGCTTCGGGCCGTGGACTTGGGCATCGAGCCAAGAAGAGCGGGTATTGCGCCAAGGATATCGGAGTTGCGGAGTCAACTTGCTGATTGGGCAATAGGCCGCTGGAGAGGACGATGCGCCGAAGAATCAGACGAAGCGTCGAGGGACCAATGACATGTCAAACAACTTAGTTAATTGCTCAGGATTAATTATCTCGATTGAAGTTTTGTTTTAATTGTGCAGGATTAACTATGATAACGATGAAGACATAAAGCAAAACAAAGTGTCGGAGTCAAGCGCGAAAAATCATGTTGTGCCGAAGGAACATGTCAGAAGATTGGACGTCGGGCCGGTGGATCGGTCGACGTATCGACAGAAGGCTTCGGGCCGTGGACTCGGGCTTCGGGCCAAGAAGAGCGGGTATTGTGCCAAGGATATCGGAGTTGCAGAGTCAACTGGCCGATTGGGCAATAGGCTGCAGGAAAGGACGATGCGCCGAAGAATCGGACGAAGCGTCGAGGGACCAATGACATGCTGGACAACTTGGTTAATTGCTTTGGATTAATTGTCTCGATCGAAGTTTTTGTTTTGTTGTGCAGGATTAACTACGATGAAAGTTAGACAAGCAGTAGGAGTTGCGCCGGAGTCAAGATCATGATCACATTGGGAGTTCGAGAGTTCGACGGAAGTTCGGACGGTCGTCGGAGGTTCAGCGAGAACAAATCCGAGAAGTCCAGAAGCTTGCCAAGCGAAGCTCGTCGGAACTCGCCAAGTGGATCGTCGCAAAGTCCAGGAGTTTGCCGGATGTCCGCAGAAGGATCACCGAGGGTTCATCAAATGATCGACGGAAGTTCACCGGAAACTCGCTGGAAGAAGCGATTGACGCATCGGAGCAAAGCTGCAGAAGTTGTCTTAGATTTAATCGTAGTTAGCATGTTGATTAAGCTTGAAAATGGGAGGTGATCCCATTAGCTTAATCTTGGGGCAATTGGGCCCCTGAAAAGATAGAAATTGGGCGAATGGAGCTAACCATTGGGACCCGATTGCACCGGCGGTGCAACCGCCTAGGCCAGTGGTGCAACCGCCGTGAACTCGTCTCCCAGCGAGACTAGGCGTTGCAATCCGCCCCAGAGAGGTGCAACCGCCCGAGCTTCGGTCTTTGAGCTAGGCTGGGCGGTGCAACCTCCCGACGAGAGGTAGCACCGCTTTGGGCTCGGTCCGAAGCTCAGGCAGAAGAGGTGCAACCGCCTCGATCAAGAAGGTGGCACCGCCTGGGGCTCGATCTTGAGCGGACTCAGGCGGTGCAACGCCCGACAGAGAGGTGCAACCGCTTTGGGCTCGATCTCGAGCTCTTCGGCGGTGCAACCCTCTCGATCAAAGGTGCAACCTTTGATCCCGGAATTCGGGATTTGATCGATTTGATCGTTTTGAGCTCAAATTTGAACTGGGTTGGGGCCTATAAATACCCCACCCATTCAGCACTGAAAAGATACAGATCCACACCGAATTCTTGATCTTTTCAGTGATTCTAAAGCTCAAATTTGTGTAAAGTCCTAAAGTTCTCCTCTTTCTGTTCTTCAAGTCTTGAGTTGTAAAGAGAGGAGAGAAAGGATCTGTAAAGGTTGTCTCCTGAGCCTGTCAAAAGGAGAGAAACTGTAAAAGGGCAGTTGGCCTTCGCCCATTGAAGGAAGACAGCTAGTTGACGTCGGCAACCTCGTCGGAGGAGGAAGCCAAAAGTGGAGTAGGTCAAGACTGACCGAACCACTCTAAATCTCTGGTTTGCTTTTACTTGAGCACTTTATCATTGCAAACCTCCTACATAGCTACTGCCCTGGCGGCTTTTTTGAATGAGTCTCTAAACTCTTATCTTTCTGTATTTGCATTCAGACGTAAATCGGTGTCTTAAATGCGATCTTTACGCTGCAGTTTATGTTTCGTTTTGATTCCATTTATAACTGCAAATTGCCTTCTGCGTATTCATAAAACGCTTTTCAAAGTTCAAAACTGCGTTTAGACGTAAAATTACGTTTTGACGTAAAAACTGCGTTTAGACGTAAAACAGCGTTTAGACGCAAAACTGCGTTTAGACGTAAAACTGCGTTTAGACGTAAAATAGCATTTAGACGCAAAACTGCGTTTAGACGCAAAACTGTGTTTAGACGTAAAACTGCGTTTAGACGCAAAACTGCATTTAGACGTAAATCGGCTTTCCTCGTACAATCATCAGATTTCAGTTTACATTTACATCTTGATTTCAACTGCATACTGCCTTCTATGATTTTACAAACGAGTTTCAAAGTTTAGACGTAAATCTGTGTTTAGACGTAAATTTGCGTTTAGACGTAAATCTGCGTTTAGACGTAAATCTGCCTTTTGCAGATTACTTTTTGAACTATACAATAGCAGCACACTGTCTTTATATTCCTATCTAAACAAGTGATTTACGAATCGACACTTAGACGTAAATCTGTTTCTTCGTACGAACATCGGATTTCAGTTTGCGCCGATATTCTGGTTTTCATCATTGCTGCAAACTGCCTGCATAGATTGACTGAAACCTTGCTTAGTTGTTCTTATCATTCAAACGTAGCTTTCGGTTTTAATCGCAGAAAGATTTCCGCTGCACTAATTCACCCCCCCCCTCTTAGTGCTCTCGATCCTAACAATTGGTATCAGAGCAGGGTATATCTCATTTCGGATTTACACCCGAGAGAAATGGCTCTTCAAGAGGGCTTTTCGGTCTTTCGTCCACCGTTCTTTAACGGATTGGACTACACTTATTGGAAAACTCGAATGAGAGTTTTCTTGATTTCTCTAAATCTGGATTTATGGAATATCGTTGAAAACAGTTTTCAACTTCCCTCTAAACCGATGAACGTATGGTCGGATTTAGAGAAGAAGTATTTTTCTTTAAACGCAAAGGCTATGAATGCCTTATTTTGCGCTTTGGACAAAAATGAGTTCAATCGGGTTTCTTTGTGCAAAACGGCTTTCGATATCTGGCGCACTCTTGAAATCATGCACGAGGGAACTAGTAGAGTCAAAGACTCGAAAGTTAATATTTTACTGCATTATTTCGAGCTTTTTCATATGAAACCAAGCGAAACCGTTGTTGATATGTACACCCGTTTTACGGATGTCGTCAATGGTTTAAAATCGCTTGGTAAAAGCTTTTCGGATTTTGAACTCGTTAACAAAGTTTTGCGCTCACTTTCTAAAACTTGGGATTCAAAAGTAACTGCTATTCAAGGATCGAAAAACTTGAACCAATTTCCACTTGAAGAACTAATTGGTTCATTGATGACATATGAAATGGTGCACAATGCACATGATGAACATGTTGAACACAATCACCTTCCAAAGAACAGGAAGGATTTGGAACTCTGGACAAATGAATGCCACTTGAGCGATGACTCAAGTGATGAGGACAATGATGAACAAAACAACCTTCCAAAGAACAGGAAGGATTTGGGACATAGAACGTTTGAAGACCACTCGAGCATAAGCTCAAGTGACGGTGAACTTAAACTACAAATGAAACAAAAATTAAAAAGCAAAAAGAATGGAACTACTTGCTTTAAACACAAGAAGAAGAACAAAAATTGGGATGAATCGAGCTCCTCCGAAGACGAGAAAGTCAACAAAAGCGAGGCGGCAAACTACGCCTTAACAGCCTACGACGTTGCGGTAATTAAAATGCCTTTGGTTTATTTTGAAATTACTTGATGCTTTCATGATGTATTTTCTTTTTTAGTTTAGAATTAATTTTCTTGAAAATTACATGTTTTAAAAAATACAAAAATTATGATCATGCTGGTAATTTCGAAAATGATAATATTGCATATTTTATGATAAACAAACAAAATGATTGTGATTGAGAAATCATGGTTAAGAAGTAATAATGTGTATCATGTTTGATTAACATTGTTGAATGAAATCACGTTTGATTTAAAGTAATGCATAAAGATGTAATATTAAATGGTTATGATACAATGATTAACAATTTTATGCATGGGATTTTTAAGTTATCCATGATCATGAGCTTGTTTGATCTTCATGATTTAATTTCAAGATCTATAGCAAAAAAATCATGTCTGAATATATGAAAGTGTTAATTTCATTTTCGGATTCACTTAACAATTGGTATCGACAATCGGATTTTCTCATACACTTATGAAAAATATTTTTCTAAAATGGATTTGATGAAATGATTCCTGCTTATAAATTCCATCTTGAAATATGAATGATAGTGTTTTTTGCTAAAGAGAATAATTATTAAAATCATGATCTTGATAATTATAACATGAAGCTCTTTATAAATCAAGATCGTTCATTATGCTCCCTACATCTATCAAAAAAAGGAGTTCTTCAAATGAAATGCAACTTGTCTTTTGATTTCTTAGAATTCAATGAAGTGTCATATTGATATCTTGAAACTTGGAATATTTTAAAATGTGATCTTGATAAGAATGTTACAAGTTGCTCTTTGTACTGTATCTTTTCAAATGAATCATGAGCCTTGATATCATATATTTCATAATATAGAAATAACAAGATTTCTTTGCCTTATGTCTTGAACCTTCATGCTTATCTTAATTTGGCATATAAAGACTAAGGCATGCTTAGATGAAAAAGAATCACGAATCATAACTTGATCTATGATATAAATGTCTTGAAATGATTGAAATATTTAACTTTTATGCTCTTCCCCCTACTTTCTTCTTGTTTTCAATGATAAAATGGGGAGAAGTTTTGATCATGCATGGTAGGATATAATTTGACAAAATTGATACCATCATGATATGAAACATTTATAATGTGCAATTATGCATGCAATACTTGTGCTTTCAAATTATGATGTGATGTATTGCATATGACGTAAATCATGATTTAAAATGCTATGAGTGCTAAGTTACACACTTTGAGAAAAAATTACTATATTGAAACATTAATGTAATTATGAATGGTGATATGAAATACTTCAACCTATGATAACGATGCATGCAATGATATTCATGATGAAAAATTGTCTTGACATTCATGACTTGATTATTCATCCTTTGTTATGATTTTGAAATCATTGTAAAAGGAAAAAGAACTACAAAACTGTATTCTTCCTTTCTTTTTGACAATGACAAAGGGGGAGATAGCTAGCTTGTATAAGTCAAGAAGATGCAAAAACTTGATTGCTAGCTTGCCTATCTTAAGTAGCAAAGATTGCTAACTTGCTTATTTCAAGAAGAAAAATTGTCTTCTTGACCATCACTATCTTAAATATCTCAAGAAGCAAAACTTGCAATTTGCACATTGCAATAGGAAGCAAGAATCATGAGCTTACACAAGAAAGCTATCTTGCATTTGCTTTCGAAATTTTTGCTAGCTTATATATTGTGAAACTTGTATATCATAAAAATTGCTAGCTTGTTGGTCTAAAGAGAAGCAAAAAGTTGCTATCTCAAAAGAAGCAAATGTGCTATCTTGCCTATCTAAAGAGGCAAAAATGCTAACTTGCGCATCTAGCAACGTGAACAAAATTTTCAAGAAGCAAGAGTTGCCTTCTTGAACATCTCTAATTTGCTAGCTTGCATGATGTAGAACTTGCTATCTTGAACATTACCAAAAGTGCTATCTTATATGCTATAAAACTTGTATATCTAAAACTTGATAGCATGAATGTTCTAAGCATGATGTAACATTTGCTAAATTTTCTGGCTTCAAAACTGTATGATGATAAAACTTGATATTATGTTTTTCATTCAATCAGTTAAACTTACATCACAAATACTTGATTGTGGTACTTCTCCTTTTTGTTGATGACAAAGGGGGAGAAGTATGTTGATGACATGACATGTTATGCATAAGTTTATGCATAAATTCATGATAACTTGTTGCAAGTATTCATGATGAATATTGCAATGACTTGAATTCAGTTTGAATTCAAGGTTCTATCAATATGGCATATTGATAGGGGGAGTTTGTTTAAACTTCGGGAGTTAAGTTTAACTCCGTCATCAAGTAGTTGTCATCATCAAAAAGGGGGAGATTGTTGAATCTCGTATTTTGATGATGAAACTACTTGATATATGTTTATGATTTAATCTGCGTTTTGAGTGATGCGGGGGGTGCTTGATCGAGGATGAGACAATTAAAGCAGGAACATCATGTTTGTGCCGAAGGAACATGTTAGAAGATTGGATGTCGGGCGGTGGATCGGTCGGTCGACGTATCGACGATAGGCTTGGGCTGTGGACTCGGGCATCGGGCCAAGAAAAAGCGGGTATTGTGCGAGAGGATATCGAGTTGCAGAAGTCAACTGGCCGATTGGGCAATAGGCTGCGAGGGAAAGGACGATCGCCAAGAAAGAATGGAAAGCGTCGAGGGACCAATGACATGCTGGACAACTTGGTTAATTGCTTTGGATTAATTGTCTCGATCGAAGTTTTTATTTTGTTGTGCAGGATTAACTACGATGAAAGTTAGACAAGCAGCAGGAGTTACGCCGGAGTCAAGATCATGATCAGATTGGGAGTTCAAGAGTTCGACGGAAGTTCGGACGGTCGTCGGAGGTTCAGCGAGAACAAATCCGACAAGTCCAGAAGCTTGCCAAGCGAAGCTCGTCGGAACTCGCCAAGTGGATCATCGCAAAGTCCAGGAGTTTGCCGGATGTCCGCAGAAGGATCACCGAGGGTTCATCGGATGATCGGCGTGAGTTCACGGAAGCTTCATTTGGAAAAGCGATTGACGATCGAACAAAAGCTGCAGAAGTTATCTTAGATTTAATCGTAGTTAGCATGTTGATTAAGCTTGAAAATGGGAGGTGATCCCATTAGCTTAATCTTAGGGCAATTGGGCCCTGAAAAAGAGAAATTGGGCGAATGGAGCTAACCATTGGGACCCCGATTGCACTGGCGGTGCAACCGCCTAGGCCGGGAGGTGCAAACCGAGGTATGCGTCTCCCAGCGAGACTGGGCGGTGCAACCGCCCCAGCCAGGAGGTGCAACCGCCCAGAGCTTCGGTCTTCGAGCTAGGCTGGGCGGTGCAACCTCCACGACGAAGAAGGTAGCACCGCCTAAGCTTCGGTCTTGAGCTCAGGCGAAGAGGTGCAACCGCCTCGATCAGAAGGTGGCACCGCACAGGGCTCGATCTTGAGCGGACTTCGAGCGTTAAACCGCCGACGAGAGAGGTGCAACCGCTGGGCTCGATCTCGAAACTCTGCAAAGGCGGTGCAACCTCTCCGATCAAAATTGCAACCGCGATCCCGGAATTCGGGATTTGATCGATTTGATCGTTTTGAGCTCCAAATTTGAACTGGGTTGGGGCCAATAAATACCCACCCATTCAGCATTGAAAAGATACAGATCCACACCGAATTCTTGATCTTTTCAGTGATTCTAAACTCAAATTTGTGTAAAGTCCTAAAGTTCTCCTCTTTTCTGTTCTTCAAGTCTTGAGTTGTAAAAGAGGAGAGAAAGGATCTGTAAAGGTTGTCTCCTGAGCCTGTCAAAGGAGAGAAACTGTAAAGGGCAGTTGGCCTTCGCCCATTGAAGGAAGGCAGCTAGTTGGCGTCGGCAACCTCGTGGGAGGAGGAAGCCAAAAGTGGAGTAGGTCAAGACTGACCCGAACCACTCTAAATCTCTGGTTTGCTTTTACTTGAGCACTTTATCATTACTGCAAACCTCCTACATAGCTACTGCCCTCTCGCTTTTCTGAGCGAGTCTCTAAACTCTTATCTTTCCGAATTTGCATTGGGGCGTAAATCGGTGTCTTAAATACGATCTTTACGTTGTAGTTTATGTTTACGTTTTGATTCCATTTATAACTGCAAATTGCCTTCTGCGTATTCATAAAACGCTTTTCAAAGTTCAAAACTGCGTTTAGACGTAAAATTACGTTTTGACGTAAAAACTACGTTTAGACGTAAAACAGCGTTTAGACGCAAAACTGCGTTTAGACGTAAAACTGCGTTTAGACGTAAAATAGCGTTTAGACGCAAAACTGCGTTTAAACGCAAAACTACGTTTAGACGTAAAACTGCGTTTAGACGTAAAACTGCGTTTAGACGCAAAACTGCATTTAGACGTAAATCGGCTTTCCTCGTACAATCATCATATTTCAGTTTACATTTACATCTTGATTTCAACTGTATACTGCCTTCTACGATTTTACAAACGAGTTTCAAAGTTTAGACATAAATCTGTGTTTAGACGTAAATTTGCATTTAGACGTAAATCTGCGTTTAGACGTAAATCTGCCTTTTGCAGACTACTTTTTGAACTATACAATAGCAGCACACTGTCTTTATATTCCTGTCTAAACAAGTGATTTACGAATCGACACTTAGACGTAAATCTGTTTCTTCGTACGAACATCGGATTTCAGTTTGCGCCGATATTCTGGTTTTCATCATTGCTACAAACTGCCTGCATAGATTGACTGAAACCTTGCTTAGTTGTCCTTATCATTCAAACGCAGCTTTCGGTTTTAATCGCAAAAAGATTTCCGCTGCACTAATTCACCCCCCCCCTCTTAGTGCTCTCGATCCTAACACATCACTCGAAATGCAGTTAAACATCTAAACACAATCAATTAGTTTCATCATCAAAATCCGAGATTCAACACCTTTATCATCAACAAAAAGGAGAACGATATAAGCAAATTTTAAGCATAAGTGTGGTATTTATTCATGCCATAACTAGGTTCATGTTATTTTCCAACAGTGAGTGATAGGATACCAATTATGCAAACATCTCAAGGAAAATATGACATGGAGATAGCTTCTAATACTTCTTCCTTTTCATTTGTTATTATCTTTTTGCATGGAGGAAGGCTATTTGTGATACTAGCTATTTGTGAGTTTACTTTGAATGAAGTTAAAATCGATGAGAGATTAAATCATACTCCATTTTTACAAGGATCAAGATATGTATGTGAAACAAATCATTGCAAGTAAAAACACTAACATCCATATTTCAAGAAGGAATTTACAAGCAGGAATCATTTTATCAAATCAATTTCTTAAAAAAAAAATATTTTTCATATGATAAGTGTATGAGAGATGTTTTTGCTAGTTGATTCCATATGTCAAAAATCAATGATGAGAATCAAACTCAATATAACATATGCTTATAAGTTCGGAAAAGGATAATGTATCGAGAAAATCTGATTGTTATGATACCACTAGTTAAGAGAATCCAAAAATGAAATTAACACTTTCATGCATTCAGACAAGACTATACTATAAATTTTCAAATACAATCATGAAGACAAAACATGCTCATTGTTATGAAAATTTTTGTATCAAAAAATGATTTGATCATTTTTAGGCATTGTTAGGCTTGTAATGGCAATCAAGTGATTTGATCATTCAATCAATAAAGTCTGAAAAATGATTTTAACAAGTTTATGCATTCGAACACATTAACATTCCTAATTCTCTTCTAATGAAATCAAATTGTTCTTCGCTTAGAGGTTTTGTAAAAATATCAGCTAGTTGATGCTTAGTATCAATGAACTCTACGATTACATCATGATTAGTGACATGATCTCGTATGAAGTGATGTCTAATATCAATATGTTTTGTTCTTGAGTGTTGAATGAGATTCTTTGTTAAACATATTACACTTGTGTTATCTCATTTAATGGGAATATTTTTAAGATGGATTTTATAATCTTCTAAGGTGTTTTTCATCTACACAACTTGTGCATAACATGCACTAGCTGCAATATACTCAGCTTCGGTTGTTGATAGTGCAACCGAGTTTTGTTTCTTAGATGACCAGGAAACAAGAGAATGTCCCAAAAATTGACATGATCCTAATGTACTTTTTCTATCTAATCTACACCCAGTAAAATCCGCATCAGCATACGCAATTAACTCAAAATTCTCAGATTTTAGATACCATAATCCTAGATTTGTGGTACCTTTAAGATATCTAAGTATTCTTTTAACTGCTTTAAAATGAGATATCTTAGGGTTTGATTGAAACCTAGCACAAAGTCCTACACTGAACATGATATTTGGTCTAGTTGCAGTGAGGTAAAGTAAACTTCCTATCATACCCCTATAAGATTTTTGATCGAAGCTTTCTCCACTTTCATCAACTTCTAACTTAGTGGAAGTGCTCATAGGAGTGTTAATAGCATTTGAGCTATTCATATTAAATCTTTTTAGTAGATCTAAGGCATATTTAGTTTAACTAATAAAGATGTCATTGCTTAGTTGCTTAATTTGTAAGCCTAAGAAAAAGATTAATTCTCCCATCAAACTCATTTCAAATTCGAGACTCATGGTTTCAGCAAAAGATTCATAAAGAGATTCATTCATAGAACCGAAGATAATATCATCAACATAAATCTGAACAATGAGAAAATTATTTTCAAAATTTTTGATAAACATTGTAGTATCGACCTTGCCTTTTGTGAAATTATTTTCAATAAGAAAAGTACTAAGTCTATCATACCAAGCCCTTGGGGTTTGTTTTAAACCATAGAGAGCTTTAGTTATTTTAAATACATGATTAGGGAGGCTATTATTTTTAAATCCGAGAGGTTGTTCAACATTAATTTCTTCAAAAATAAAGCCATTAAGAAAGGCGCTTTTAACATCCATTTGAAACAACTTAAAATTATTATTACTAGCATAGGCAAGGAGCATCCTTATGGCTTCTAATCTAGTTATAGGAGCGAAGGTTTCTTCGTAATCAATACCTTCTTCTTGGTTGAAATCTTTGGCCATTAATCTAGCCTTGTTTCTAACCACGATACCAGATTCATCTTGCTTGTTTCTAAAGACCCATTTAGTACCAATAACTAAATGGTCATTTGGCTTAGGAACAAGCTTCCACACCTCATTTCTCTCAAATTGATTTAACTCATCTTGCATTGCGATAATCCATGAATCATCTTTCATGGCTTCATCAATACATTTAGGTTCAATTTGGGAGAGAAAGGCGGTGTTGGCACAAAAAGTTTTAAGAGAAGAATGTGTTTGAACCCCCTTAGATGTGTCTCCTAGGATTAGCTCCTTAGGATGAGCATCTACATAATTCCAATCCTTGGGTAAGGGTGTTTCAGAAGTGGGTGCATCTAAGTTGCTAGTTAGAGAAGGGGTTTCATTTAAATTAAAGGAATCGAAATTAACATCATCATCAAAATCATTTTTCTTGATTTTGAAAATCTCATTGAAAACAACATGAATGGATTCTTCTATAATTAAAGTTCTTTTATTGAAGATATGAAAAGCTTTAGAAATCGAAGAATAACGAAGAAAATTCCTTCATCGGATTTAGCATCAAATTTTCTTAAGGCATCTTTTTCATTCAACATAAAACACTTACACCCAAAAACTTTAAAATATGAAACATTGGGTTTTTTATTATTCCATAACTCATAGGGAGTTTTGGTAAGTAAGGGTCTTACTAGAACTCTATTCAAAATATAGCACGCAGTGTTTATAGCTTCGGCCCAAAAGTATTTGGGTAGGCTATGTTCATTTAACATAGTTCTTGTCATTTCTTGTAAATTTATATTCTTTCTTTCTACTACTCCATTTTGTTAAGGATTTCTCGGAGTAGAGAAGTTGTTGTTGTATCCATTAGATTCATAAAATTCTTGAAAATCATGGTTTTGAAATTCACCACCATGATCACTTCCAATTGATGAAATCATAAAACCCTTTTCATTTTGAACAAGTTTACAAAACTTGGTGAAATATCTAAAGTATTCATTATTGTGTTTCAAGAAATAAGTCCATGTGTATCTACTATAGTCATCTACAATGACGAAGGTGTATTTGCTACCTCCTAGGCTTGATGTAGAGATTGGTCTGAACAAGTCCATATGGGTTAATTGTAAGGGCCTAGAGGTGCTTATTTGATTCTTAGATTTGATACTACCCTTAATTTGTTTTCCTAATTGACAAGCATCACACACATTATCTTTGATGAACTTGATATGAGGAATTCCTCGTACAAGTTCTTTGGATGATATTTGAGTGATTAGTTTCATGCTAGCATGACCTAATCTCCTATGCCAAAGCCAAGCATCCTCATTCAAAACCGAGAAATACATTTCATTGCAAAGATCATTGATATCAATGGTGTATACGTTATTCTATTTTAATGCAATCATAGATGTGTTTTTGTGTGATTTTTCAATGATACAAGCATTAGATTCGAATTTTACGATATATCCTTTATCACATAATTGACTAATGCTCAAGAGGTTATATTTTAAACCATCAACTAACAAAACATCTTCAATAAAGAAGTTGGATTTGTTACCTATGGTTCCTTTGCCAATGATTTTACCCTTGTTGTTGTCTCCGAAGGTGACATAGCATTCGTCTATGCTAGTGAGCTTAGAGAATTGAGATGGATCTTCGGTCATATGCCTTGAGCATCCACTATCAAAGTACCATCTCTTGCTCCTAGCTTGTGATGGTGTATGTCTCTACAAGAAAGGATAATTTTTATGTACCCATTTGCTTTTGGGTGCCTCAAAAACTGATCTACATTGTTTATCATATTGCATAGAGTTTATCATGGTTCCTTTGGGAACCTAAATTAATTTGTTCAGACTAATTTTCTTGAATGGACACTGATGCGTTTTGTGTCGATATTTACACCAAAAGTTGCATTTGCTTTGGTGTCGAACATGTAAGATGGGACCTTTTATGAAGGTGATTGGATTTTTGTGAGGACTTCTCACAAATCTGATTCCACTTCTTTTGGGAATGTGACCCTTGTTTGCAAGGATCATGTTCAAAGACTTGCTACCAATCTCAAATTTCTTCAAGGTGTCCTTAAGTAGTAAGTTTTCCTTTTGGATAATTTCTAGATCATGGCATTTTTTGTTGGGAAATCATGGGGGGCGACATCATATGCGCAGCGGAAGAACAAGAAAACAAAAATCCCCGATTCCCAAAAAAAAAGATGTTCGTAAATCGAAGAAGATTGGAAAAAAAAATCCAAAAAACATAAAACTGCGTAGAGATTGTGTTACCTAGGGAGATCGTATATCCCTGTTTCCTTGCAGATCCTTAGGAGAGGGTGAAGGAGGTCAAGCGTCCTCCTCTCTAGCGGTGATCCACATAGCAGGGTTGCGACGACCCTCCTCAAAACTCCAGGCCTCTGAGGTGGAGAGGGAGAGGAGAATAGGAAGGGCAAGCAAAGACTCTAGCCTATGAGGACTGTGAATCCCTCCTATTTATAGAGATCCCGTGTCAAACCCTAATGGGTCCTTCCCTAGTGGGTATTGGATCTGCATCCAATAAGACAAGGGCTCCGTCCGGATATCTCATATCGAACCTCTACTCATCATAATGCCTACCATATGTGTGTGACCCTCTAGGCCCAATATCGAGCTGGCCGTGAGTCATACCTGTCGAGAACTCCTTCTAACTTTCGGTGAATTATTATCTCTGTAATAAATCACTCGACTCATCGATTCACGGACGTGCTACTAGGCCACTGTAGTAGTCCCTATCTCGATATAGGGGGAATCAATCCATTGGACCTGTCTTGTCCTCAATTACCATGTACCTATAGTCCCTCATCCATCTAATATCCCAAAGACCGTATATCGAGCATGGTGTTGTCAGACCCATACGGTTTCTACTCGAGTCTCGCTCTAATCGGATTCTCTTGGAGAACTCTTTCTCTCTTAACCCGAATGACCCTGGCCAGGGATTTGTCTGAGCAAGAACACATGGGATATTCCTCTCATGACGCCGAGAGTGGATGACTACCACACCCAATGACCAGTTGTACTAGATCTGGGAAAGCCAAACCTATAAGTCTGGTATCAAAGAGTGGAGCACTTATACAGGACATCCTTGGTGTATCAAGTCTAAGGACCAGATACACCACTAGGACTACGGAATCGCTGTCTGACAATAAGGCATCATCAACCATCCAGTATTCCGTAAGCGGATCAATCAGTGAACTTATTCTCCAATGAGCACCTGTGCGTATCCCTAGTGTCCCTACACGAAAAAGCTATGAGACCATTTGCATCCATCATATGGACGGGTATACAACACACTAGTCTATCCGGTTATCATGATGTCCCTCTCAGTAACCTATGACCGGGATTATTTAGGATATGTGTTTAAAGGTGAATCGATCTCATTATCGTGATCTCATCACGATCCGATTCCATTGCACAAATCCAAGGACATCACAATATATATATGCATTTATGCAATAGTTATAAAGTGATATACGCCAAAATATAATAAGCAAAAAAGATTACGTATCAAGTCACACGTGCCATCACTCACGTGATTGGCTTGCTGGGCACCTATGACTAGCAATCTCCCACTTGACCTAAAAGCCAATCACCTGTGTGTCCATCCCCATCGGACCCCTGTGATGCTCAAAGACAAAATGAGACAACGGCTTTGTCGGTGGATCTGCAATGTTATCTTGGATGGAACTCTTTCCACTGCTACATCTCCTCGGGTTACGATCTCTCTTATAAGTTTTGGAACCTCCTCGAACACTTACGATGAGACCGGGTTCCCTTATTTGAGTAATCACCCCATAGTTGTCGCAATATAAGGGAAGTCGACTTGTCGCTATCTCTGATCGACTCCCAAATCTGTGATGAACTTCTTCACCTAGACTCCCTCCTTTGCTGCATCCGATGCAGCAATGCCTCTCCTCGCCTCTATGGTCGAAAGTCAGAGGTGGTATCTTGCTTGGAACTCTTCAAAGACACTGCTCCTCCATTCAAGGTGTACACATACCCTGAATTCGACTTGCTATCATCGACATCGATTTGAAAACTTGAGTCAAGTGTGGCCTTCAACCTTAACGCTATTACCTCCATATACTAGTAAAAGATCCTTAGTCCTTCTCAAGTACTTAAGGTTACACTTTCTTGCTTTCCGGTCTCCAAGCACGGATCCGCCTGATACACCTTTCGTGACACTCGAGCATGCTATATCAGGCCTAGTACATAGCATGGCATACATGATAGACCCTATTCTTTGAGGCATAAGGTATCATATCCATGTTCGCCCTTTTCTTACGAGTCTTTGGGGACATACTCAGAAAAGCGATATCCCATGTCTCATCGGTATGAGACCTCTCTTGGAATTTTCCATGCCAAACCTTTTGACAATAGTTTCTATGTACTGGACTGGGACAAGCCAAGCATCCTCTTGGATCTATCTCTATAGATTCTAATCCCCAAGATATAAGATGCTTCCCCTAAGTCCTTCATGGAGAAGTGTCTAGATAACCAAGCCTTTATTGTGGACTGACATTCCTATGTCATTCCCAATGATGAGGATGTCATCCACATATAACACCAAAAAGGTGATAGCGCTCCCACTTACCTTTCTGTATACACAAGGCTCATCTTCATTCTTAACGAAGTCATAAGATATGATTGCCTCATCAAATCTTATGTTCCAACTTCGGGAAGCTTGCTTTAGTCCATAAATGGATCTAAGCAACCTACACACCTTATCTGGGCAGTTCTTGGACACGAATCCCTCAGGTTGCATCATATACACCTCCTCCTCGAGGTCCCGTTGAGGAATGTGGTTTTCACATCCATCTGCCAGATCTCATAATCATAGTGTGCTGCAATAGCCAATAGAATTTTGTTGGATTTTAGCATTGCTACGGGTGAAAAAGTTTCGTCGTAGTCAACACCTTGCCTTTGACAATACCCCTTAGCCACTAGCCTTGCTTTATAGGTCTCGACCTTTCCATCTACTCCGATCTTTTTCTTAAAGATCCACTTGCAACCGATGGGTACAATACCTTCGGGCGCATCAACTAGGTTCCAAACCTTATTGGAGTACATAGAATCCATCTCAGAATTCATGGCTTCTTTCCACTTCCCGGAGTCTATACTCATAATAGCCTCCTCATAGGTCTGAGGATCAATATCCTCTACATCCTCTGCTCTAATATGTCCCACATATCTCTCAGGAGGATGGGATACTCTATCAGTCCTGCGTAAAGTTGATACATGTGTATTAGGTACCTGAACAGACTCAGGCTGCAGAGTGGTGCTTGAGCTTGGTTCTCCAACCTCGCTCAATTCTATCATTCTCTCACTGTCTCCGTCAAGAATGTGTTCCTTCTCAAGGAATACTGCTCTTTTAGCTACAAAGACCTTTTGGTCCTCGAGATGATAGAAATAATACCCACAAGTTTCCTTGGGGTATCCCACAAATTTGCATCGCTTTGTCCTTGATTCTAACTTATCGGGGTTGTGTCTTCTAACATGGGCAGGGTAGCCCTAGATCTTAACAACCTTAAGATCAGGCTTCTTCCCTTTCCATATCTCATATGGTGTAGACACTACCGACTTAGTTGGAACTCTGTTCAGAAGGTAAGCTGCGGTTTCTAGGGCATATCCCCAGAATGAGATGGGTAGGTCAGCGAAACTCATCATGGACCGTACCATATCTAATAATGTACGATTTCTCCTTTCAGAGACACCATTGAGCTAAGGTGTATAAGGAGGTGTCCATTGGGATAATATCCCATGGTCCTTGAGGAACTGAGTAAACTCTGTACTTAAGTATTCACCTCCTCGATCTGATCGAAGAGTTTTGATACTCTTTCCAGTCTGGTTCTCTACCTCATTCTTATACTCTCTGAATTTCTTAAAGGCCTCGGACTAGTACTTCATTAAGTACACATATCCGTACCTTGAGAAATCATGAGTAAATATAATGAAGTAGGAGTAACCTCCAATGGCATGAGTTGACATGGGTCCACATACATCACTATGTATGAGTTCCAACAACTCATTGGCTCTCTCTCCAGTTCTACTAAATGGAGATTTGGTCAGTTTTCCACGAATGCAAGGCTCACAAGTTGTATATGACACATAGTCGAATGGATCTAGATATCCATCATTTAGCAACTTTTGAATCCTTCTTTCATGGATGTGACCTAGCCTACAATGCCACAGGTATGCACTGTTCAACTCATCTCATTTCCTTTTGGACATATTTACATTCATGATATGTGGAGTGGTGTCTAACATAAATAAACCATTTTGCAATGTTCCTTTCGTGATGATCTTATCATCTAATAATATCGAACAACCATTGTTCTCAAAAACAAATTTATATCCACTAACTGTTAAACATGAAATGGAGATAATGTTTTTGATAATAAAAGGAACAAAATAACATGCATCTAATGCAATAAAAGCTCCACTAGGCAGATGTAGGTCGACCTCGCCAACAGCTAATGCAGCAACTTTTGCTCCATTACCTATCTTGAGGTCCATCTCGCCTCTCTGTAGTCTCCTAGGCCTTGCCAGAACCTGCAACGAATTGCATATATGATAAGTACTACCGGTATCCAATACCCATGTGTTATCATAAGAATCTGACAAATGGAGACTGATCATGAATGTACCTGAAGCTTCATCAAGCTTTTGTTTCGCCCTTTCTGCAAGGTACTCTTTGCAAGTTCTCTTCCAATGCCCATCTTTACCACAGTGGAAGCACTGGCCTTTGTCCTTTGCTGGGTCTTTCTTAGCAACCTTTGCTTTACCTTGTTTGCCCGTGTCCTTTCCCTTCTTGAGGGACCTTTCTGCTTTCCTTTTCTTTCTGGTCTCACCAGTGTAGAGAACTGGCTTCTCTTTCTTAATAGTACTCTCTGCCTCCCTCAACATATTGAGGAGCTCTGGGAGAGTCACCTCAAGCTTGTTCATATTAAAATTCATTATGAACTGTGAAAAGGAATCTGGTCAGGAATGAAGCACAATGTCCACACACAAGTTATCCTCTAGGACCATTCAGACCTGTGAGTTTCTCTATCCACTCAATCATCTTTAGGACAAGGTTCTGAACCGATGTCCCCTCAGTCATCCTAGCGCGGAAAAGGCTCTTGGAAATCTCATATCGTTGAATCCTTCCCTGTTCCTCAAACAATTTGCGGACATGTAGGAGAATGGATCTGGCATCCATCTTTTCATGTTGTCTCTGTAACTCTGGAGTCATAGAGCCCAACATATAGCACTGAGCAAGAGTGGAGTCATCAATGTACTTCACGTAGCGAGCGATCTCATCCTCGCTTGCCCCTTCTTCGGGCGTAGGCATCAATGTATCAAGGACGTACATGATTTTCTCCGCTGTGAGAACAATTCTCAAGTTACGGAGCCAATCCGTATAATTTGGACCAGTAAGGCGGTTGACATCAAGTATGCCACGTAAGGGATTTGAAAGCGATATTTTTTGAAAATAAAGATGTAGCAGAAATGAATAACATGCAGATTTTGCAAGAAATAAACTATCAAGATATGGACTTCAATCTTAATATGCTCCCACTATTTTACTAACAAGTCACGCAACACCCTCAGCACGTGAAACGGAAGTCTCCAGCAGACTTCTAGTGGGGATCAGGATCCAATCAGCGTCTTAGTGTAACCTCAAGGGACTCGACCAATCACACTAAGCCTAAAAGGTAGGCAACTCTTGCTGATCACAACTCCTTGTGATTCCCGTCCTGTTCGGCCTCCAAATCACCATGGCCTCGAGGGACTCGACCAACCATAATGCTCGGTTAAGTCAACACCTTCGTTACAAGATGAGTCTGATTTGATAATATACCCTCGAGGGACTCGACCAAGCATACCATGCCCTCAGGTCACCGGTGACATCTCTATGTCGTAAGCAAGATAGCGAATCGCGATATAGGTGAGTCTCGAGGGACTCGACCAACTCAACCTACACCGGGAATCGGTTCCTACTCATAACGATGGAAGGCCACGTGGGTCAATCTAATTGCCTCATGTTTACCGACTTAATATTATCGAGAGATGTTTCTATAATTTGATCTCCTAATATGACATGTCACACATGTACATATTTAATATATATCTACATCGCATGCAAATATATATACATATCTAGTATGTGTATAAGCAATCACATCAGATGATCATGGACCACAACCTAATATGATTAGGCCCGAGCCAGTAGGCCTAATCACTCACATCAAGATCTATGTGTGCAACGGTGCATCTCCATGCCCTTGTGATCGTCCATCTCGTCCTCGTCGGTTCCGTCGACATCTTGATGCATCTCCATGCATCACGATCGTCCGTCTCGTGGGTCCCGCTATCGCATCCACGCTCCCGTTGTGCCTCCTCATATGATTACAACTTAATCATAGGCATGCAGGCCAGACAATAAACGAGAAATATAATAGAGGTTCGCAGACCTCAATAATAATAATCACAAGTACACACATCACACGGTCCATGATCATCCGTCCACACATCATACATCACATGTATAAATAATCATCATCATGTAGGACTACTAGATAATAATAAAAATAATAATCAACTAAACCTTTTAATTAATTAATATTTTTCTGAAATCAGGGACATGTAGGGAATTTCTCAATTCCTAAGGGTATTTTCGTAATTTTGACAAAAGACAGAAACTGAAATTTCTCAAATTCACAGGGGCAAAACTGTCCTTTTGCCCAAAACCCTAATTCCCTCTACTGCTGCCGCCGCCACACCTGGCCGGGCGGCGCCTATATGGGCGAGGGCAAGGGTGATGCCCTCGCCTAAGCTTGGCACGCCCGGGGTGTCTTCATTTGCAGTGGGCACCCCCGGCGCCGCCCCCGCTGGCGGTTCTGCCCGCAGAGCAGGCACTCCCGCAGGCGGTGCTGCCTCGCTGGCGGCCACCCTTATGGGGTTTTGCCGGTGGGAGCAGCGGCCCAAGCGCCCGCCCGCCCTCTGATGCCTCGGCCCGTGGCTGGCGCCCAGCGACGCCGCCTGCGTGGGCTGCCAGCCCCGCCGGCCACAAGCCTGCTACAAGCAGACCGCCGGCCGGCTACTGCAGGTGGCTGCAGGCATGCAGATCGAGGGCAGCAACTGTTGCTGCCCTTCCTCGCTTTTGCGTCAACGATTTTGACGTCAATATTCTTCCTAAACATAACACACGCAGTTCAAAACCAATCATTCGCACGAACAACCTGGCTCTGATACCACTGTTGGGAAATCATTGGGGGCGACATCATATGCGCAGCGGAAGAACAAGAAAAAAAAAATTCCCGATTCCCAAAAAAGATGTTCATGTCGTCAGTGCGAAGATTGGTAGCGTAAAATCCATAAAACACAAAACTGTGATAGAGATTGTGTTACCTAGGGAGATCGATATCCCTGTTTCCTTGCAGATCCTTAGGAGAGGGTGAAGGAGGTCAAGCATCCTCCTCTCTGGCGGTGATCAACACAGTAGGGTTTTGACGACCCTCCCTCAAAACCAGTGCCCCTCGAGGTGGAGAGGGAGAGGAGAATAGGAAGGGCAAGCAAAGACTCTAGCCCATGAGGCTATGAATCCCTCCTATTTATAGAGATCCGTGTCAAACCCTAATGGGTCCTTCCCTAGTGGGTATTGGATCTACATCCAATAAGACAA
The DNA here is from genome assembly GCA_900464855.2 of Musa schizocarpa. Lineage (NCBI taxonomy): Eukaryota > Viridiplantae > Streptophyta > Magnoliopsida > Zingiberales > Musaceae > Musa > Musa schizocarpa. The sequence goes on from LS990915.1 coordinate 23,986,464, forward strand.
GGGCTCGTCCGGATATCTCATATCCCAACCTCTACTCATCGCAATGCCTACCATATGTGTGTGACCCTCTAGGCCCAATATCGAGTTGGCCGTGAGTCATACCCCAGTGAACTCCTTCTAACTCGGTGAATTATTATCTCTGTAATAATTCACTCGACTCATCGACCACGGACGTACTAGGCCACTACGCCAGTAGTCCCCAAACGATACTGGGGGAATCCAATCCATTGGACCTGTGCGTCCTCAATTACCATGTACCTATAGTCCCTTATCCATCTAATATCCCAAAGACAGATATCGAAAGCATGGTGTTGTCGGACCCATACGGTTTCTACTCGAGTCTTGCTCTAATCGGATTCTCGGGAGAACTCTTTCTCTCTCAACCCGAATGACCTGGCCGTGGATTTGTCCGAGCAAGAACACACGGGATATTCCTCTCATGACGCCGAGAGTGGATGATCCTCTATCGACACTCAATAGCCCTCGTAAGGTCGACTACCACTCCCAATGACCAACTGTACTAGATCTGGGAAAGCCAAACCTATAAGTCTGGTATCAAAGAGTGGAGCACTCATACAGGACATCCTTGGTGTCTCAAGTCTAAGGACCAGATACACCACTAGGACTACGGAATCGCTGTCTGACAATAAGGCATCATCAACCATCCAGCATTCCGTAAGCGGATCAATCAGTGAACTCATTCTCCAATGAGCACTTGTACTGTATCCCTAGTGTCCCTACACGAGCAGCTATGAGACCAGCTACATCCATCATATGGACGGGTATACAGCACACCAGTCTATCCGGTTATCACGATGTCCCTCTCGAGTAACCTATGACCGGGATTATTTAGGATATGTGTTTAAAGGTGAATCGATCTCATTATCGTGATCTCATCACGATCCGATTCCCATTGCACAAATCCAAGGACATCACAATATATATATGCATTTATGCAATAGTTATAAAGTGATATACGCCAAAATATAATAAGCAAAAAGATTCTGTATCAAGTCACATGTGCCATCACTCACGTGATTGGCTTGCTGGGCACCTATGACTAGCATTTTTCACATTGAGCTAAACTATCATGATATCTAGTTTTTAATTTATCAAAATTGCTAACAAGACTATCATGCTTATTTTTCAGTAATTTATATTTTCTACTAATTGTTTTACATTCATCAAATAAGTTATGGAAGGTATTTAATAATTCATCAAATGATAAATTTGCATCAATTAAATTTGTTACCTCTTCTCCGATGGCCATTAAGGCGTAATGAGCAACTTGCTCGATGTTGGACTCCTCTTCTTCGGATGTGCTCGAGTTATTCCACGTTCTTTTGAGCGCCTTCTTCTTTGATGTTCTCTTCTTGGCTTAGGGACAATCACTTATGTAGTGTCCCGACTTTTTACATTCGTAGCAAATAACTTGGTCCTTTTTGGGTTCAAGTTTATTTTTTGTGTCACTTTTAAACTTGTTTCTCTTAATGAATTTTTTTGAATTTCCATGTTAGAAGTGCCAAGTCATCGTCACACTCCTCATCACTTGAGTTTTCTCTCAAGTGGTCATCTAAAGTTCTAAGTGTCATATCCTTCCTGTTCTTTGGAAGGATATCTTCTTGCTCTTATGAGCTTTGCATATTATTTCATAGGTTATTAATGACCCGATTAGTTCTTCAAGAGGGAAGTTGTTTAAATCTTTAGCCTCTTGAATAGCAGTGACTTTAGGATCCCAACTCTTAGGAAAGGATCTTAGAATCTTATTTACGAGCTCAAAATCCGAAAAACTTTTGCCAAGTCCTTTTAGACCATTGACGACATCCGTGAAACGGGTGTACATGTCGCCAATAGTCTCGCTCGGTTTCATTCAGAAAAGATCAAAAGAATGTATCAAACGATTGACTTTTGACTCTTTCACTCTCCTTGTGCCTTCGTGAGTCACTTCGAGTGTATGCCAAATATCAAATGCGGTTTCACAAACCGAAACATGATTGAACTCATTTTTATCAAGCGCACAAAATAAGGCATTCATAGCCTTTGCATTAAGAGCGAAAGTCTTCTTCTCCAATTCATTCCAATCGATCATTGAAAGATAGGACTTCGAAAATCTATTTTCGACAAGATTCCAAAGTTCAAAATCCATTGAAATAAGGAAGATCCTCATTCGGGTCTTCCAATAGGTGTAGTCCGTCCCATTGAACATAGGTAGACGTGTAATAAAGTGACCCTCTTGGTTTCCGACGTATGCCATCTCTCTTGGGTTTTAATCCATTTGAGAGTTAACCCCGCTCTGATACCAATTGTTAGGATCAAGAGCACTAAGTGGGGGGGTGGTGAATTAGTGTAGTGGAAAACTTTCGACGATTAAAATTGCGTTCGTACGTTGAAATCTAATTCTGACGTAAAAGTCGTTTCGTGCAGATAATAATTTTGAAAGCTTACGGAAACGTATTTAAAGTAAAGTAAGGAAGGCAGTTTGCAGTTAAGATAGAAATTAGAATGTAAGCGCAAACTGAAATATAATGTTCGTACGATAAAATCGATTTCCGTCTTAACGCCGATTCGGAAAATACTTAACTATGAAACACGTTCGTAAATGAGCAGAAGACAGTAAGCTATTGAGGAGGTTTGCAGTAAAGATAAGATGCTCAAAGTAAATGCAAACCGAGATTTAGAGTGGTTCGCTCAATCTTGACCTACATCCACTTTTGGCTTCCTCCACCAACGAGGTCACCGACGTCCACTAGAGGCCTTCCTTCAATAGGCGAAGGCCAATCACCCTTTTACAGTTTCACTCCTTTTGATGGGCTTAGGAGACAATCCTTACAAACTTTTCTCTCCTCTCTTAAAAGATCAAAACATGGAAAAAGAGGGAGGAGAACTTCTAGCCTTTACAACACTTTTGAGCTCTAAAAATCATAAAGTAAGATTGGATTTTCGGTGCTCTTTCATGCAGGAAAGGGTGGGGTATATATAGACCCCAAACTGGTTTGAATTTGGAGCTCAAAAATGTCATCTCCCGGATTTCCGGGGTCTTGGCGGTACTACCGCCTGACTAGGGCGATACAACCGCTTGGCAGCTCGGAGATTGAGCCTCTGGGCAGTGCCACCGCCTGACAGGGGTGATTGCACTGCCCAACTTTCCTGGGAGACCCTCTCTTGGGCGGTGCCACCGCCTACCAGGAATTCTGGTCCGAATGGGTTGATCCATTCGACCCAATTTGTGTCTGTTAAGGGCCCAATTGACCCCATATAAAGTTAATGGGATCACCTCTCATTCCTAACTTAATCTACATGCTAATTACGATATTTCTTAAGACATTTACTATAGTTTGCTCCGGTGCATCAATTGCTAGTCATAGGTGCCCAGCAAGCCAATCACGTGAGTGATGGCACGTGTGACTTGATACAGAATCTTTTTGCTTATTATATTTTGGCGTATATCACTTTATAACTATTGCATAAATGCATATATATATTGTGATGTCCTTGGATTTGTGCAATGGGAATCGGATCGTGATGAGATCACGATAATGAGATCGATTCACCTTTAAACACATATCCTAAATAATCCCGGTCATAGGTTACTCGAGAGGGACATCGTGATAACCGGATAGACTGGTGTGCTGTATACCCGTCCATATGATGGATGTAGCTGGTCTCATAGCTGCTCGTGTAGGGACACTAGGGATACAGTACAAGTGCTCATTGGAGAATGAGTTCACTGATTGATCCGCTTACGGAATGCTGGATGGTTGATGATGCCTTATTGTCAGACAGCGATTCCGTAGTCCTAGTGGTGTATCTGGTCCTTAGACTTGAGACACCAAGGATGTCCTGTATGAGTGCTCCACTCTTTGATACCAGACTTATAGGTTTGGCTGTCCCAGATCTAGTACAGCTGGTCATTGGGAGTGGTAGTCGACCTTACGAGGGCTATTGAGTGTCGACAGAGGATCATCCACTCTCGGCGTCATGAGAGGAATATCCCATGTGTTCTTGCTCAGACAAATCCCTGGCCAGGGTCATTCGGGTTGAGAGAGAAAGAGTTCTCCGGGAGAATCCGATTAGAGCGAGACTCGAGTAGAAACCGTATGGGTCTGACAACACCATGCTCGATATACGGTCTCTGGGATATTAGATGGATGAGGGACTATAGGTACATGGTAACTGAGGACAGACAGGTCCAATGGATTGGATTCCCCTGTATCGTCTGGGGACTATGGCGTAGTGGCCTAGTACGTCCGTAGTCGATGAGTCGAGTGAATTATTACAGAGATAATAATTCATTGAGTTAGAAGGAGTTCTGACAGGTATGACTCACGGCCAGCTCGATATTGGGCCTAGAGGGTCACACACATATGGTAGGCATTGCGATGAGTAGAGGTTCGGATATGAGATATCCGACGGAGCCCTTGTCTTATTGGATGCAGATCCAATACCCACTAGGGAAGAACCCTTTAGGGTTTGACATGGGATCTCTATAAATAGGAGGGATTCACAGCCTCATAGGCTAGAGTCTTTACTTGCCCTTCCTATTCTCCTCTCCCTCTCCACCTCAGAGGCCTGGAGTTTTGAGGAGGGTCATCGTAACCCTGCTGTGTGGATCACCGCTAGAGAGGAGGACGCTTGACCTCCTTCACCCTCTCATAAGGATCTGCAAGGAAACAGGGATATACGATCTCCCTAGGTAACACAATCTCTATACGCAGTTTTGTGTTTTGCGGATTTTTGCGCACCAATCTTCGCACGACGACGAACATCTTTTTGGGAATCGGGGATTTTTGTTTTCTTGTTCTTCCGCTGCGCATATGATGTCGCCCCCGCTGATTTCCCAACAGTGGTATCAGAGCCAGGTTGTTCGTGCGAATGATTGGTTTTGAACTGCGTGTGTTGTGTTTAGGAAGAATATTGACGTCAAAATCGTTGACGCAAAAGCGAGGAAGGGCAGCAACAGTTGCTGCCCTCGATCTGCGTGCGTGCAGCGCAAGCGCTGTGCCTGCAGCAGCCGGCCGGCGGTCTGCTTGCAGCAGGCTTGCTGCCGGCGGGGCTGGCAGCCCACGGGCAGAGGCGCCGCAGGGCAGCGGCGCCTGCCGCCGCAAGGAAGCGGAGCCTGCCGCCGCAGGGCAGCGACGCCTACCCCCAGGGAGGCGGCTGCCGCCGCCGTAGGGGCAGCGACGCCAGCGCCTGCCACCGTTGCTCCCGGCAAAAACCCCCCCCCCCCAAGGGCGGGGGCGGTCGCCCGGGGACAGCACCGCCCTCGCGGAGGTAGCGGCCGGGGGGGAGCCCCCACCGCAGCGATAGTGCCGCCAATGAAGTGCGCGCTTGTCTGGCGGCAGGGCGCCCCCCCCGCCCTCAAGCGCCGCGCCGACAAGGTGGCGGCGGCATTAGAAAGAGGGAATTAGGGTTTTGGGCAAAAGGACAGTTTTGCCCCTGTGAATTTGAGAAATTCTAGTTTCTATCTTTTATCCAAATTACGAAAATACCCTTAGGAATTGAAAATTTCCCTACATGTCCCTGATTTCAGAAAAATATTAATTAATTAAAAGGTTTAGTTGATTATTATTTTTTATTATTATCTAGTAGTCCTACATGATGATGATTATTTATACATGTGATGTATGATGTGTGGACGGATGATCATGGACCGTGTGATGTGTGTACTTGTGATTATTATTATTGAGGTCTGCGAACCTCCATTATATTTCTCGTTTATTGTCGGGCCTGCGTGCCTATGATTAAGTTGTAATCACATGAGGAGGCGCAGCGGGAGCGTGGATGCGATAGCAGGACCCACGAGACGGACGATCGTGATGCATGGAGATGCATCAAGATGTCGACGGAACCGACGAGGACGAGATGGACGATCACAGGGCATGGAGATGCACCGTTGCACACATAGATCTTGATGTGAGTGATTAGGCCTACTGGCTCGGGCCTAATCATATTAGGTTATGGTCAATGATCATCTAATGTGATTGCTTATACACATACTAGATATGTATATTGTTGAATCTCGGATTTTGATGATGAAGTCAATTGTCATTTGTTATCTAATCTATGTGTTGAGATAAGTGTGCAGGATTAACTACGATGAAAGCTAGACAAGCAGCAGGTGTTGCGTCGGAGTCAAGATCATGATCACATTGGGAGTTCGAGAGTTCGACGGAAGTTCGGACGGTCGTCGGAGGTTCAGCGAGAACAAATCCGAGAAGTCCGAAGCTTGCCTGCTTTTAAGCTTCGTCGGAACTTCGCCAAGTGGATCGTCGCAAAGTCCAGGAGTTTGCCGGATGTCCGCAGAAGGATCACCGAGGGTTCATCGGATGATCGACGGAAGTTCACCGAAACTCATTTGGAAGAAGCGATTTACGACGGAGCAAAGCCGCAGAAGTTGTCTTAGATTTAATCGTAGTTAGCATGTTGATTAAGCTTGAAAATGGGAGGTGATCCCATTAGCTTAATCTTGGGGCAATTGGGCCCTGAAAAGATAGAAATTGGGCGAATGGAGCTAACCATTTGGACCACGATTGCACCGAGCGGCAAAGGCAACCGCCTAGGCGAGGAGGTGCAACCGCTGTGGCTGCGTCTCCCAGCCGAGACTAAGCGGTGCAACCGCCCAGAGGAGGTGCAATCGCCTGTGAGCTCGGTCTTCGAGCTAGGCGGGAGTGCAACCTCCCCCCAGAGAGGGCACCGCGCGAGCTCGGTCTTCGAGCTCGAGGCAGACGGAACCGCCTCGGTCAAGAGGTGGCACCGCCTGGGCTCGATCTTGAGCGGACTCAGGCAAAGGCAAACCCCTCGACAGAGAGGTGCAACCGCCTGGGCTCGATCTCCGAAGCTCGCCGGCGGTGTAACCTCTCCATCAAGAGGTGTAATCACTGATCCCGGAATTCGGGATTTGATCGATCCGATCGTTTTGAGCTCCAAATTTGAACTGGGTTGGGGCCTATAAATACCCCACCCATTCAGCACTGAAAAGATACAGATCCACACGAATTCTTGATCTTTTTTCAGTGATTCTAAGAGCTCAAATTTGTGTAAAGTCCTAAAGTTCTCCTCTTTTCTGTTCTTCAAGTCTTGAGTTGTAAAAAGAGGAGAGAAAGGATCTGTAAAGGTTGTCTCCCCGAGCCTGTCAAAAGGAGAGAAACTGTAAAAAGGGCAGTTGGCCTTCGCCCATTGAAGGAAGGCAGCTAGTTGACGCCGGCAACCTCGGCCGGAGGAGGAAGCCAAAAGTGGAGTAGGTCAAGACTGACCGAACCACTCTAAATCTCTGGTTTGCTTTTACTTGAGCACTTTATCATTACTGCAAACCTCCTACATAGCTACTGCCCTCGCGCTTTTTTTAACGAAGTCTCTAAACTCTTATCTTTCCGAATTTGCATTCAGACGTAAATCGGTGTCTTCGTACGATCTTTACGCTGCAGTTTATGTTTATGTTTTGATTCCATTTATAACTGCAAATTGTCTTCTGCGTATTCATAAAACGCTTTTCAAAGTTCAAAACTGCGTTTAGACGTAAAATTACGTTTTGATAAAAAAACTGCGTTTAGGCGTAAAACAGCGTTTAGACATAAAATTACGTTTTGACGTAAAAAACTGCGTTTAGGCGTAAAAAGCGTTTAGGCGCAAAACTGTTTTAGACATAAAACTGCGTTTAGGCGAAAAAACCGCGTTTAGACGCAAAACTGCATTTAGACGTAAATCGGCTTTTCCTCGCACAATCATCAGATTTCAGTTTACATTTACATCTTGATTTCAACTGCATACTGCCTTCTACGATTTTACAAACGAGTTTCAAAGTTTAGACGTAAATCTGTGTTTAGACGTAAATTTGCGTTTAGACGTAAATCTGCGTTTAGACGTAAATCTGCCTTTTGCAGATTACTTTTTGAACTATACAATAGCAGCACACTGTCTTTATATTCCTGTCTAAACAAGTGATTTACGAATCGACACTTAGACGTAAATCTGTTTCTTCGTACGAACATCGGATTTCAGTTTGCGCCAATATTCTGGTTTTCATCATTGCTGCAAACTGCCTGCATAGATTGACTGAAACCTTGCTTAGTTGTCCTTATCATTCAAATGCAGCTTTCGGTTTTAATCGCAGAAAGATTTCCGCTGCACTAATTCACCCCCCCCCTCTTAGTGCTCTCGATCCTAACAATTGGTATCAGAGCAAGGTTAACTCTCTAAAGGATTAAAACCCAAGAGAGATGGCATACGCCGGAAACCAAGAGGGGCACTCTATTACACGCCCACCCATGTTGGGTGGAACAGACTACACCTCTTGGAAGACCGAATGAGGATCTTTTCTTATCTCTATGGATTTTGAACTATGGAACCTTGTTGAAAACGGATTTTCAAAGTCTTCTCTTCCAATGATCGATTGGAATGAATTGGAAAAGAAGGCTTTAAGCTCTTAATGCAAAGGCTATGAATGCCTTATTTTTGCGACTTGATAAAAACGAGTTTAATCGTGTTTCAACTTATGAAACTGCATTTGATATTTGGCACACACTTGAAGTGACCCACGAGGGCACAAGTAGAGTAAAAAGAGTCAAAAATCAATTTATTGTTGCATTCTTTTGAACTTTTCCGGATGAAACCGAGTGAAACCATTGGCGACATGTTTACCCGTTTCACGGATGTCGTCAACGGTCTAAAAGGACTCGGAAAAAGTTTTTCGGATTTTGAACTCGTAAATAAGATACTAAGATCCCTTCCTAAAAGTTGGGATCCTAAAGTCACTGCTATTCAAGAGGCAAAAGATCTGCGCAACTTCCCTCTTGAAGAACTAATCGGGTCATTAATGACCTATGAGATGACCTACAAAGCTCATGAAGAGCAAGAAGACATCCTTCCAAAGAACAGGAAGGATATGGCACTTAAAACTTCTGAATGCCACTTGAGAGAAAACTCAAGTGATGAGGACTGTGATGATGACTTGGCACTTTTAACAAGAAAATTTAAAAAATTCTTCAAGAAAAACAAGTTTAAGAATGATAATTAAAAAATAAACTTGAACCCAAGAAGGACCAAGTGATCTGCTATGAATGTAAAAAAGCCGGGACACTACAAGAGTGATTGTCCCCAAGTCAAAAGAAGAACATCAAAGAAGAAGGCTCTTCAAGCAACATGGGATGACTCGAAAGATCTCGAAGAAGAGGAGTCCAACACCGAAGCAAGTTGCTCATTACGCCTTAATGGCCATCGGGAGAGGAGGTAACTAATTTATTAGATGCTGATTTATCTTTCGATGAATTATTAAACGCCTTCCATGACTTATTTGATGAATGCAAGATTATCAATAGAAAATACAAATTGCTAAAAAAGGAACATGATAGTCTTACTTGTGATTTTAATAAGTTAAAAATTGAATATCATGATAGTTTAAATTCATGTGTCAAATGTCATGATCTAGAAGCTGTTCAAAAAGAAAACTTGCTACTTAAAGACACCTTGAAGAAATTCGAGGTTGGTAGCAAGTCATTAAACATGATCCTTACAAACAAGGGTCATGTTCCCAAAAGAAGTGGGATTGGATTTGTGAGGAGTCCTCACCAAAATCCAACTACCTTCATAAAAGGCCCCATCTTACATGTTAGACATCAAAGCAAATGCAACTTTTGTTGCAAGTTTGGACACAGGACGCATTATTGTCCATTCAGGAAATTTAGTCCAAACAAATTGATTTGGGTTCCTAAAGGAACCATGACAAATTCTATGCAACATGATAAAAAATGTAGATCTTGTTGTAAGGCACCCAAAGGCAAATGGGTACCTAAAAATCATCCCTTCCTATAAAAACATTAAAACCTTAGGCTGGAGCAAGAATTAATGTTCTGCTCCTTGATTCTCGATAGTCATCACCCAAACGAAATTTGGATACAACAACGAGTGGTAATTATGAAATCACAAAAGCAATTTGGATACAACCTAATGTGACTTTTCAAAATCACGAACACATGTACGACATTAGGAGTATGCACGTTAAAAGTTCTCTCTTGATCGTACAAGCGTTTTTGCCTTAAAACAAAAACACACACGTAATCATGTAATCAACGTTAATTGCTCTGGATGAAAACTCTCCTTAAGACAAAACCTACCTGATCAAATCACCATTAGGTGTTCACTACCTACAAGCGGTGGCACCTCTCCAGCCGGCGGTGGCACCTCTCCAGCCAGCGGTGGCACCTCCAGCCATCATGAGTTGCCAGCGGTTGCACCGCTCCAGCCAGAGGTGCAACCGCCCGCAACTCTGCCTTTTTAACCCTCACTAGGGCCGGCGGTAAAACCGACCCCAACTCACTTCCCCTTCATTCTCCACTCCTCCAAGCATCCTCCATCCTCATTTCACTCCGTTTAGCCTCCCAAATACCTCCCATTTCGGAGCAAAACATCAAGAATCTCTTCCTAATTTGAAGATTTCACTAAGGTATTCTCTAAGAACCTCTAAAATTCTGTTTTGTTCTTCATTCACTCTTGTTCATCTTTATCTCTTTAAACAGCAGTAGTTATGGGTTCTAGAAGATCCTCAAGGGATAAGGGAAAGAGGAGATTAGTAGAAGAGTTTGATCTCACCCTTTTTTATTCCAAAAACCATGCTGAAAAATTTCTCTCCTTCGAACTAAGAAGCATCAATAAGGGAAAATACGTAGATCTGAAAGAACTAAGAGACGTAGAGACTATCCAATGGTTTGCAAACCTAAATCTACTTCCAATTTTGCAGATCAACGAACCCATCTATCCTAGGCTAGTTAGATTGTTTTACAACAACATGCAAATAGATGATGAAGAAAGGATGTCAACCTATCTCTTAGGACAACACATCTCAATCACTGATAGATTCATTTGTGATATGATAGGCATTCCCATGAAAAGCATAGGACTTTACTTTAGAGGATCATGGGATGAAGAAACCATTGAAACATCCTATGTTGAAGCCTTAGGAACAATCTTTGCCAATCCTAACATAGAATTTGTTCCTAAAAGTTGTGAACATCTGTTGCCTTTTAACACTAAGATACTTCATCATATCATGACTAGTATAATTCTTCCTAAACAATACCATCATGATGAAGTGAGTCAATTAGAATTAGGAATTATGTACTTAATCATGAAAGGACGTGACATTTGTCTTAGCTATCTGATCCAACAAAACATGTTAGAATTATCTAAGAAAGATATGATGCTCCCATATGGTGGAATAATTACTAGAATAATGAAAGCTTACGACATTCAAATACCACCAGAAGAAGAAGTAATGAAAGTAGATAGATTCAGCATAATAAACAAAAATCTACTTCACCGACTAAGATGTCACTATAGAAACGGTAACTGGGTTAGAATGCCTAGAAGAACTGATCCCCCTCAACCTGAACCTGAACCAGAGCCGGAAACACCAGTCTTTAGGAGTACCCAATCTCCTCCGATCTGTCCCTTTGAGGAAACACATCCGGTTGAGCAAACTCACACATCATCCATCGAAGATATCGGGATTCGGATGGACCGATTTGAACAAAGACAAGAACGGCTTGAACTTCGACAAGATCAAATCCTAACCGAGCTGCAGCAAATCCATCGACAATTTGACTCTTTATTTAGGCACTTCAACCTTCCACCTCATGAATGAGCTTGTATGAACATCTGTTGTTTTTGATATGGCATGTTGTAAACTCCTTTTGTTATTCATGAAGGACTTGGTTTGTGATATGGTTACCTGATATGCTGTACATATGTTACCCTGATATGGTTATCTTTGTTTTTGTAAGCATATTTACAAACATCTCTTGTTGTTTATCTCGGATTTTGCACTGAAACTAAAAAGGTTTAAAAGCCTATGCCTTGAAAAATATAAAGCGACATACCAATGTAGTTGATAAGTCAGCAGTATGACATTGATATGGTTGCTATTACTAATGTTAATATGATTGCTAACATGCCCTTGTATCCTGGTCATCTAAGAAACAAAGCTCAGTTGCTCTATCAACGACCGAAGCTGAATATATTGCAGCAAGTGCATGTTGTGCACAAGTTGTATGGATGAAAAACACTTTAGAAGATTACAAAGTTAATCTTAAAGATATTCCCATTAAATGTGATAACACGAGTGCAATATGCTTAACTAAAAATCCTATACAACACTCAAGAACAAAACATATTGATATTAGACATCACTTTATACGAGATCATGTCACTAATCATGATGTAACCATAGAGTTCATTGATACCAAACATCAACTAGCTGATATCTTTACAAAACCCCTATGTGAAGAACAATTTGATTACATAAGAAGAGAATTAGGAATGTTGATGTGTCCGAATACTTAAACCAGTTATAATTATTTTTCGGATGTTATTACTATTAAATACCTTGGCATTACTTGATCAAATAACATGTTCAAAATTATATGACAAATGTTTACTCATAACCGAATACATGTAAGAAGTTCATTTTTTGGTCTGGATGCTAAAAATGAGAGTTTCCTGTACACTCTTATGAAAACTTGCTGAAAAATGACTTTCCTCCTACTTGTTGAAAAATACTATCATGCTTTTTGTTGATGACAAAGGGGGAGAAACATATGAATTGATAGACACTGCCATAATCATGTTGTAAATACTTGAGTGATGCTATAAACAATGTTATAGTTATTTCATCCTTGCATCACCAAGAGATATATGAACATGTGCTATAGTTTGCGTTATGTCTTAAGTTGATATCTTTTCTTGTGAAGTAAATGCAAACTTGCTAGATAATCACAAATGTGTGCATCATGTAATAGTCCTTCGCAGCTTCATATGATTATATGATTACATGATTAATAGTTTCAAACACAATCATTCTTGAAGAGATACATCATGATGGGTATCATGATGGGAGTATTGATAAGTTTAACTGATCTAACTTATCAATACGTCACTTGAATTCTTAGGTCTTGAATTCAAGGTTGACTTATCTCAACTATGGCATATAGATAGGGGGAGTTAAGGTTAACTCAATTATCAATTGATTGTCATCATCAAAAAGGGGAAGATTGTTGAATCTCGGATTTTGATGATGAAGTCAATTGTCATTTGTTATCTAATCTATGTGTTGAGATAAGTGTGCAGGATTAACTACGATGAAAGCTAGACAAGCAGCAGGTGTTGCGCCGGAGTCAAGATCATGATCACATTGGGAGTTCGAGAGTTCGACGAAAGTTCGGACGGTCGTCGGAGGTTCAGCAAGAACAAATCCGAGAAGTCCAGAAGCTTGCCAAGCGAAGCTCGTCGGAACTCGCCAAGTGGATCGTCGCAAAGTCCAAGAGTTTGCCGGATGTCCGCAGAAGGATCACCGAGGGTTCATCGGATGATCGACGGAAATTCACCGGAAACTCGCTGGAAGAAGCGATTGACGCATCGGAGCAAAGCTGCAGAAGTTGTCTTAGATTTAATCATAGTTAGCATGTTGATTAAGCTTGAAAATGGGAGGTGATCCCATTAGCTTGGCAATTGGGCCCCTGAAAAGATAGAAATTGGGCCGAATGGAGCTAACCATTCGGACCCTGATTGCACCAGGCGGTGCAACCGCCTAGGCCAGGAGGTGCAACCGCCAGGGCTGCGTCTCCCAGCGAGACTGGGCGGTGCAACCGCCCCAGCCAGAGGTGCAACCGCCTGAGCTCGGTCTTGAGCTAGACTAAGCGGTGCAACCTCCCCGACAGAGGTAGCACCACTGAGCTCGGTCTTCGAGCTCTCAGGCAGAGGTACAAACCGCCTCGGTCAAGAGGTGGCACCTGGGGCTCGATCTTCGAAAGTTGACTAAAGGCGGTGCAACCGCCCCGACAGAGAGGTGCAACCGGGCCTGGGCTCTCCTCGAAGCTCGCCAAGCAAAGGCAACCTCTCCGGTCAAGAGGTGCAATCACCGATCCCGGAATTCCGGGATTTGATCGATTTGATTGTTTTGAGCTCCAAATTTGAACTGGGTTAGGGCCTATAAATACCCCACCCATTCAGCACTGAAAAGATACAGATCCACACCGAATTCTTGATCTTTTTAGTGATTCTAAGAGCTCAAATTTGTGTAAAGTCCTAAAGTTCTCCTCTTTCTGTTCTTCAAGTCTTGAGTTGTAAAGAGAGGAGAGAAAGGATCTGTAAAGGTTGTCTCCTGAGCCTATCAAAAGGAGAGAAACTGTAAAAGGGCAGTTGGCCTTCGCCCATTGAAGGAAGGCAGCTAGTTGACGTCGGCAACCTCGTCGGAGGAGGAAGCCAAAAGTGGAGTAGGTCAAGACTGACCGAACCACTCTAAATCTCTGGTTTGCTTTTACTTGAGCACTTTATCATTACTGCAAACCTCCTACATAGCTACTGCCCTCTGCGCTTTTACGAACGAGTCTCTAAACTCTTATCTTTCCGAATTTGCATTCAGACGTAAATCGGTGTCTTCGTACGATCTTTACGCTGCAGTTTATGTTTACGTTTTGATTCCATTTATAACTGCAAATTGTCTTCTGCGTATTCATAAAACGCTTTTCAAAGTTCAAAACTGCGTTTAGACGTAAAATTACGTTTTGACGTAAAAACTGCGTTTAGACGTAAAACAGCGTTTAGACGCAAAATTACGTTTTGACGTAAAAACTGCGTTTAGACGTAAAATAGCATTTAGACGCAAAACTGCGTTTAGACGTAAAACTACGTTTAGACGCAAAACTGCATTTAGACGTAAATCGGCTTTCCTCGTACAATCATCCGATTTCAGTTTACATTTACATCTTGATTTCAACTGCATACTGCCTTCTACGATTTTACAAACGAGTTTCAAAGTTTAGACGTAAATCTGTGTTTAGACGTAAATTTGCGTTTAGACGTAAATCTGCGTTTAGACGTAAATCTGCCTTTTGCAGATTACTTTTTGAACTATACAATAGCAGCACACTGTCTTTATATTCCTGTCTAAACAAGTGATTTACGAATCGACACTTAGACGTAAATCTGTTTCTTTGTACGAACATCGGATTTCAGTTTGCGCCGATATTCTGGTTTTCATCAGTGCTGCAAACTGCCTGCATAGATTGATTGAAACCTTGCTTAGTTGTCCTTATCATTCAAACGCAGCTTTCGGTTTTAATCGCAGAAAGATTTCCACTGCACTAATTCACCCCCCCCCCTCTTAGTGCTCTCGATCCTAACATATATATATTTGCATGCGATGTAGATATATATTAAATATGTATATGTGTGACATGTCATATTAGGAGACCAAATTATAGAAATATCTCTCGAGAATATTAAGTCGGTAAACGTGAGGCAATTAGATTGACCCACGTGGCCTTCCATCGTTATGAGTAGGAACCGATTCCCGGTGTAGGTTGAGTTGGTCGAGTCCCTCGAGACTCACCTATATCGCGATTCGCTATCTTGGTTACGACATAGAGATGTCACCGGTGACCTGAGGACATGGTATGCTTGGTCGAGTCCCTCGAGGGTATATCATCAAATCAGACTCATCTTGTAACGAAGGTGTTGACTTAACCGAGCATCATGGTTGGTCGAGTCCCTCGAGGCCATGGTGATTTGGGAGGCGAATAGGACGGGAATCACAAGGAGTTGTGATCGGCAAGAGTTGCTTACTTTTTTAGGCTTAGTGTGATTGGTCGAGTCCCTCGAGGTTACACTAAGACGCTGATTGGATCTGATCCCCACTAGAAGTCTCTTTGGAGACTTCGTTTCACGTCTTTGAGGGTGTCGCGTGACTCGTTAATAAAATAGTGGGAGCATATTAAGATAGAAGTCCATATCTTGATAGTTTATTTCTTGCAAAATCTGCATGTTATTCATTTCTGCTACATCTTTATTTTTTAGAAAATGTCGCTTTCAAATCCCTTACGTGGCATACTTAATGTCAACCGCCTTTATTGGTCCAAATTATATGGATTGGCTCGTAACTTGAGAATTGTTCTCACAACGGAAAAAAATCGTATGCGTCCTTGATACAGTGATGCCTACGCCAGAAGAAGGGCAAGCGAGGATGAGATCGATAATTTCGCCACGTGAAGTACATTGATGACTCCACTCTTGCTCGAGTGCTATATGTTGGGCTCTATGACTCGAGTTACAGAGACAACATGAAAAGATGGATGTCGATCCATTCTCCTACATGTCCGAAAATTGTTTAAGGAACAGGGAAGGACTCAACGATATGAGATATCCAAGAGCCTTTTCCGCTAGGATGGTGAGGGGACACGGTTTGAGAACCATGTCCTAAAGATGATTGAGTGGATAGAGAAACTCACAGTGTCTAGGAATGGTCCTAGAGGATAACTTGTGTGTGGACATTGTGCTTGGTCCCTACCAGATTCCTTTTCACAGTTCATAATGAATTTTAATATGAACAAGCTTGAGGTGACTCTCCCAGAGCTCCTCAATATGTTGAGGGAGACAGAGAGTACTATTAAGAAAGAGAAGCCAGTTCTCTACCTTGGTGAGACCAAGAAGAAAAGGAAAGCAGAAAGGTCCCTTAAGAAGGGAAAAAGGGCAAACAAAGGTAAAGCAAAGGTTGCTAAGAAAGACCCAGCAAAGGACAAAGGCTAGTGCTTCCAATGTGGTAAAGATGGGCATTGGAAGAGAAACTGCAAAGAGTACTTTGCAGAAAGGGCTTAAACAAAAGCTTGATGAAGCTTCGGTGTACATTCATGATCGGTCTCCATTTGTGGACTCTTATGATAACACATGGGTATTGGATACCGGTAGTGCTTATCATATATGCAGTCGTTGTGTTCTCCGCAAGGCCTAGGAGACTACTGAGAGGCGAGATGGACCTCAAGATGGGTAATGGAGCAAAAGTTGTTTGTATTAGCTGTTACAGAATGCTTTACATCTACCTAGTGGAGCTTTTATTGCATTAGATGCATGTTATTTTGTTCCTTCTATTATCAAAAAAACATTATCTCCATTTCATGTTTAACAGTTAGTGGATATAAATTTGTTTTGAGAACAATGGTTGTTCGATATTATTAGATGATAAGATCATCACGAAAAGAAACATTGCATAATGGTTTATTTATGTTAGACACCACTCCACATATCATGAATGTAAATGTGCCCAAAAGGAAACGAGATGAGTTGAGCAAGTGCATACCGTGGCATTGTAGGCTAGGTCACATCCATGAAAGAAGGATTCAAAAGTTGCTAAATGATGGATATCTAGATCCATTCGACTATGTATCATATATCGACTTGTGAGCCTTGCATTCGTGGAAAACGACCAAATCTCCATTTAGTAGAACTCGAGAGAGAGCCAATGAGTTGTTGGAACTCATACATAGTGATGTATGTGGACTCATGTCAACTCATGCCATTGGAGGTTACTCCTACTTCATTATATTCTTGATGATTTCTCAAGGTATGGATATGTGTACTTAATGAAGTACAAGTCCGAGGCCTTTGAGAAATTCAGAGAGTATAAGAATGAGGTGGAGAACCAGTTTGGAAAGAGTATCAAAACTCTTCGATCGGATCGAGGAGGTGAATACTTAAGTACAGAGTTTACTGGGTTCCTCAAGGACCATGGGATATTATCCCAATGGACACCTCCTTATACACCTCACTCAATGGTATCTCACGAAAGGAGAAATCATACATTATTAGATATGGTACGGTCCATGATGAGTTTCGACACTGACCTACCCATCTCATGCGGGATATGCCCTAGAAACCGCAGCCTTACCTTCCGAACAGAGTTCCAACTAAGTCAGTAGTGTCTACACCATATGAGATATGAAAAGGGAAGAAGCCCGATCTTAAGGTTGTTAAGATCTGGGGCTCCCCTGCCCATGTTAGAAGACACAACCCGATAAGTTAGAATCAAGGACGAGCGATGCAAATTTGTGGGATACCCCAAGGAAACTTATGGGTATTATTTCTATCATCTCGAGGACCAAAAAAGGTCTTTGTAGCTAAGAGAGCAGTTTTCCTTGAGAAGGAACACATTCTTGGACGGAGACAGTGGGAGAATGATAAAATTGGCGAGGTTGGAGAACCAAGCTCAAGCACCACTCTGAGGAAGTCCTGTTCGGGTACCTAATACACAAGTATCAACTTTACTTGAGGTCCGATAGAGTATCCCATCCTCTGGCGATATGTGGGACATATTAGAGCAGAGGATGTAGAGGATATTGATCCTCGGACCTACGAGGAGGCTATTATGAGTATAGACTCGGGAGGAAGTGTAAAGAAGTCATGAATTTCGAGATGGATTCTATGTACTCCAATAAAGTTTGGAACCTAGTTGATGCTTAGAAGGTATTGTACCCATCGGTTGCAAGTGGATCTTTAAGAAAAAGATCGGAGTAGATGGAAAGGTAGAGACATATAAAGCAAGGCTAGTGGCTAAGGGGTATCGTCAAAGGCAAGGTGTTGACTATGACGAAACTTTCTCACCCGTAGCAATGCTAAAATCCATCAGAACTCTATTGGCTATTGCAGCACACTATGATTATGAGATCTGGCAGATGGATGTGAAAACCGCACTCCTTAACGGGAACCTTGAGGAGGAGGTGTATATGATGCAACCTGAGGGATTCATGTCCAAGAACTGCCCAGATAAGGTGTGTAGGTTGCTTAGATCCATTTATGGACTAAAGCAAGCTTCCCGAAGTTGGAACATAAGATTTGATGAGGCAATCAGATCTTATGACTTCGTTAAGAACGAAGATGAGCCTTGTGTATACAGAAAGGTAAGTGGGAGTGCTATCACATTTTTGGTGTTATATGTGGATGACATCCTCATCATTGGGAATGACATAGGAATGCTATCCACAAGAAAGGCTTGGTTATCTAGACACTTCTCCATGAAGGACTTGGGGAAGCATCTTATATCTTGTGGATTAGAATCTATAAAGATAGATCCAAGAGGATGCTTGGCTTGTCCCGATCCAGTGTACATAGAAACTATTGTCAAAAGGTTTGGCATGGAAAATTCCAAGATAGGTCTCATACCGATGAGACATGGGATATCGCTTTTCTTAATATGTCCCCAAAGACTCCGGAAGAAAGGGCGAACATGGATATGATACCTTATGCCCCGGCAATAGGGTCTATCATGTATGCCATGCTTGTACTAGGTCCGATATAGCGCATGCTCACGAGTGTCACGAAAGCGGTATCGGCCGGATCCGGGCTTGGAGACCGGAAAGCGATAAAGTGTATCCTTAAGTACTTGAGAAGGACTAAGGATCTTTTACTAGTATATGGAGGTAATAGCCTTAAGGTTGAAGGCTACACCGACTCAAGTTTTCAGTCCGATGTCGATGTTAGCAAGTCGAATTCGGGGTATGTGTACACCTTGAATGGAGGAGCGGTGTCTTTGGAAGAGTTCCAAGCAAGATACCACCACGACTTCGACCCAAAGGCGGAGTACATTGCTGCATCAGATGCAGCAAAGAAGGGAGTCTGGTTGAAGAAGTTCATCACAGATTTGGGAGTCGATACAAATAGCGACAAGTCGACTTCCTTATATTGCGACAACTATGGGGTGATTACTCAAATAAGGGAACCCGGGTCTCATCAGAAGTGTTCTGAGGAGGTTCCAGCTTATAAGAGAGATCGTAACCCGAGGAGATGTAGCAGTGGAAAGAGTTCCATCCGAAGATAACATTGCAGATCCACTGACAAAGTCGTTGTCTCATTTTGTCTTTGAGCGTCACAGGAGTCTGATGGGAATTAGACACATAGGTGATTGGCTTTAGGTCAAGTGGGAGATTGCTAGTCATAGGTGCCCAACAAGCCAATCACGTGAGTGATGGCACGTGTGACTTGATACAGAATCTTTTTGCTTATTATATTTTGGCGTATATCACTTTATAACTATTGCATAAATGCATATATATATTGTGATGTCCTTGGATTTGTGCAATGGGAATCGGATCGTGATGAGATCACGATAATGAGATCGATTCACCTTTAAACACATATCCTAAATAATCCCGGTCATAGGTTACTCGAGAGGGACATCGTGATAACCGGATAGACGGTGTCTTTTGTATACCCCATCCATATGATGGATGCAAATGGTCTCATAGTTGCTTTCGTGTAGGGACACTAGGGATACAAAAGATGTGCTCATTGGAGAATGAGTTCATCGATTGATCCGCTTACGGAATGTTGGATGGTTGATGATGCCTTATTGTCGACAAATGATTCCGTAGTCCTAGTGGTGTATCGGGTCCTTAGACTTGAGACACCAAGGATGTCCCAGATGAGTGCTCCACTCTTTGATACCGGACTTATAGGTTTGGCTATCCCGGATCTAGTACACTGGTCATTGGGAGTGGTAGTCGACCTCACGAGGGCTATTGAGTGTCGATAGAGGATCATCCACTCTCGGCCATGAGAGGAATATCCCATGTGTTCTTGCTCGGACAAATCCCGCCAGGGTCATTCGGGTTGAGAGAGAAAGAGTTATCAGGGAGAATCCGATTAGAGCGAGACTGAAAGTAGAAACCGTATGGGTCCGACAACACCATGCTCGATATACGGTCTCCGGGATATTAGATGGATGAGGGACTATAGGTACATGGTAATCGAGGACGCATGTGTCCAATGGATTGGATTCCCCTCAGATCGTTTGGGGACTGCGGCATAGTGGCCTAATGCGTCAAGTAGTCGATGAGTCGAAAGTGAATTATTATAGAGATAATAATTCATTGAGTTAGAAGGAGTTCGACAGTATGACTCACGGCCATTTCGATATTGGGCCTAGAGGGTCACACACATATGGTAGGCATTGTGATGAGTAGAGGTTGGATATGAGATATCCCATTTGAGCCCTCTTTGTCTTATTGGATGCAGATCCAATACCCACTAGAGGGAAGAACCCATTAGGGTTTGACATGGGATCTCTATAAATAGGAGGGATTCACAGCCTCATAGGCTAGAGTCTTTGCTTGCCCTTCCTATTCTCCCTCTCCTCTCCACCTCAGAGGCCTGGAGTTTTGAGGAGGGTCATGTGAACCCTCTGTGTGTGGATCGCTAGAGAGGAGGACGCTTGACCTCCTTCACCCTCTCCTAAGGATCTGCAAGGAAACAGGGATATACGATCTCCCTAGGTAACACAATCTCTATACGCAGTTTTATGTTTTGCGGATTTTTGTGAACCAATCTTCGCACGACAACGAACATCTTTTTGGGAATCGGGGATTTTTGTTTTCTTGTTCTTCCCCTGCGCATATAATGTCGCCCCCATGATTTCCCAACATCAATCGCTTCTTCCGGTGAGCTTCCGACGAACTTCCGGTGAACATTTGACGAACCTCCGGCGATGCTCCGACGAACTTTTGGCAAACTCCTGGACTTGCGACGATCCACTTGGCGAGTTCCGACGAGCTTCTTTTGGCAAGCTCCTGGACTTCTCAGATTTGTTCCCGCAGAACCTCTCGACGACCGTCCGGACTTCCGTCGAACTCTCGAACTCCCAACGTGATCATAGTCTTGACTTCGGCGCAACTCCTGTTGCATGTCTTACTTTCATCATAGTTAATCCTGCACACTTATCTCAACATATGAATTAGATAACAAATGACAATTGACTTTATCATCAAAATCCGAGATTCAACAAACCGTCCATAGTCATGCTCATTGGGCTAAGGCAAAAGGAGGATGAATCCATCTCCCTCTTCATCGCTTGCTTCACTATTGAGATCTAAGCGGTTCCAGATGCCCACCCCTCTTTGGTTATGCAGGCATTCTTGATGGGTCTAATGACCTTCAAGGTTCTTTTGGTCGTTGGTCGAGAGACCACTAGTGATCCTCGAGATGCTCTAGTGGGCCAACCAATATATTGATGCAGAGGCAATAGTGGCAAAAAAGCACGAGGAGTCACACAAGAGGCCACGCCAGAAGTTACCCATGTGAGCATATTAGGGAAAGAAGAAGGCCTGCCATGGTGAGGTCAAAAGAAGATGAGCCTAAGGTGTGCAAATAAGAAAAAAGGATTGCTATAGTGGAGCATGTGCCCGAGTAGTGCACCTCGGCCAAATAGTACCCGAGCAGTGCACCTTAGCCAAATAGTGCCCGAGTTATGCACCTCAGCAAAACAATGCCATAGTCATGCACCTTGGCCAAATAGTACTTGATTGGTACACTTCGGCTAAACAATTCCCTAGTTGTGAACCTTGGCTAAATTGTACTCGAGTTGTGCACCTCGGCCAAATAGTGTTTGAATTGTAACACCCCTAATTAGTCCCACATCGGAAGTGGACAAGATTAAGATTGGCTTATAAGAGTCTGATGAGTATTCTATTATCAATTTCAGCTTAAGTATTTTGGTTAGTGGTTTAGACCAAACGAAATTGATAGGTCAATTAGCCCATCAAGCTCGGGCCATGACATTTGGTATTAGAGTCGATCCATTGCTCGAGCCATGCCTCGCGACTAGTCCAATGTTCGAGTCACGTCTCGATTAGTCTTACACCTTTTCACACACTCTTATTCCACTCAATGCTAACTTAAACTCCTAATCTCGACCTATGTACAGGGGCTAGCGATGAAAAAATATTCAATTAACATTATATAGACTCATTCTATATTAGACCTAAAAAGACATATTCAATTAACATTATATAGGAGGGTTCTAAGTCAAAGTTTTCCTAAGTATGTTCATGACAATTTACTCTTCCAGATATGAAAATTTAGTGAGTACAAATAACAACCAACTCATATACCAACGCAAACTTATTACAAATGAGTATAAATAAATAATTAGCTAAAACCTATAAGTACATTTTCCAATCAATTCTTACCTTCAGAACAAAAAATGTATAAAATTTTAAATCATTTTTATTTCTACCAAAGACCATCCAGAGGTTTTGATATGCATTTCAGAGTATAACTTGTTCATATAAATGCTTATAATACTATTTCAAAGCACATTTCGTAGACAAAGCCATAAATATAACTAAATAGCATATCAAAATAAATATCATATCGATACAAATGTTCATCTGTAATTATTCATAAGTTAAATAAATATAGCTAAAGATGCATTTTTAAATTTAGAATAAATGTAGGGTATTTTATTGGAAAAAGCCTCCATTAATGGTTATTTACCGAATGACACCCTCATATTTATTTTTGTTAGGATCTTAATCCCATGAGTGATGAGGGAACTAGTGCTATATTGTTCAATATTCTGACATGTCGACTTCATCCTAACATAATATAACTATTTATCAATGTAGGGCATTTTATTAGAAAAGCTTCCATTAATGGGTTTTTATCAAATGACACTCTCCTATTTATTTTTGTTAGGATCTTAATCCCATGAATTAGTGCTATATTATTTAATATTTCGGTATGTTGACTTCATCATGACATAGCCTTTCGATGTAATATTTGATCATTTTGTCATGACATTTGAATTTCTAGTATGAAGTTTGATCTTCGATATGTCGACCAATCCTCGGACTTAACATTCAATTTTCATCATAATAATCTTTCGACATAATGATCGACTCACTATTTCAACATTTAGCCCTTTGATGGTTCGAATCTATCATCAAAGTATTTTTTGTATCACTTATCTCAATAACATATTAATTTATAAAATTTATCAATTGATTTCATCATTAACATATGAGATTCAATAATTTTTTTCTTTTTAATAATGACAATCAATTCTCTTGTTTACGTATCATCTTGATAAAAGTATGTGATAAACTTGAACTCAAATAAAAAGAACGTATATTCTTTTAAATGTTTATCTTAAATTCAAGTTGAAAGAAATTTGATCTTATTGATATTAAGATTCAATTATTTCAAGCCCAAAAGGGACAATCAAGTTTTAAAATTCAAAATATAATATTCAATTATTATCAAGATATAATACTAACCATTAGTCATAAACAAATGATCATTGCAAGCTAACCATTTGCATATATAAAAAAACATAAAGAATTATAAGTTAAAACATAAGATACTTCTTTCCTTTTGTCATTAATTAAAAGGAAGGATACACACATAACTACAACACAAGTTACTTGGGTAGTCGTATTTCAAAATGCCTAAATAAGATCATGCTAATTGAGGTGTTATTTTTCTTTTATTTTTTTTTTTAGCCTAGGAGCCTAGTTCAAGCCATGTACCATCATTTA
Organism: Musa schizocarpa; assembly: GCA_900464855.2. Lineage (NCBI taxonomy): Eukaryota > Viridiplantae > Streptophyta > Magnoliopsida > Zingiberales > Musaceae > Musa > Musa schizocarpa. Next base: position 24,010,592 of record LS990915.1, read on the forward strand.
AATAAATTTAGTAAGCCTAATTTTCTTCTAATAAAATCAATTTGATCTTTACTAAGTGATTTTGTAAAGATGTATGTGAATTGATGTTTGTGTCAATGAAGTTCAATGATATATTATGATTATTAAGATAATCCTATGTGAAATGATATATAATGTCAATTGATATTTGTGTCAATGAAATCCAATAATATATCATGAGTGTTCCTTTTCTATATTCCTAAAGCATACAACTTTAGTGATTTTTGAAATAGTCCTTTTTTAAGTTTAAGGTGAGATTATTCTAAATTTTTATATCTAGTGCAAGGAGTATAATATGTTGTTACATGTTTATCATACACATTTTTTAATTCAAACTCATTAGTAACTTTATTTTTCAATTAATTATATTTTTATAAATTTTTAAATTAATTATACAATTCTAAGAATACTTCAAGTAATTTGTTATTTGATAAAGATGCTTTAGGAGAGTTAAATACTTGATTGTTCAAAGTCATAAGGCATAATTTATCATTTATTCTTCGTTTACTTTGAACATCATCTTATACGTCTTTAAGTAACCTTATGAATTCTTTAAATGGAAGATCACCTAGGTTCTTTTCTACTTCAATTGTGATTATCTTTGCATCCCAGTTTTTTAAAAGTGACCAAATAATTTTACATGATAGATCCTGATTAGAAACTTATTTATCAAGAGTTTTTAATCCACTAATAATATACAATAATCTAATAAATATATCATCAATATATTCTTTTAGAATCATTATAAAATGCTTAAAATTATGCCTAAGTTGTTTCATGAAAAATTTTGAAAGTATGCCAAATATCAAAAGCAGTTACACATATAGAAATCCAATTAAACTCATTGTGGTCTAAATCACAATATAGAGTATTTATCACTTTAGCATCTAAGTGAAATAATTATCTTTTAGAATCCATTCATTCTTCAAAAGGTTTTGTCATTTCAAAATTAACTAAAATTTTAGAAGGTTTTTGAAAATCATAGTTAATAATAAACCATAAATCATGATCAAGTGAATATAAGAAAACTCCTAGTTTAGTTTTCCAAAAGTATAATCCTTCATTTTAAACATTAGAATGTTAGGATCGGAGCGGCACAAAGGGGGGGGGGGGGGGATGAATTAGTGTAGCGGTAAAATAACGTTGGTTTAAAAACTTTTTTACGATAAAAACTAATTTTGATGAAAACCGATTTTGAAAGCTTAATAATTTAGAAGCGTATGGAAGCATAGTGACTAAGTAAAGAAGTTTGCAGTATGTAAATGGCAAGAGTAGGATGCAAACCAGATAACACAGCAGTTTTAAAGTGGTTCGGTCAAAATGACCTACATCCACTTGCGAAGCCTTCTTCGAAGAGGCTCCCAACTTCCACTAGTAAATTTCTTTGTAGGGGAAGGACTAATACCCCTCTTACAACCTTTACAAGTGGTTCACACTCTAACAATTCTTTTCAACAAGATCGAAGGAGGTGAACACTCAAGCAATTTGAAAAACAAGACTTGCTAAGACTTTTAAGGCACTTATCTCAAACTATTGCTTTGCCAAAGGTTGTCCTCTCAGTTGAGAATTGAGGGGTATTTATAGGCCCCAAGAGGATTCAAATTTGGGCTCCAAAATTTGAATTCTCTTGGGTTTCCGAAGCTAGCGGTGCCACCGCCGGATCTCTCGGGTGCTGGGCGGTGCCACCACTCAGTCCAGCGGTGCCACCGCTCAGTTCTCGAGTTCTAGGCGGTGCCACCGCCTACACTATTTCAGCTCACTGGTTGGGCTCCAAACTTGGCCCAAACCAGTCCGAACTCAAGCCCAATTGGCCCCTACTTAGGTTATAGGATTAACAACTAATCATAATCCTAATTAACGTGCTAACTACGAATTTAAAGATATTTCCTAAGCTATTACAAAGTTCTCAAGTCAAGACTTCTTTCGGTGAGCTTTCGACGAACTTCTGACGGTCTTCCAATAAACTCTCGAAAACCATTCTACGGACTCCCGACAAGCTTCTAGACTTCACGATTTGATCTTGGTGAGTTCCAATGAGCTTCTTCGGCAAGCTCCGATCTTTCTCGGCAAGCTCCGCGAACTTCCAACGAACCTTCCGACGAGCTTCCGAAAAACCCTTCGGTAAGCTCCCTACTCATTCTTGGCTAGTTCCGGCGGCATTCCCGACGAACCTTCGAACTTCCGTCGAACTCTCGAACTCCCAACGAATCCTTCGCACTTGACTCCAACACTTGTTTCGCTTTATGTCTTTGTCATTATCGTAGTTATTCCTGCACACACAAACTAAAACTCTACTTCGATCTAGATAATTATTACAATGCGAATTGACATTCTGCTGCCCGGCACGTCATTGGTTGGTGCTTCATCTGATTCTTCAGCGCAACGTCCTCTCTTGCGGCTTATTGCCCAATCGGTGGTTAACCTTCGCAACCCCGATATCCTTGACGCAATTCCACTCTCCTTGACCCGATGCCCGACTTCCGAAGCCTTCTGTCGTCCAATATCCTGACGTGATCTCCTCCGGCGCAACGTCAATTCCTCCTGCGTCAACTGTCTAATCCTGATTGAGTAGACCTGCATCACTCAAAATGCAATTAAACATCTAAACACAATCAATTAGTTTCATCATCAAAATCTGAGATTCAACAATCTCCCCCATTTTTATGATGACAACTAATTGATGACTAACGGAGTTAACCTTAACTCCCCGGAGTTTAACCAAACTCCCCCTATCAATATGCCATTGATAGAACACTTGGATTATCCCAAGTAACATGTCATCATAAACTTATGCATAACATATCATGTCATCATACTTCTTCCCCTTTGTCATCAACAAAAAGGAGAAGTTCCTACTCTTATGTGTTTAGAGATAAAAAGTTCCATGCATTGCATGAAAAACATAGTGTCAAATTTTATCATCATGCAATCTAGCAATTAAAGATGTGTAAGTTTAGCATGTTTGCTTTTTTTGAGATAACAACTAATTGCTTCTCTTTAGACTACAAACTAGCAATTTTCATGATATGCAAGTTGCAAATTAGCATATTTTTGCTTCATTTGTAATGTTTGAGCAAGCAATTTTGCTTCCGTAATAAATTAGCATGTTTTGTATTTTGAGATAGGCAAGATAGCACATTTGCCTTTTTTGAGATAGCAACTCTTTTGAGATAGTGATCTTAGCAAATTTTACATCACATAAGGTAGCAAATTTTTGTGATGTTCAAGATAGTAAGTTCTTTTTTCTCTTTTGAGAAGTGCTATTTTCGCTTTCTTTACAAAGTGCAAGCTAGCAAAGTGTTTGAAAAAGTGAGCAAGTTTTACAACATACAAGCTAGTAAAAATTTCGAAAGCAAATACAAGATAGCTTTCTTGTTGAAGTGTGTAAGCTATCGATTCTTGCTTCCTATTATAATGTGTAGGTTGCAAATTTTGCTTCTTGAGCAATGTATAAGTTTCCAAATTTTTCATCTTGAGGTAGCAATATTTCTCCCCCTTTGTCATTGTCAAAAAGAAAAGAAGAATACTGTTTTGTAGTTCTTTTTTCCTTTTATAACGATTTCAAAATCATGACAAAGGATGAATAATCAAGTTATGAATGTCAAGACAATTTTTCATCATGAATATTTTATCATTGCATGCATCATTATCATAAGTTGAAGTATTACATGCATAATATCATATTATCATTCATAATTACATTAATGTTTCAATATAGCAATTTCTTCCCAAAGTGTGTAACTTAGCACTCATTGCTTCTCTTGATATTTGCAAGCTAGCTAGCAAATTTGCTCCCCCTATGTCATTGTCAAATAGAGGGGAATAACAATACAATAGTGTAATTCATTTCCCTTTACTATAATCTTCAAATTATGACAAGGGTTAAGTGTCAATCTTATTTGTGTATCATTATATTTTCAAATTAAAATATACATATTTTCAAAAAGCTTATATTTCATTCATGCACGATATTGAATAAATCGATCGACATTATAAGGATATCATACATGATACTAATTTTTTTAACTATTTATCAATATTTTGATCATGATACCAAACAATCATCATTCAGAGCATTCATGATACAAAACATTAAATCAACATTTATCATTTTATCAACAACTCATAGCATTTACATCATATGCAATACATCACATCATAATTAGAAAGCACAACTATTGCATGCATCATTGCAAATCATAAATGTTTCATATCATGATGGTATCAATTTTATCAAATTATATCCTACCATGCATGATCAAAACTTCTCCCGGTTTTATCATTGAAAACAAGAAAGAAGTAGGGAAGAGCATAAAAGTGTAAAATATTTTAATTATTTCAAGGCATTTATATTATAGATACAAAGAAATCATATCATCAATAAGACCATTTGAATACCAAAAGACATGATTCATTTTATCAAATCTCTTTCTTTTATAAATAACAAAAATTGTAGATGTACAAAGAAGAGATTGTGATTAAAAAAAAATCTCAAGTGGTATATCCAAGAAATCAAGATGATAATTTGAATACAAACTCATTCAAATTCAAATCGTCAAATTCATCAAAATCTCAATATTACTTTCAAGAGATTCAAAATGGTATACATAGATTTATCATAATAATCATCAAGATCAATAAGATAAAGAAAAATAATTTTTCAAGGAAAAAATATTTTTCTCTTTTTAGTTGTTTCAATTCATATGATTTTATTTCATTTATGCCAAATAAAAACATGTATCATGTATCATGTTTAATACCGAAAGTGTAAGATTTATTACAACAAAGATCCATAAGACACTTCCATTATAGTAAAAATCAATCATTCGTAAATTGCAAGATTCATCATGCATAATTTTAAAATTTATTAAGCATGATCATTATGCATGACACTAAAACATGGTTTCAAAATGTCTAATATTTTCATTACACAATTTCATCATCATGCATCATCATATTTTCAAATTCGAACATGCACAATTTCAAAACTATATCTTTCATTTTTCATGCATGATACAAATAACTCAATCATCAATATGGGCATATCATACATGATATTCAAGCATTCATGATATATCATTTTGGCAACATGATCATAGCTATTCAAATGATAGTATCTAAATGTCAAATTTCATTACATCCTATCATGCATGATCATTAACTTCTTATTTGTATTTCATGCATTATTTCGTTTCATCACATAAGGAATATCAAGAAGAGTTATTGGGTGATAAGATAAATATTTCATGAGTACAAGGAATTGCATAAAAATCATATCATGAAAAGATAATAACAGAAGACACGTTTTCTTTTGAAAAATCTCCTCTTAAATAATGAAGGAAAAATCTTAGGAGATCATGATATAGATAAAATTCATTCAATCTTATAAGAGAATAAGATATTAATTCAAGCATAAAAAGTATCTCAATTCATTATGAATCATAAAAAGAATTGTGATTCCGAAAAATCACGATTCATTTAAGAATATTTTCTCTTTAGTGCAATGATACAAATCATAATTCATTTGGATAGTAGATGCTAAAAAGGAACATTGAGGATACAAGATCTTGATTTTTATAGAGTAAATCTCAAGTTATAAATCTTGAAAAAATCAAGATAAAGCTCATTCAAATTCAAATCATCAAATCAAAATCATTTTTAAGATATTCATAAAAAGATGATAAAATAGATTCATCAAACCAAGAATTTTCAAGAAAAATACTTTTATCTATTTAGTTGTTTCATATAAGCATGCCTTTGTCCTTTTTGTGCCAAATATATATATATATATATATATATATATATATATATATATATATATATCGTCAATCATTTAGGATCGAAAAATAAATTTCTTCATAAAAACCATCAAGATCATTATGTATAACTTTTAAAATCTCATGTATAAAATGGTATCAAAACATTTAATATTTTCATTCCATCATTTTGCATTGGTTTTATTGAACATAATTTTGAATGATTCTTATAGATAACTAAAACTTCTTTAGTTTTAATTTATATGATTGACTTTACCTTAGCATGCTTAAATTTTGTTTATATGTCAAAACCATACATCATGTTTAAAAACCAAAGACAAGGTTAAAAAAAAAATCATCAAGCCTTCCTTTCAAAAGCCATGCATCATCGTTGAAAATCAATATGGAAATCGTCAAAATACACATTCTTGCTTCTCAAGCACATACATAAGATTAATCTTACTAGGTGTATAAGCATTAGATTTATATCTAACATTTTATTGCATTAACATAACACATGAAATTTTTAAGAAAATTAATCCTAAACTAAATTAAAAATAACTCATGAAAGTATTATGTAATTTTAAAATAATTCAAGAGAGTTGAGTTACTTACCTTGTAGTCGAAGCTCGTCAAAGCCCAATTCGTCGTTTCACCTTTGGAAGTTTTTTATTCATCCTTGGTTGCCTTCCTCTTCTTTGGCCTCTTCCTTTGTTTAAGTTCATTATTTATTTTAAATTTTTGTTTAATAAACTTATTAAGATTTAGTGTTCCAAGTTCAAGTTCATCATTGTCCTCATTACTTGAGTCATCGCTCAAGTGGTATTCATTTGTCCAGAGTTCCAAATCCTTCCTGTTCTTTGGAAGGTGATTTTGTTCATCATATTCATAATGTGCATTGTACACCATTTTATATGTCATCAACGAACCAATTAATTCTTCAAGTGGAAAAATATTTAAATCTTTTGTTTCTTGTATTGTAGTTATTTTAGGATCTCACCTTTTTGGAAGGGATCTTAAGATCTTACTTACGAGATCAAAATTCGAAAAATATTTACCAAGAACTCTTAGATTATTGACGACATCCGTGAAACGGGTGTACATGTCGCCTATAGTCTCGCTTGGTTGCATTAAAAAAGGCTCAAAATCGTGCAATAAAATGTTAACTTTCGAGTCTTTGACTCTACTAGTTCCCTCGTGTGTGATTTCAAGTGTTCGCCAAATATCAAAAGTCGTTTCGCACGTAGAAATCCGATTGAACTCATTTTTGTCCAAAGCACAAAATAAGGCATTCATAGCCTTTGCGTTTAAAGAAAAATACTTCTTCTCCAAGTTCGACCATTCGTTCATCGGTTTAGAGGTAAGTTGAAAATCATTTTCAACAATATTCCATAAGTCCAAATTCATATAAATCAAGAAAACTCTCATTCGAGTTTTCCAATAAGTGTAGTCCAATCCGTTAAACAACGGTGGACGAACAACCGAAAAGCCCTCTTAAAAGCCATGAAGAGCCATTTCTCTCGGGTGTAAATCCAAAATGAGAAATACCAGGCTCTGATACCAATTGTTAGGATCGGAGCGGCACTAAGAGGGGGGGTTAATTAGTGCACCGGTAAAATAACGTTGGTTTAAAAACTTTCGTACGATAAAAACCAATTTCGATGAAAACCGATTTTGGAAGCTTAATAACTTAGAAGCGTATGGAAGCGTAGTGACTAAGTAAAGAAGTTTGTAGTATGTAAATGGCAAGAGTAGGATGCAAACCAGATAACACAGCAATTTTAAAGTGATTCAATCAAAATGACCTACATCCACTTGCGAAGCCTTCTTCGAAGAGGCTCCCAACTTCCACTAGCAAATCTCTTTGTAGGGAAAGGACTAATACCCCTCTTACAACATTTACAAGTGGTTCACACTCTTACAATTCTTTTCAACAAGATCAGAGGAGGTGAACACTCAAGCAATTTGAAAAATAAGACTTGCTAAGACTTTTCTAAGGCTCTTATCTCAAACTATTGCTTTGCCAAAGGTTGTCCTCTCAGCTGAGAATTGAGGGGTATTTATAGGCCCCAAGAGAATTCAAAATTGGGCTCCAAAATTTGAATTCTCTTGGGTTTCTGAGGCTGGCGGTGCCACTGCCGGATCTCTCGGGTACTGGGCGTTGCCACCGCCGGATCTCTCGGGTACTGGGCGTTGCCACCGCTCAGTTCTCGGGTTCTAGGTGGTGCCACCACCTAATCTGGTGGTGCCACCGCCTACACTGTTTCAGCTCACTGGTTGGGCTCCAAACTTGGCCCAAACCAGTCCGAGCTCGAGCCCAATTGGCCCCTACTTGGATTATAGAATTGACAACTAATCCTAATCCTAATTAATGTGCTAACTATAAATTTAAAGACATTTCCTAAGCTATTACAAAGTCCGCAAGTCAAGACTTCTTTCGGCGAGCTTTCAGCGAACTTCCGGCGGTCTTCCGATAAACTCTCGGAAACCATTCTGCGGACTCCCGGCAAGCTCCTAGACTTCACGATTTGATCTTGGTGAGTTCCAACGAGCTTCTTTGGCAATCTTCGATCTTTCTCGGCGAGCTCCGCGAACTTCCAACGAACCTTCCGGCGAGCTTCCGAAAAACCCTTCGGCAAGCTCCCTACTCATTCTTGGCTAGTTCCGGCAGCATTCCTGACGAACCTTCGAACTTCCATCGAACTCTCGAACTCCCAACAAATCCTTCGCACTTGACTTCGACACTTGTTTCGCTTTATGTCTTTGTCATTATCGTAGTTATTCCTGCACACACAAACTAAAACTCTACTCCGATCTAGACAATTATTACAATGCGAATTGACATTCTGTTGCCCGGCACGTCATTGGTTGGCACTTCGTCCGATTCTTCAACGCATTGTCCTCTCTTGCAGCTTATTGCCCAATCGGTGGTTGACCTCTGCAACCTCGATATCCTTGGCGCAATTTCGCTCTCCTTGACCCGATGCCCGACGTCCGAAGCCTTCTGCCGTCCAATATCCTAACGTGATCTCCTCCGGCGTAACGTCAATTCCTCCTGCGTCAACTGTTTAATCCTGATCGAGTAGACCTGCATCACTCAAAATACAATTAAACATCTAAACATAATCAATTAGTTTCATCCTCAAAATCCAAGATTTAACATAGAAGACATGATTGAGTGTTTCTCTTTATTGTTAAAAAATGTCTCTTAATATTACTATACTTTCTTGTTGCACTAGTTTACCCCTCTCTCTTATTTCTCTCTTGCGTGTTAGATCCAAATGAAAGAATCAAACTCATATATATTGTTAATGATCTTAACGACACTAAGGGGAAGGACGTGAATTAGTGATATATTGAATTTTAATTGACTTTAAATTTTGATCCAAAAATTATATCAGAAATATGATTAAGAATCTAGTGTGAGTAAGAATTTATGAGTAAAGTTCAAGATAATAAGTAAGAAATCACAAATAAAATTTGTAAACAAATAATAAATTGATTTAAAATGGTTCAGCTTTCCTAACCTACATCCACTCCTGATTCCTTTATCCTCGATTCCATTGGCTCTTACAAATGATATTCCTTTTAATTATTGAAGATCAACTATTATTATTATAACTTTCTCCTTTTTCCAAATTTAGAAAAGAACTTAACAATGATCAATGAGAGAATTATAATACTTTGTAAACTCAGGATTCGATGCTCCAATAACCAAGCTTGATTGGGATATTTATAGCTCCTAAAATGTTTTACAATGAAACTAAAAATTTAAATTTTCATAAATTTAGGATATGAGCGAAACTATCACTAACTTTCGGTTATATTATTATCATAATTTTTTATACAAAACCACAATAGTAGACTCGTGTTATACACTATCATAATAATTTTTCATATAGAGTCACAATACTATACCTTAACTATACTATCATCAAAATTTTTGAAACGGGCTTTATGTGTGGCTTTCTAATGACCCAAATTTGACCTAAGTTTAAGGCCAATAACTGTAATAAACTTTTTATGATAAATAGTTTTATTTATCCCGATATCAACTCAAATTAGTGAAAATTGACTTCAACCAAATCATGACTCATTAACTATTCATTTGACATATTTTTGAAACTTTCAATATTTTGTCTATTCTTCCAATAGTTCGTCGGAACCTTTAGCTACCTTGCTCAATCCTTTCCATATTGACTTCACCATAATATTAATCTTTCGATGCTATGCTTGATTTGTCCAACTTGATTCACAAACTTCTAGTATAAAGTTTGATCTTTAGTAATGTTAACCAATCTTTCGAAATAATATTTGACTCATTGGCTCGTAGTGGTCTGAGTCTATGATTAAAATTTTCTATGGATCACTTGTCTTAACAATATATTAGTTTATTAAATCCATCAATTAATTTCATTATTAATATATAGGATTCAACATTTTTTACTTAGAGGCATCACTCTTTTATAATAACAAAAAAATTCAATGAACCAAACCCAATTAAATCAGTGGATTCTAAACAATTCGAAATTCAACCAATTTTGAACCAGCTCAAATAAACTCCCTTCTCCACCTTCTCATCCTTTGCCTCAGCCTCCTTCCCCTTTACTATCTCCTCCTACTCTACCTCCTCCCCTAGTTTTCTCCTCTTGTTCTTCAAAAATCCCCCCCATCTTTCCTCTTCAAAATCTTAAAAAGATAAAAAAATAATATTAATCATCTTAGAGTCGTATTATATTAGTTCTATACAAGTTTTGATTAATTTAGTGAAAGTGGACTAAGTTACACTTGAAAATGAACTAAGTTTACGTCCATTATAGCTAGAAATTTTGACCTAATTTGAACAATATTGGTTCAACAAAAAAAAAAAAAAAAAAAAAAAAAAAAAAAAACTCTGAATTCTTCCATGGTTCTAATATCATTTGATATAAAAGGTAGTCTTTTCGTCCAAATAGAAAAATAGATGCCCCTAGGTAAAATTAAACAGGAGAACAGCACACTGCCAAACCCTCCACCACTAGTGATTTGAAACCCTACAACGATGAATACTAGAAATAATATAGGGTTTCTAATTCTTTGTTAAGCTGCGGATAAACTTATTTGATCTTTTCTATGATTAGAGATAGCCAATAAATGTAACTTTTGCTAAGGGTACATATCAAAATGACAATCATAGTAGTACTAACAATCACAATCACGTTATATCTTGTGACAAGACTCAAAACTGTGTTTAACGCATATGGTGTAAATAACATATTTATCATTGTGTCAAGACATAGAAGAAATTAGTTTTTAAAATATGTTCTAATATAATGTTAGGATCAATAGCAGCACTAAGAGGGAAGAGGGTGAATTAGTACAATAGAAAATTCTTTGATTTTATATAAAGTTCGTCTCAATTCAAATTGTTTTGGAAAGATGTTGAATTTAAAACTTTTGTTAGAACGTAAGGAGAAGCTCAAGAAAATTTACAGTAAAGTAAATTACATAAAAAGAAAATCAAATCATAATTTAGAGTGGTTCGATCAATGAGACCTATGTCCACTTCGGATTCCTCCTCCGTCGAGGTCACCAGCATCCACTAAAGGCCTTCCTTCAATAGGCAAAGACCAATCACCTTTTACAATGCTTTCTCCATTTACTGAGTTAAGGAGACAACCCTTACAAGTCTCACTCTTCTTTCTTGGATGGTACTCCTCTTTCTTGGATGGTTACAAGGCTAAGAGAGGGAGGAGAAGAACTGTTCTCATTTTTACAACACTTTTCATACCTCAAACACTTAGAATTTTTCATACATATAATAACACTTTGTTACCTTTTCATGCAGAAAAGGGTTGGGTATTTATAGGCCCCAATGACTTAAAAAATGGAGTCAAAAAGTATCTTATCCCGAATTTCCGGGATACTAGCGGTACCACCGTTATTACTAGATGATACTATCGCCTGTAGTCTGACACTGGGCGGTACCACCACTTGATAGGGGCGGTACCACTGCCTGATATGGGCGATACCACCGTTGGCTGCATTAACTGCCGGCGGTACCACCGCCCAAACCACCTAGGAGATTGGGTCACCAAGCGGTGCCATCGCTAGCCCTGGCGGTGCCACCGTCGACCATATTTTTAGGGGCTGAATGAGCTATTCAATTCGGTCAAATTCAGCCCTATTAAGGGCCTAATTGGCCCCTAATTAAGTTAGTGGGATTACCTCTCAATTCTAACTCAATCTACTGTCTAACTATAATAACTAAGACATAATCAAAGAACTCTTGTTCCGGTACGTTAATTGCTCTTCCGGGGAGCTTCCAGCGATTTTCCGACGAACTCTCGGTAATATTTCGGCAGACTCCCGGTAAACTCCCAGACTTTACGATGATCTTCTTGGCGAGTTCCGATGAGCTTCTTTGGCAAGTTCCTGGACTTCTCAATTGGTTCCGGCAGAACTTCCGACGAACGTTCGGACTTCGAACTCTTGAACTTCCAACAAGATCTCGATCTTGACTCCGGCACAATACCTGTTTTATGTCTTACTGCTATCATAGTTAATCCTGCATACTTTTTTCAATATATAGATTAGATCAAACAATTTATAATTAATTTCATCATCAAAAATCCGAGATTAAACATATATAACATCTAGTGACAAGGTGAAGATCATACTCATACTTACTAATAACTACAACATTATTAATAAAAGGTATCAAACACATTTAGAAAACTAATATTTGAATAAATTCATTTTACCTTTCATTTCAAATCTAGCCATTCATATAACATTTAAAACTAATTGTAATCAAATATTTTTTATCCTTTTGAATAATTAAAATATCAAATAGATGCTTTCCAAATTTAATATGTAATTCATTTATGAGATGCAAATCATATATTTTTATAGTTTCAAACATATACATTAATTGTAAATTTATATATTATTAATTTTGAAAAAGATAAAGTCATTGGATACTTATTCAAATCGTAGATGCTTAACTCATTCAATAATTAAGATGTTTATTTTTCTAATTATCCATAAAAAATATAATTTTCCAATCACACATAAAACATAAATAAATACACCATATGTACATTATTACGATTTTACTATATTTTTATTATTTTTTACTGTCATATTTTCTAATTATTTTATTTAAATTTTATTAATTTCTAAATACACCATAAGCACAAATACATCTTCCTACGGTTATTTGTCTTTTTTTTACTAGTAAATGTACTAACTAATGGTTTAATGCCATTAGAGATCATATTAGCTTGGAGGGCGAAAATTAGCTAGTTAGCAGGAAAGCTTAAGAATCAAAATGGAGCTTCCCAAATCTCCTCTTTCCTGCGGTAGAGAATGTAGAGATTGTGACGGTGAGAGGAAAAATTTATTATTTTCTATTTTGTTCTTTATGTTTGCATCTAGGGAGGATTTAGGGATATATATATATATATATATATATATATATATATATATATATATATATATATATATATATATATATATATATATATATATATATATATATATATATATGTATATATATATATATATATATATGTATATATATATATATATATATATATATATATATATATATATATATATATATATATATATATATGTATATATATATATGTATATATATATATATATATATATATATATATGTATATATATATATATATATATATATGTATATATATATATACATGTATATATATATATACGTGTATATATATATGCATATATATATATATATATATATATATATATATACATACATATGTATATATATACATGCAAATTTTACTAAGGTCACTTGCACTCGACTCTGTGAAGATGATTCTCCCAATCAATGGCTTTTATTATATTCCGATCTTTAGGGTACTTGATTAATGAAATCATAATATTATTTTTGAAATAAAAATATATGTGATTGATCTATGGTAACAAATTTAAGACCAACATGATTGGGATTACAAAGTGGTTGCCAATTCTGGTGAGCAGATTTTAGCCTTTTTCTTGTTTTATTTCATGAAAAGAACTTTGGAGAATATGGATTTCTAGACGAGATAGTTTTTTTATATGGTGCCACTGTGAGTTGGATTAACAAGGATGTCTAGACGAGGGGGAGATTATGGAGATTAGGAATGAGTTTGTTTTTAAGTATAAATCTATTTTTATGTATAATATCTTTTATAAGGTAAACAACATTGGTCTTAGCTTGTGATTTTTAGGATAATTCAAGTCCTAATACACTTAGGAGTGAAACTCTATAAATAAGGATATATTTGATTTTTTTTTTCAGTAATCAATAAAATATAATTCCAATCTTTTGATAAATCCAAAAAGACCGATCTCTTAGAAATGATCAAGGAGGTCGATCCGGTCATCCATTTTCTCTCGCTTCTTCTACTATAAAACCTTATCGATATTATCAGTGATATATAAAAAAATAAGATTACTAATTGACTAATCACATATGCTAGATTGATTGGGAATATATTTTTTAGAAAGGGAAGTAACCCTCTCAATTGATCAAAATTTTTTATTATGATCTACAGAGCTTTTCTTGTAATTCTATAATGTTGCTAATATAATTTTTTTTAAAATTATATGAATGAACAGCTTAGTAAATGGTCAAAAGCAATGCTTATCTCTCATTTTGATCATCTTGTTAAGTTCTGTAAGTCTACCTGCAGCTTTGTGCCACAAATTAGCATTCTAGAGTCAGTGAAACAGCTAGTGAAAGAGACATGACGGCCCAAGGACAGCTTTTCTGCATCATAATCCAAGAGAAAGGATTGCTACAGCATCTCGTGGTACTTACTAGGTGAGATACACAGACGCACACAATTCACAAACCGTGAAAGCTTTGATGGATCAGCTGCAGCTACTCATATATCCTCGGTTTTGTGGTTGTAGAAGCAATAGGAGGGCAGCAGTCATCCTCGTCTTCCCCAATCTCAATCTCCCTTGGCTTCCTTCTCCTTAGGCTTGCTGCTCTTCTTCGTCTTCATGAAGCAGAAGCAGGAGCAGCATGGGCACTGAAACAAGAACTTCATGGCGTGTACCCTCCTATGTTTTCTGATCAAGGAAACTACATGACCTCAGTCTCTTTCCCTTCTCCTCCATTTAAATCCCTTCAAAAGGAGTGGAATCTATTCCTTTCCCTGTCACCACAAAAAAAAAAGGAAGAGGATGCCTATGGTCTAACCCTAGAAGGGGCATATAGGCATGATCAAAAGTTGTTTGTTTCTTCTAGGGTGGGTCATGGGGCTTTCACAAAAGAAAAACTCTCATTATTTACGCTCCTCTACAAAACTTAGGCTGCTGTTTAAATAGCATTGCTTGAAGCATCCACCGTTGGTTTTTGGACTTTGAAAGTAGTATCGAAGCTTTACTGTCAGACATGACCTTTGGACACGTACGGTAAATATTGTCCCTAAAGGCAACAATGGTATAATTCAGCATTCATTAAGTTTTTTTTTTCTTTCCTTTTTGAGAGGATAAGCGGCGAAAAAAAGTCCCAAGATCTCATTATGAATTAATCTATTTTTTTAAAAAAAATATTTACCTACTAAATTACCTAACATCTTCACATTAGAAAATAATTATGCTTGGCAAGAATAAACTCTTGAAAATTAATGACTGATTCATTAATATATTTTATATAAATATATATTTTTGTATCAAGATTTTGGTGGTATGATGTGGAGATAATTGAGTGTTTTGACGTTTTCCTAGTAAATGTTTAATGAAATAAACTTAATTTAAAAAAAGATTGAAACCTCTTTCATGAAAATAAGGCTCTATAAACATATACATTTGTCATGGTTAAATAGAGATAAAATGAGTGAAGACAAAATATGTGGAGTCTTGTCGAGAAGAAGAGGAAATAAATTTCTATTTACCTTTTACATCAAAACTCTTTAACGCTTCCTCACTATTTCTAACTTTTTTTTTTTTTTGAGAAATAAAGAAAATGTAAAAGTGATAGTTTTAAAAGTCCCATAATTTCACATTGGGAAAATCAAGCTTGTTATCTCATATTAGAACTATGAATAAAGGTTTGGGCTTTAAAGTCAGATGCACCATAAGGCACCATAAAAAAACCTAATTGTTTGCTTTAGGCTTTTCTTGTTAAGTAATTTTCGATGTTTTATGACCTAGGAACATCTTCCTAAGGTATTTGTACTAGTCCATCTTTTATAGTAGTGATTTGTTCCTCCTTCGTTCGTAAATCTGATGTTCTCGTCGCTTTTATTCTTTCTGCTTTATTGACTTTGTTCGGTTACCAAAATTACCCTTTGGTAAATTTTATGGGACTAGCTCGAACAAAAAGAGCCTAGTTTAAATTAACTTAAGAGATATAATCTTTTATATTTATTATCTTTGTATAGCAAAATATTTTTTTATGAAAATAAACAAAGAGTGCCAAACCATGCGGACCTTATATTCACTATTATTTTATTTATATGTTATTTTATCAATTCGAACATTTTGGTGTTAATTAGAATCTTCTTCCTCCACCTCTCTCTCTCCCCTCATCGTACTTATCATCGTCAACAAACCACCGACTCCAAATACAAGCAACAAGCTTTCACCCCCTACAGCAACCTTCACATATGACAAGGCTCTCTCAGCCCTGATACATACATGTATGTCAACGTCATCTTTGGACACAATGGGGATTGTGAGGGAAGGTCGCATATCTACTCGTAGAGATCGGGCTTTTCTCTACGTAACTACACTTGCATGTAGATGCAACGAACATAGAAGACAGAAGAAATTTTTTATCCTATCCTTACTCCTGCTATTCGATGCTGTTTTAGTTTCGACCACTTTGGCCCCCTTTGTTTTTTTTTTTTTTTTTTGTGTCGATGGAAATGTGACTTTTTTCTTATTGCTACCTGATAAGGGCAAAAATGGCAATGATGCACCATGACGTCAGCCATGCCTGAACAGTACACTGCCCGAGGAGCTTTGACTTCGTGCGCTCGCCCGAGGCTCGCCATACCCTGCAGTAGCTCGGCCTCCCATGCAGCCCTAGTGGCAATGTCAGACGCCACCAAAGGTACCGTCCTGCCCTACAGACAGCTACATCAGGTAATATCAAACCTCCTCTATAAATACCCCTGAGTCTTAAGCAAAAAGGGGGGGACAAACTCAACACACGGAGGTTTCTCCTCCTCCTAAACCCCCTCCACATCTTTCTCTAACTTGATCGTCGGAGGGGTCGGGTCGAGCACCCCGACCCGACCTTTGTGCAGGTGTGAAGCCTTCGGAGATTTAGCGGGCTCGAGGAGCGCCCCCATGGAGATCATCGCCTTCCGGACCCGAACCAAGCCGCGATGGCCCCGACGCCACGACTAAAAAAATTACTTACCGTAACACTACCGGTACTTCTCAGTAGGGTCGTACCGATCGAAAACAGCGTTTCTTGGTAAAGGTAAAGGAGGGTGCATGAGGGTGGCAAGACACACAGGAGGCTTATCATCGGTACAATTTGGAAAGCATCCTAAGAATCCGTGTCCCCACGCTACTGATTAGCTTAGACTTATCATTGCGGGTTGTCGTTGTTGTAATAGTTTGATTAGAACATAAAGTTTTCTTCTTCAATCATGTTGGTTTCGTCTCGGTGGCATCCGATGGGACAAGGGAAGACGAGCTAAGTAATGTTTCCGTTTGTTGGGTGCATCAATTGTTCGTTCCATTAATTGATTGTTCTTATTGATGGTCAGAGCATCTGTCATTAGGGAGTTTTTAATGAGAAACCCATCCCATCCCATCCCATCCCATATAAGCTACATGACCAGTCAAGTGCACCAGTTACTTTTTGAAGTTTTCTTCTACGCTTAAATGGGATTTGAAGCATGGCCTTCAATTTTTGTGTTTGAATCATGCCGGTTCGTATAAGGGAGGGCTCAGTACAATTCTGGCGTATGCTGGCGTACCAACATACGGCATGTTGCACACAGCACGAGACTCTCAAAGGCCACTCGAAACCCTAAAGAAATACAAATTTATGGCTCCTTCTCATCTTTTAATGATATATACAAACAACCTTCACATAATCAAAGTGGTAAAGTCTACAAAACCATAATATTATATTGAAACATATATAGTAAAGGAAAATAAGAGAGTCATCTAAGTGATTAAGCATGATATATGATCGGATAATAAGATCATATATACCTGTAATTTCTTTATTTAATGATATATTGACCAAATTGAACTTTAAATTCAAGTAATTAAGCTAACAAAGTTCGTTTGGATTCAACCTAATTTTGTAGAAATATCTGGCTGGATCTTCAATTCCAACTTTCTTCAGGAGAAATTGGGCTTTCCCTTCAACTATTGCTTGAATTTGGAAGAGGTTTGGATGTGATTTGGCAGAATATGAATGAAAACGAGAAAGGGGGCTGTATTTGGGATAGAATGGGAAAGAGGGCCGAATAGAGCACTTTTAAAGGCGTAGAGGAGCAAATATTTATTCATTGATCATTTATGTATCATCAACAACATGAATCAGAAATCACTATCATCTGTATCTATAAGTTAAGTTCATGGATTTATTTTCGTTTAGTCTCCGTTATTTCCTTTTCTCTTTCCTTGTTTCAAGGTATTTTGGATTCTTTGGTAATTGTGAGTATCACTGTAATTTTGGAACTTGATTTTTCATATGGTGTAAAACAGTGAGCATCACTTGATTCTTAGGTAACAGTGGCTATCACTTGATTTGTCATTTTCTCCATGTCTCCTATTCCTTTATCATGATCAAACTATTATCAAATTCAGAAAAAAATCCACAAATTAGATTGGAATAGTGAAATACTGGTTCTTGGTTTGTCCATCAGGCTATAATCTACTTAATTACGAAAAAAAGATAGATATTAGATTGACCTACTGACATACTGTCCTTGTGTTCTTTAAGTATCGGCTTGTGTTGCCTGCCTTCAAAACATTGAGGATTGCCACCTTCTTATATATATATATATATATATATATATATATATATATATATATATATATATATATATATATATATATATATATATATATATATATATATATATATATGTATATATATATGTATATGTATATATGTATATATAAATATATATACATATATACATATATATATATACATACATATACATATATATATACATATATACATATACATATATATATACATACATATACATATATATATACATATATATACATATATATATATACATATATATACATATATATACATACATATATATATATATATATACATATATATACATATTTATATATATACATATATATATATACATGTATATATATATAGGACTGATTTTTTACTCTCCAAATGGCTCATTTAGGTCATTTCTATAAGTTCCTTTGCTCCTTGAATCTGTATGCTTGTGTATTGACTTGATGCAACATCATTTCTAATGCTTCATCACGTCAAGAACTTTGAGACATATTTTATAATTAAAAGGCACTTGTTTCCCATATAATTGCTTATAGATTGGAGGCAAATCTTTGGAATGTGCATTATGTATTTATTCGGTTGAATAGATTACTGATCTATGTACAACTAGCGACGAAGAACTTTATGTTAATACTATATCATTATTATGTCACCTTAATTCATTTTAATACTATATCGTAATTGAATATTGTATGGTTTTTATTATATTCATAATATAATTGAACCATCCTGTTTCTCTTTTTTGCCATGCATGTTGACAAAGAACAAAGATTGATTTGGAGGTTTAGTATATTCAAGTGCTTGAGATGGGAAGAGCACTTGAATATTTATGGATAGGACAGCGAGAAGTAGCAGCTATTTATGGATTCTTTACCAGCACAAGTGTTGAAGAGAACATATTAGAGCTTGCCATGAAGAAGATGACCATGTAAAAGATATAACATTCTAGGGGATGCTTTTCCATTGCTTCTTTACAAGGGTGCTGACTAGTGTTCCTATGATTTATATAATTAACTGTTCTAAATTTGTAGGGGTTTGGATCTAGAAGTTAAATGCTGAGTGTAGGCTTGGCAAGTAAGAAACAAAGAAAGAAAGTTCATATTTTAAAGCCTACGCTGCATGCAAGTAAATATTTATTTTTAACATTGGAGAATTTTTTGTATATGTTTTTAAGGGGCTAAACTAGCAAACACATTCATTCCAAAAATGTTGTATGGTTATTAATTTTAATCCTATCGTGAAATCTTATCTTTTTCTTCAAAATCAGTTGATGATACGAGATTGCTCCTTGGGATATATTATCATATAGATAATAAGATGCTCAGGAAAATGATAAAATTAGATTCTAGGCTTGATCTTCAAACAAAATTGCTCCAATATTAACTCTTGGAGAATTGGAAACATTTTTAATTACCTCCTGCTCCTAAAATAGACAATCATGATAAAGTTCTTCAGCAGAAGCTATGTCGTTCTTTGGTTCGATCAATTTATTATTCTGTTTGTATTTTCATTCTTATATATATTTCTATTTGATGATGATGATGATGATGATGATGATGATGTAAGTTTTTTCTTTTTCTTTTTATGGCACCAGTCTTTGAAGGATTTCATTACTTGTTTTCTTGCATGTTGTATTTTCTTATGTATGTATGTATGTATGTATGTATGTATGTATATATGTATGATGATTTTTTTATTTTTATATTTTTCTGTGATATTAGGGTAAATTTATTATAAGTGCTTGATTGTCATGACAACTGATAAGTAAGTTCACTTGGGATTTATCATATGCTTCTTTCTTTAGCAACATAAGACACTTAAAATGGCTACTATTATAAAATTCATACATACAAGAATGAAAAATTTTGGAAATATAATTTAAAAGTTAACAATTTTAGCCAGTGAATATCCCTCGAAGGATTGAATTGAATTAAATTAAATTTTTTTAAGCAGGTGCAAGTGTAGGTGCAGAATATCCGTCTTTCACATGAAGAATTTGTTGAGGTATAACTCGAAAGGGACTTGTCTCGTGAAAAGATATAGTAAATAGTAGTTGTTTCCCGAATGCTATGGTATAGTAGTTTAAATATTGCCTCTGATGATGATCCAAAAGTTATATGGTCCGGATCCTTGATTGCTATTACCATACATGCCTGCGAGAAATAGATAAGCTCGATTGAGACTAGTTGGGCTGTTTAGCTTCATTAGTGAATAGTGATTCCATCTATTAGTGACTATGTTTCATAAATTAATAAATATTTATTTAGAAAATTAAGAAACTTCCTTTACTCATCCCCTACTTGTAAAAATTTTGACAGAACGTCTTTACATTTCAAAAAGATAAAATTACCCTTGTAGAATCGATTGGGTTTGCGTAAGGTTAAACCTGAGAAAAAATAATTTTACTTGAACCGGTTTCACTTTCAATGTTTCACTCATCCCAATCGACGCAATTGGTGGTGTCCGATAACATATCCCATCTCCTTTGCTAACCTTTTTCCTATTATATCCGTGTCGCCAATTTTTTACTTTTCTACAGCCACTAAGGAGTGTCGAACTCTTGTGTTGAGTTCTCTATTCTCTAGCAACATCGTCTCTAGCAACATCGAGTTATAGTAAAGTGGTGTTACGACCAAGTCGACACTAAGAGGGGGTAAATTAGTGCTTACGATAAAATTAACGGTTTGATAACTAATGAGTAGGTAAAATAGTCACAAAATAAATAAACAAGTAGAGAAAGGAAAGGGAGGCACACCAATTTTATAGTGGTTTGATTTTCGTGACCTATATCCACTCTTGATTCCTCTTCACTCGAGGTCATGGGTTTTCATTATCGATCTTCTTTCAAAGGGCAAAGATCAACTACCAGTATAATTCTTTCTCATTTTCATAATATCAGGAGATAACCTTTACATCCCTTAAGTTAACCCTCACACACCTCCCTTAGAATAACCTCTAAGCTCGAGGAGGGAACTCAATCTTTTCAACACTTTTACAACTTACAATTCTTTCTCAGCTTAATTCTTGCATCTTCATGCAGGAATAGCTGAAGTATTTATAGACCTCAAATGACTTCAAAAATAGAGCAAAAAAAGGTCTCATCCCGGGTTTCCCGGGTCTTAGCGGTACCATCGCCTATGCTGGGCGGTACTATCGCCTACAGCACTGACACTAGGCGGTACCATCGCCCAATCTAACGGTACTATTGCCTGACACAGTCTGGGAGGCTATGTTTAGGCGGCACCACCGCCCATCTAGCGGTACCATCGCTTGACACTGGGCGGTACCACTGCCTAGTCTAATAGTACTACCGCCCGACACATACTCAGAGATTGTCTCTTAGAGACTAAGCCTCTAGTAGTACCATCACCTAAACTAACTTTTGGGTTACTGAATGAGCCTTTCTCTTGGCCCAAAATAGTCGCAATATAGGCCCAATTAGCTTATAATTAAGTTAGCCTAATTATATTTTAAACCAACTCAATTAGAACTAAAACTATTTTGATTTAGATAATTATTATAAAGTATTAATCACACGTTGTCTGACATGTCCAACCCTTCGGCGTATCGTCCTATCTTTCGATGCATCGTCCTCTCCATCGACATATTATCCAATTTGCATGTTGCCTTCTTACAACATTCAATCTCCTTGGTGCAATATCTGATCTTCTTGGCCTGATGCTCGAGCTCATGGCACGAAGCCTTCTACCGATATATCGACCGATCCTTCAGCTCGACGTCCAATCTTTTGATATGTTCCACTCCAGCCCAACATTGATTCTTCCTCCTTTAATTATCTCTTAATGATCAAAGCTAGTCCTGTGTTACTCAAAATGTAGATTATATAATAAACCCTATCAATTGATTTTATCATTAAAATCTGAGATTCAATAATCTCCCCCCTTTTAATGATGATAACCAATTGATGATGGAGTTTAAACCAAACTCTCCCTATCAATATACCATATTAATAGAAACATAAATTCAGAAATAAATTATGATTTCAAGCAACATGTTATTATAAAATCATATATAATCAAAATTTTAATACATCATTTCATGCATGATCATTATCATAATTTCTCCCCTTTTGTCATCAATAAAAAGGATAAGTACAACTAGTAAGTTTTTGAGATATAATTTCAAATCATTGCATTATAAACATAATTTCAAGTTTTTGAAACATTATTGCATATATCATTATGTAAGCTAGCAAGTTTTTCAGATATGAAAGTTAGCAAAATTTTGCATCTTTTGAGATGTGCAAGATAATATGTTTTCTTTTTTTTGAGATGTTCAAGCTAGCAAGTCTTTTGAAAAAAAATACAAGATTTATATCATTTTAGAATATACAAGTTAGCAAATTTTACATCAATTTAGAATATATAGGCTACCAAGTTTGCTTTTCTTTATGATGTGCAAGCTAGTGTGATTTGCTTCTTCTTGAATTGTGCAAGCTAGCAAATTTTGGTTCTCTTTTGAGATGTACACACTAACAATTCTTTCTCCTCCTTTGTTATTCGAAAAAAAAAGGGAATAATACAAAGGTACAATTCATTTCCCTTTACATTAATTCTCTAAGTATCACATAAGGTATACAACCATAAATATAAAAGAATTATACATAATGAAAATCATGTCAAGAAAGATATATAAAAAACCATGTGAATACCAAAAAATATGATTCATTTTAATAAATATCCTCTTAAATGATCAAAAAGAATTCTTAGAAGATCAAATAGTAAGGAAAATCTTAAGTCATGAATTCCAAAAATGATATTCTCTTTGGTAAATAGCAAAAAGAAACATAGGAGAATAGAATAGTAGAATATCTTAATTCATACATAAGAAATCTTATGACTCATATACAAAATCTCCTCTTAAATAAAATATAAGAATCATACGAGAATAAAGAGTAAGAGATCTTGATTTATAAAAAAATCTTAAGTATCAAATATCGAGAAATCAATATCATGATTAGGATAAAACTCATTTAAATTCAAATCATCAAATCATTAAAATCACTTTCAAGATATTCAAAATGACATAAATAGATTTATCAATTTCTTATTAAAAAATCGATAAGACAGAGATAGAGAAAATTTTGAAAATGCATTCCCTTTTTAGTTGTTTCAATTTATGTGATTTATTTCATACAACTATGCCCAAGTTTTTTTTTTTTAATTGTCAAAACCATGCATCATGTTTAAAACCTAAGAACAAGACTTATCACAAAAATCATCAAGATCAATAAATCATAAATCATAAAAATCATTATTAATTCAAATCATCATGCATAATATAAGATCATCAAACATGATACCAAAACTTTTAACATTTTTATTACATCATTACATCATTAAATCATCAAGCATAATTTTATAAAGCATCTTTAATTAAAATTATTTTGATACCAATAGTTCTAATTCTAATGATCTTTCCTTTATTGTTTTGGCTAGTGAGCTTTATGAAGTATGTTGGATCTCTCGTCATAAGCCTTGAGATGCACTATCAAAATTTTATTTTTGCTTCAGCTTTTGATTTTAGAGAAGTTTATAAGAAGGATGTGTTTGTTTTAGATATCCATTTAGCTTTGAGTCCCTTATGGTTAGATCTATCTATCTTGATTTTTGGCATAAGGTCATTTATAGTTCCTTTAGGAACCTAAACTAATTTATGTAAGCCATTCTTCTTGAATGGACATTTATATGCAAAATGTCCACGCCTACGATAAAAATTATATTTATTTTCATGGGAAACATATAATGTGGGTCCTTTAACAAATAAAATTGATTTTTGTTGAGTTTTGCTACTCACAAAATCGATTCCTATTTTTCTATATACATGACCCTTATTAGCAAGAATCATGTTTAATGATTTGCTATCAATTTCAAAATTTTCTAACATTTATTTTAATTATATATTTTTCATTCTTAACTAAGTCTGAGTCTTCACATTTAGTGTAAGAAGCTAACATACTATCATCATGTTGATTTCATAATTTATCAAATTCATTAACAAGAGAAACATGCACCTTTTTTTAATAACTTATATTTTTTACTAACTAATTTAAAATCATCAAATAAATCATTAAAGGCATTGAATAATTCATCATAAGATAGAGAAGATTCGTTTGAGTTGTTTACCTCATTATCGAGAGCCATTAAAGAGAAGTTCGCCACTACGTCTTCATCGGTTTGCTCCTCGTCTTCGGATTTACTCGTTTCGTCCAAAGTCACCTTGAGTGTCTTCTTCTTCAATTTTGTACCCTTATCTTTGGAGTGCCTCGGCTTCTTGTGTTCATAGCAAGTGGTTGTATCCTTTTTTAGTTTATTTTCATTTTTTGATTATTGTTTTATGAAACTTTTAAATTTTCTTATCAAAAGTTCTGTGTCATTATCACTTAAGCTTTCGCTCGAGTGGTCTTCTTTTGTTCTAAGTGTCAAGTCCTTCCCATTCTTTGGAAGGTTGATATCATATTCGTCATGTTCAATACAAGTCATTTCATAGGTCATTAAAGACCCGATAAGTTCTTCAAGTGGAAAATTATTTAAGTGTCTCTTGTATTGCCATTATTTTCATATTCTAACTTTTTGGAAGAGATCTTAGTATTTTGTTAACATATTCAAAATTAGAAAAATATTTATAAAGACTTTTAAACCATTGATGACATCTATAAAATGGGTGTACATGTCTCCAATGGCTCGCTTGGTTTCGTACGAAACAATTCAAAATCATGTATCAAAAAATTAACTTTAGAATTTTTAACCCTACTTATGCATTTGTGTGTGACTTCAAAAGTGTACCAAATGTCATGTATAGTTTCACAAGTCGAAATATGATTAAACTCATTTGTATCCAAAGCACAAAATAAAGTAGTCATAGCTTTCGTATTTAAAGAAAATAATTTTTTCTTAAAGTCATTCCATTCATTCATAGGTTTAGAGGGGGTTTGAAAATGATGTTCAACGATATTCTATATATCAAAGTTCAACGAAAGCAAGAAAACTCTTATCTGAGTTTTTCAATAAGTATAGTCTGTCCCATTGAACATAGGAGGATAAGTGATAGAAAAACCCTCTTAAAAGCAAAAAAAAGCCATCTCTCTTGGGTATTAATCTAAATAGAGAGAAATGTGGCTCTGATACTAATTGTTAGGACTAAGTCGATACTAAGAGGGGGGGTGAATTAGTGCTTATGATAAAATCAACAATTTGAAAACTTCGTTTGATGAAATCATAACGGAAATATGTTTAAACTTCAAACATTTGCAAGAATAGTAATGAGCAATTAAAGCAGTTGCAAAATAAGTAAGCAAGTAGAGAAAGGGAGGCACACCAATTTTATAGTGGTTCGATCGTCATGACCTACATCCACTCCCGATTCCTCTTCACTTGAGACCATCGACTTTTACTATCGATCTTCTTTCAATGGGCGAAGATCAACTACCCTAGTTCTGAACTGATGTTCCCTTAGTCATCCTAGCGCAGAAGAGGCTTTTAGATATCTCATATCGTTGAGTCCTTCTCTATTCTGCAAACAGTTTGCAAATATGTAGGAGAATGGATTTGACATCCATCTTTTCATATTGTCTCTGTAACTCAGGAGTCCAAGAGTCTAACATGTAACACTGAGCAAGAGTGGAGTCATCAATGTAATTCATATAGTGAGTGATCTCATCCTCGCTCGCCCCTTCCTCGGGCATAGGCAACACTGTATCAAGGACGTACACGATTTTCTCTCCCGTGAGAATAATTCTTATGTTGTGGAGTCAATCTGCATAATCTGGACCAGTGAGGCGGTTGACATCAAGTATGTCACGTAAGGGATTTAAAAGCGATATTTTCTAGAAATAAATGACATATAGATTTTACAGAAAATAAATAATCAAGATATGGACTTCTATATTAATATTCTCCCACTATTTTAGTGACACGTCACGTGACACCCTCGGCACATGAAACGGAAGCCTCTGGTAGACTTGTAGTGGGGATCAGGATCTAATCAGTGTCTCAGTGTAACTTGAATTAATTAATATTTTTTAATTATTTAGTTTCCTTGTAAACTAATCATATGAGTGATGGCACATGTGACTTGACAAGCAATCTTTTTGCTTATTATATTTTATCCTTTTATCACTTTATATTAATTGTTGCATATGTTGAATCTCAGATTTTAATGATGAAGTCAATTGTAATTTGTTTGATCTAATATATATATTGAGAAAAGTGTGCAGGATTAACTATAATGACAGTAAGACATAAAGCATGTGTTGTGTCGGAGTCAAGATCGAGATCTCATTGGGAGTTCGAGAGTTCGATGGAAGTCTGGACATTCGTCGCAAGTTTTGTAGGAACTAATCGAGAAGTCCAGGAGCTTGCCATAGAAGCTCGTTAGAACTCGCCAAGAAGATCGTCATAAAGTCTAGGAGCTTACCAGGAGTTTGCCGGAGCATTGCCGAGAGTTCGTTAGATGTTCGCCGGAAGTACGTCGGAAGCTCGTCGGAAGAGCAATTAATGCACCGAAACATGAAGTGTAGTAATCATGTCTTAATTATCATAGTTATGTTGAATCTCATATTTTGATGATGAAACCACTTGATATGTATTTATATTTTAATATGTGTTTTAAGTAACGCAGGATGCTTCGATCATGATGAGACAATTAAAGCAGGAAAAATCATGTTGTGCCGGAGAAACATGTCAGAAGATTGGACGTCGGGTCAGTGGACGTATCGACAGAAGGCTTCGGGCCGTGGACTCAAGCATTGGGCCAAGAAGAGCGGGTATTATGCCAAGGATATCGGAGTTGCGGAGTCAACTGGCCGATTGGGCAATAGGCCGCAGGAGAGGACGATGCGCCGAAGAATCGGACGAAGCGTTGAGGGACCAATGACATGCCGGACAACTTGGTTAATTTCTTAGGATTAATTGTCTCGATCGAAGTGTTGTTTTAAGTGTGCAGGATTAACTACGATGAAAGTAAGACATGCAACAGGAGTTGCGCCGGAGTCAGGACTATGATCACGTTGGGAGTTCGAGAGGTTGACGGAAGTCCGGACGGTCGTCGGAGGTTCTGCGGGAACAAATCCGAGAAGTCTAGGAGCTTGCCAAAAGAAGCTCGTCAGAACTCGCCAAGTGGATTGTCGCAAGTCCAGGAGTTTGTCGGAAGTCCATAGGAGCATCGTTGGAGGACCGTCGGATGTTTGCCGGAAGTTCGCGGGAAGCTCGCCGAAAGAAGCGATTGACGCGCCGGAGCAAGCTGTAGTAAAAGTCTTAAGAATTATCGTAGTTAGCATGATGATTAAGTTAGAATTGGGAGGTGATCCCATTAACTTAATCTAGAGGCAAATGGGCCCTTGAAAGAACTAAATTGGGCAGAATGGATCAACCCATTCGGACCCAGATCTCTCGCCCAGAGGTGGCACCGCCTAGGTCGGCGGTGGCACCGCCCAGGGCTCAGTCTCCGAGTTCTGGCTGGGCGGTGCAACCGCCCCTGACAAGCGGTGGCACCGCCCAAAGGCTTAGTCTTTGAGCCCAGTCAGGCGGTGCAACCGCCCCAGTCAGGCGGTGCAACCGCCAGACCCCGAAATACCGAGAGATGACAGATTTGAGCTCCAAATTCAAACTGGTTTGGAGCCTATAAATACCCCTCCAATCCCTGGGTAAAAGACACAAGCATAGAGAGATTAAAAGAGAGAAAACACTGCTGCAATCTCTAGAATTTCCCTCCTCTAGCTTAAGTGTTAAAATTCTGTTTAAGAGAGGAGAGTGAGTGCTTGTAAGGGTTGTCTCCTAAACCCAGTAAAAGGAGAAGAGGGGTGTAAGAAGGAGATTGATCTTCGCCTAGTAAAGGAAGATCGTTAGTGGATGCCGGTGGCCTCGACGGAAGAGGAATCAGAGGAGTGGATGTAGGTCACGATTGACCGAACCATTGTAAACTCCCGTCTTCTCTGGTTTGCATTTACTTTGAGCTGATTATCCTTACTGCAAACCTCCTTCATAGCTTACTGCCTTCTGCGCTTTTACGATTGTGTTTCCAAGCTCAGTATTTTCCGAATCGGTGTTTAGACATAAATCACTTTTCTCGTACGAACATCGTATTTCAGTTTGCGCTTACATTCCGATTTCCATCATAACTGCAAACTGCCTTTATAGATTTGTTTTAACTGCTTCTTACCTGATCTTAAGTTAAAGTAATTTATGAATCAGCTTTTCTACCGAAATTGCTCTTGTCGTACGAACGTAGTTTTAGTGCTCTTGATCCTAACAAGTTAGAGCATAAATTAAGTTAGAATTAGGAGGTAATCCCAATAATTTAATTAGGGGCCAACTTATCATGGACTTAGCTGGTTTTGCCTAAGTTGTGCAGTACCATTACGTATCCATCCGCAAAGGTCAGCCTCTCCGAAGCCTCCCATTGTCCCTTAGGACCAACAAAAGAGAGAACGGGTTAGAGAGAATGCCTCACTTGGGATCCACAAGCAAACATCTCCGAAAACACTTTATAGACAATGCAAATTACAAATAGACTTTACAAGCTCTGAACAATTGCACAAAAAAGGGTAAAATGGTCCACTATAGACCAAAAATCTCTCACACGTGTCCACATGACACAACCTTTATTTACAAGCCTAAAGCAACCACCAACCCAACTAAAATGGGACTATTAAGCCTTCGGCCGTCCCTCTTCATGCTGTACAAAGCATAAACATACCAAAAGACATAGGCATACATAAGCAGTACATCAAACATCCTGTTTCGAAGTTTGTCCATGAAATTCTCCCCCACTTATTCCTTTGACATCCTCGTAGAAGCCTTTGTTGACACTGTAACTCCTCGCCTTTGCTGAGTCTTCAATCTTCTGCTCCAACTGCAATGCGCCTCCTGGCTCCCAACTGCTCTCCGTTATTGTTTTTGAGTAGTCGAACCTTTGATCCGCCATGCTGCTTCAACTCGCCAATGACTCTGACTCTAGTGTGGGGTTGGCTGAGTTGTGTTGATCCCTGTCGGATCCTACAGATCCTCTAGATGAAGGAAAAGACCATCCTTACTACGCCAGTCTCTCAAATGCCTCATACTGCTTGAACTGGGTGGATGCTTGTTGGAGCTTTAACGAGCATCGTCTCACAAACTTCTAAAGTTTTGGGTCCTTCCTTCATAAAATTTGCCCATTGACACTTCTTTCACTTAGTTGTCACTTCCAAGTAGGTTCGCATCACTTCCGCTTTCGATTGGCATTTCATTGGGAAATGAAGCGGACAATCTACTCTCAGTAGCACTGATCACCGTTGGTGAGGATTTGACAACCATTGTCTTCCATTATCTTCGAAGGGTCTTTGAACATGTGCAGAGCTCCTCTGCTGGATAGATAAGAGAATTGGGGTACTCGGTTTTGCCCATTCTCTTAAGAGTTGAGAAGGCAAAGGTTACTTGACTTCGCCCGCCTCCTCGAGGTTGTACTCCATGCATCGAGCTGGTTGCTGGCCTTCACCTGCTCTTTGCTCACACTTCTAAAGCACTTGAAGTGTTTGCACTCCTTGCGTTGAGTAAGTTACTGTGATTCACCTTCTCAATGCCATCGAACTTCTGGAATGCAGGAAGTTTTCACCCCAACTTGGAGTAATTCTCTCATAGGTTTGGTCACCTCTGGGATTGTATCATCTTCTCCATCAACCCTGCCGCCTATTCCACTGAGTAGCAAAGGTACAGCACCGCGTACTGCTTGCTTCGTTCCTTGGTCATGGACTCTTGCCTGACCCGAAGTCCTTCACTTTCGACTATCATGATGAGAAGCTCGTTGACACCGGTCTTACGAAGTTCCTTGACCTCTGCCCTTAAGCCTTGTCTCGGTACTTGGAGTTTGCCTCTGCATGCTCTACCTCCTTAGCCCCTTTCACGACCAAGCGCTCTTCCTCCATGAGAGCAAGGGAAAAATGAAACTCACGGAAGTCCCGCCTCTATGGTACCATGGCGCTGCCATGCCCATGGCTCTACTATCCGTCGCCTCACATCTGCATCCCTTTTCTTCACGATCAGTAGATATGTCTCCGTGGCACTCCTCTAAGTCCACCTCTATTCTAACTGATGCTTGATTTTGGGTAGCTAAGTCTCTCTGGACTCGTCGTCGCTTCCTCGCCCCTTCCGACCCCTTGCTTCAACACCTCTGTGTTCTCCAAGCAGCTCTCTTTGGTCGATGGAAAGATAGACTGCAACTCCCATGCATGGCCTTTGCCATCATATTATAGGGTTTGTACCGATTCTGTTCTCCTTAGCTTCCTTGGTAGCAACGTTCGCTTACTCGACCTTGTCCTCTGACATGCCGGGCTCCCTTAAGCGATTATGAGCTCTGGAGCAGTCCAACACTCCAGCTGCTTCGATCATACCTCTGTATGATCAAGTCCCTCCTATAGGACTCATTGGTACTTGCATTCGAACTTTTCCCTTGGTGGAACCCAGCCCCCATATGCTGATGACCAAGGTTTTCATCCGATGCAAAATTCGATGCACGCATGGAAGACCCGCCTGTGCGGTACCATGGCCTTCACTCCTTGAATCTATAGCCCTTCTTGTCGTCGTGTTGTTCACCAAAGTGGAGCTTCCAGTAGCTCCCGATCATACCTCCATATGATTTAGTCCCTCATGGGACTCGATGTCGTGTGTATCACATTGCCACAAACTGTTCCACCACGATCCACTGCACTATGTCGCTTCCTGGTAACATCTCTATTGCATTCTGATCTTTATGGGATGAACTCGAATTGTGAACCCTCCATGTGTGGCCTTTGCCAATATATCGCAGGGTCTCTTCCACCTTCGATTTTGTTCGCTCCTTTGGCAATCGACCTTCATCCACCCACTCTTGGGTCACTCCTAGATAAAGCACCACTCTAGGACAGTCCGTCGCCTAGTAGCTCCCGAAGTCCCCCAACTTTACTATATTTAGTGCACCATTGTTTGGATCCTGGGCCTCTGCCCCTACCAGCATAATCTTCGCCGCGCACCACTTCCTTTATGGCAACTTGAATGGCAATACTATGGCATATTCTTCAAAAGTACCCACCTCTGCATCCTCTTGTCCCATGCTAAGGCCTTCTGAACCCAACTTCGCCTCCGCAAATTGAGTTGCCTTAGTTCCTCTATCGAATGCTCCTTCGAGATAAGGTGCATGTGCCTAGAAGCTCCCTTTGTCTTTGACACCATGCAATGTGAGTTCGCTCTGTCAGAATGAATGACCAATGGAACAATATGATCCTGCTCTTGCCTCTGCAAGAGTTCATGTCCTTGACCACTGTCCAAGGAAAGCATTATGCCTCCACTCCATGTTCCATCTTCTATGTTGGCTCCCTTTATGCGGCTTGGGTACTTTTCCAAGCGACACCCAAGTTGCTCCGCTCCTCATTTTTGCATTGAGTTGATGGTGGCCCTCGCGCCCACCATTCCACGGGTCAGCCCTCCCTTGAGTCCGATCTCCATATCAACTCCAAGTGTGCCTTCATTTGTGTTGCTTTGGGTTGATCCCCCACTTGATCTCACAATGCATCCACCAATGCATTCTCTCGAGTGAGATCATGCGATGACTCCTTGCCGCTTACTCAGTCCATTGAGCTTCGTGGAGTTGTTGTTTGTTGAGGTACTCCTCCTCAACATGTGAGGTCCATCCCACATGATTCTCCCTCTGGAGAGTCGGGACTTATCCCTCTTGGATAACTGTCCCGTTGGAGTAACATCTCTCTTCGTTTCGGAGACCACCATCCCCTTGGACTACTCCGATCTGTTGAACAAACTATGCATTGTTCTGCCTCCTGCAAACGCACTTGCTAGATTACGACTCCACGTCAATACAGCCCCCGCTACACCACTCATAGCCTAGCAACATTCTGAACTCATAGCACCCTTCAGCCTCTTACGGACGTATCCTTCATATGCCGAAGAGAAAGTTTCAATGCTCCATGGCGCCGAGTTTGGGTCGCCTTGGGATGGCCACGAATATTCCATCGTCCACATACAAGCCCATGCATAAGTACCAAATTCTTCGAGCTAGCAATTCCCCTCACCTTTGTGAGCTTTGCATAACTCTTTCGGTCGTTGAGCAACTCATTCCACCTTGCATGGTCTCATCCTTTATTAAGCGCCTCGCTTGCCTTGAGCACCATCGAGTATAGTTATCAACGTTGAGCTGTAGCTCAAACTCAGCTATCCCAACCTTTGTGCGCTTCGCATTCTTCCAAGCTTGCCTGTTCTCTTGGTGCCTCTTGCACGAAGGGTTGGCCATTCCTCTGAATGCTAATGTCATATGCCTGCTCCTCCGAGCGACTCCTTTTCCCTACATCTCCATGCCCGTTTTCCTCCAAATGGTCGTGCGTGTGCTGATTGCCCTCAACGCAACCCTACTAGGTCCCCCACGTTTGCATGCTAAGTGTTTCTATGAGTACTTGTCCCGCTCCGATACCATCTGTCATGGACTTAGCTGGTTTTTCCTAAGTCATGTGGCACCCTTGCATGTCCGTCCGCAAAGGTTAGCCTCCCCGAAGCCTCCCATTGTCCCTTAGGACCAACAAAAGAGAGAATGGGTTAGAGAGAATGCCTCACTCGGGATCCACAAGCAAACATCTTCGAAAATACTTCATAGATAATGCAAATTATAAACAGACTTTACAAGCTTTGAACAGTTGCACAACAAAGGGTAAAATGGTCCACTATAGACTGAAAATCTCTGACACATGTCCACATGACATAACCTTTATTTACAAGCCTAAAGCGACCACCAACCCAACTAAAATGGGACTATTAAGCCTTCGACCATCCCTCTTCATGCTGTACAAAGCATGAACATACCAAAAGACACAGACATACATAAGCATTACATCAAACATCCTGTTTCGAAGTTTGTTCGTGACAAACTGGGCCCTAAGTTGGGCTAGTTTGGGCCGGATTTAAGGCCTAACCAGGACTATGAATTCCCGACCGATGGTGGCACCGCTTGGGAGACTCGATCTCCCAAGAAGTTTAGGCGGTGGTATCACCCTATCAGGTGGTGGCACCATCGGCAGTTATTGTTGCCAATGGTGGTACTGCTCTTGTCAAGCAGTGGTATTATAGTGCTCTGCAAGCCAATCACGTGAGTGATGGCATGTGTGACTTGACACACAGTCTTTTTACTTATTATATTTTGATATTTATCACTTTACATTGCTTAATGCATATATACATATATATATATATTATGATGTCCTTGGATCTGTGCCTTGGGAATCGAATCATGATGAGATCATAATAATGAGATAGATTCGCCTTTAAACACATATTCTAAATATTCCCAATCATAGGTTACTCGAGGACATTGAGATAACCGGATAAACTAGTGTATTGTATACTCGTCCATATGATGGTGTTAGAACCCTTGCAGATTCTAAGCTTGGGGTTGATCTCTTTAGGGGATCGGTCTCCTTGGAACTCTATAGGGGTTCCTTCCTCTAAGTTGTTGCTGCAGAAAAGATTCATCTATTGCTTTACAAAAGAGGAGGAATACATGGCTATTTATAGGGTTTCTAAACTCTAACTCATAATAGGACTTCTACTCAAGGCTCCTATTCCTTTACAACTCCTAATGCTTCTTTAAGAACAACTCATAATAGGACTCATACTCAAGACTCCTATTCCTTTACAACTCATAATTCTTCACCAAGAAACAATCTCCTAACCCTAGCCGACCTTTTCGCCTCTTTAATAGGGGTCGGCTAAGGTAGGTTTTACATGAATGCCTCTCTTAATTAGGACTCTCCTAGTTAGAGTCCTAATAGACCCGTCCTCTTCAAATCAGCCTTGTCCTCGAGGCTGACGATCCATGAATTCTGGAAATTTGATCTTCAAATCATCATAGTTCTACCAAGTGGCACCTTCTGCTAGTAAGTTCACCCACTGTATTAGCACTTCAATAGTGGGTCATCATTGTCCAGTCATGATCCATTGATCAATAATGACACTCGATTGGGTCGGGAGTTCTCCTTGGGTAGTTATATTTGGTGGATGGCTTTAGGCTATCTCCAAGCACATGTTCACCACTTCCGTCTAGCCGTCGGTTTGTGGGTTATATACCATCCTCCTTTTCAATTTAGTGCCCTACATCTGGAATAACTCTGTCTAAAATCTGCTCGTAAAGATGCAAGTAAAATTTGGCACAAACACAACGCGTCTCTTATAGCGCAATTCTTTTGAGTCCCAACTGTAATGAGCCACGGGGCTTGGTGCTTCCTCCAATTTTTTTTTATGATCTTATTGGTCTCCAAAACTTCCTGCCATTCCATCTTAATATCCTCAAGGAAGTTGCTGGTCGGAAGTGAAACGATCGAAAATTTAGCTTGCTCGGGTAGCCGCGAAAGCGCATCTACAACAACATTCTCTTTCCCTTTTTTATAAGTTATTTCATAATCAAAACTAAGAAGTTTTGTTACCCATTTTTGCTGCTCAAGGGATGATATATTTTGCTCCAAAATGTACTTAAGGCTTCTATGGTCGGTTTTAATTTGAAATCATCGACCGATCAAGTAGGGTCTCCACCTTGTTACTGCGTGCATAATGGCGAGAATCTCCTTATCATATGTTGACATATTTTGATGGGAAGGAGACAATGCCTTGCTAGTGTATCCGAGTGGTCGACCATCTTGAATGAGAATGGCTCCAATTCTAACTCCAGATGCGTTGTCCTCAATAATGAAGGGTCGGTTGAAATCCAGTAGTGCTAGCACTAACGTCGTCATCTTGGCTGCCTTAAGTTTGTCAAAGGCAGCAGAGGCTCTATCCAACCATTTGAAGATATCTTTTTTCAGTAAGAAAATAAGTGGTGCACTGATCTTTCCATAGTTTTTCACGAACTTACGGTAGTAGCCTATTAAACCCAGAAAGCCATGTAGCAATTTTATGTTCCTTAGGATCGGCCAGTTCTACATTGCTCCAATTTCGAAGGGGTCCACTACCACACCTTCCTCTAATATGATATGCCCAAGATATTCCAACTTCTGTTTAAGAAAGCAAAAATTCGTAGTGGTTGTTATGTGTTCAAAAGGTGATTTTCAGTATGTCTTCTTTGCACACTCATATTTGATGATACTCGGATCATAGGTCTAGCTTCATAAAGATTTATGCTCCATTTTATCTAGCAATTCATCTACTATTGGAATATAGTAATTTTCCCTGACGATTATGCCATTGAGAGCTCAGAAATCAACATATAATCGTCATGTTCCGTCCTTCTTTTGTATAAGGAGCACCAGTGAAGAGTAGGGGCTATAACTTGGCCGAATAACTCCTGTTTCGAGCGTCTCTTTTACAATCCTTTCTATTTCATCCTTTTGGAGATGTGGATACTGATATGACTGAGTATTTGCTGGAGATTTTCCTAGAAGAATCATTATACAATGATCATGCCGACGGGTAAGATGTAGGTTGCGCGGTTCGTCAAATATATTTAAAAATTCAGCAAGCAAAGGAAGTATATTTGGATCTTCAAATTTTGTTGGCTCTCTCTTAGTTTGCTACTTAAGTTGTACTAAAAAGCCACTGCATGCTTTATGCAAAACCTTCTCTATTTGTTGTGTGCAAATCGTTGTTATGTCGCCCCAACGTTTCCCATGCAGTATCACCTGTTTCTCCTTATTGTAAAATTTCATTATTAGTTTCATAAAATTTAAAGAAACATCACCTAATGTTGTCAACTATTTAATTCTAAGCATGACCTCATGATCATTAAGAGGAAGGAGGAAGAAATATGCAATTATCTCTTGGTCCTACAGCAACAATTTCGCCCGCGGGCATCTTTAGTCGCACTTTAGGGTTCTATCGTCGGTGACCTTTACATCAGACTTGCTGCAACCTTCGATGTGGAGTGTCATCCAAGCTGCAATATTACTATTTATGAAGTTGTAGTGCTGCCCGTGTCGATAAGAACAGTGATTGGTTGTTATTTGAGAAGGCCTCCAACTTTCATCGTTTGCGGGTTTGAGTAGCCGGCTAGTGCGTGTACCGTAACGTCGGTCAGTTGTAGCTCTTCTTTCACATTTTCTTCTTCATGTTCAAGACTCTCTTCTAGATGTTCAATGACCTCTTCTTCTACTGGATCAATAATAAGAAATCTCCCTTTACTATAATAATGCTCACGGCTCCATGGCTCGTCGTAGTGCCAACATAACCCCTTCGCAGATCGCTCCCGAAGCTCTTCTCTTATCAACCTTTTTAGTCTAGGGACTTGGTTGATACTAGGGGCCACTGAGGACTTCAGTATTGCTAGTCGAGTAGTGACCCTAGTCCTCCAAGCTTCATGGTTCAATCACTCCTCTTGAAATCGTGTAAAAGAGATGGCTGCCATAAGCGTGTACGGTTGTCGTGCTTTAACTTCTCCTCGAATCTCCGGCTTTAAGCCCTCAATGAAGATCCCCAATAGCTATTTTTCATACCAGTCATGAGTTTGATTAGATAATCTTTCAAATATGGTTTGGTACTCCTGAATGGTGGAGGTTTGTCGGATCTTTGCTAGTTGTCCGTTAGTGTTCTCATAATCGGTTGGTCCGAAGCGAATAAGCAATCCTTCTTTGAATTATTACCATGAGAAGACTCCATGAGTATGTTCAAACTAGTCAAACCACTGTATGGCATCCTCTTCAAGATGTATGGCTGCAATTTCCACCATAGATGTGTCTATGGTTTTGTGGTACCGAAAATATCGCTCCGCACACGAGATCCAACCAATCTGGTCTCCTTCTTCCGATCTAGGGAAGTCCACCCTCATACATGGATAGTTGAGGCCAGTCATGGAGCCTCCCCTCCCTTGGAAGTCATCTCTTCAGGCTTGGGTTGATTGGGCAGAGTTTTCTCCTTGATGTGATTTCTTCAGGCCTAGTGATCGGCCCAATCTGAGTTCAACAAAGAGCGTCCAAATCTTATCCTCTATTCGCGCCTCAAAGGTTTCAAATTTAGCATCGATTGCCTCCTTATATGGCATAGTATATGCCTCCAAATATGTGATGTTAAGATCTCTCTTTTGTTATCAGGTTAAAGGCATGTATAGGTAAAGAAAAGTGATGATTGAAAGGGTTGGTGGATGTAAGCTGTAATTTAGGCTTGTTTTGTGGTTGTTTTGGGTGCAGTTTGAGGGTGTGGTTTGGTAGAGTTTTAGGGCTGTGGATGAAAGTTTTAGATCTATAATAGATGTCAGCAAAGGTTTGATAAAAATCAATGGAAGTTGGTGCAGGTATGTGTTGTCTTGTAAGAGCAGAATTGTCGTCGAAGAAACAGTAGTTTCTCGATGAAATTTCCACCAAAAACTTAAGAAATTTGAAGAGAGAATTGACAAAAAAATCTCAGTTTATATGACATCAAAGATGTCTAATTTAATCAAAAAAATTTCGGCAGTATAACAGCAAGGAAATTGGTGCAAGTTGTGATAGCAGAATTCTCGTCGAAAAATTTCAACGGTTTGCGATGAAAATTTGTAGCAACACAAAATCGATTTTAGAGATAAATTCCTCAATAAATTAATCTTAAATGGAAGCCAAGATGATCTATAAAGTGTATAAAAAATTTCGTCCAAAAAAGATTACAAATAGATGGTTTAAGGCAACATCATGTGGCAAAAATTTTCTACAACACAAATTTTCAAGTGTAGCAGATTAGACATAAAAGATCAGTGGTTTATATTAAGAATTTTTTGACAAAACTAAAGAAAAATATACTGTTAGGAAGTGTCAAAGCTATTATAAAAATTTCATAGAGATTTGGATAGAAAAACATAGTAGCAAGATCAAACAAGTTGTGCTATACGGCTGAAATTTTACAGTGTAGATTTTCAAGTATAGCAGAATAGACATAAAAGATCAATGGTTTATATTGAGAATTTTTTAACAAAACTAAAGAGAAATCTGCTGTTAGGAAGTGTCAAAGCTGTCATAAAACTAGTATATATTTGGATAGAAAAAATATAGTATCAAGATCAAACAAATAGTGCTATGCGGCTGGAATTTTACAGTGTAGATTTTCAAGTATAGCAGCTAAGATGTAAAAGATAAATGATTTATATTGAGAATTTTTTGACAAAACCAAAGGAAAATCTGCTGTTAGGAAGTGTCAAAGCTGTCATAAAAAATTTGTAGAGATTTGGATAGAAAAATGCAGTAGCAAGATCAAACAAATTGTGTTATACGGTTGGAATTTTGCAATGTATCTTTCGTCGTAGAGATTAAAACTTTGTGATGAAAAGTTTATGCAGCAATATAAGAATACTTTTTTTTTGGATTTTCAAATAAGGATAACTAAATTGCAGCAGCAATAAGGTAGAAAATCAGAACATGTTACAATTTACGGGGAGATCAAAGGATGATCCGCGGTGGTGGAGATGACGACGGAATTCAGCGATGATCATTTAAGCAATTATGAGAATTGCTTTGGGTAGCTATGGAGGATTGATGAATGGCTGTGGAAGGGCAGTGAGACACCAAAAACACTGCTCTAATACTAGATGTTAGAACCCTTGTAGGTTCTAAGCTTTGGGTTGATCTCTTTAGGGGATCGGTCTCCTTGGAACTCTATAGGGGTTCCTTCCTCCAAGTTGCTGCTCAAAGGCTGCAGAAAAGATTCATCTATTGCTTTACAAAAGAGGAGGAATACATGGCTATTTATAGGGTTTCTAAACCCTAACTCCTAATAGGACTCCTACTCAAGACTCCTATTCCTTTACAACTCCTAATGCTTATCTAAGTACAACTTAT
Organism: Musa schizocarpa; assembly: GCA_900464855.2. Classification (NCBI taxonomy): domain Eukaryota; kingdom Viridiplantae; phylum Streptophyta; class Magnoliopsida; order Zingiberales; family Musaceae; genus Musa; species Musa schizocarpa. Next base: position 24,050,112 of record LS990915.1, read on the forward strand.
AATAGGACTCATATTCAAGACTCATATTCCTTTACAACTCCTAATGCTTATCTAAGTACAACTCCTAATAGGACTCATACTCAAGACTCCTATTCCTTTATAACTCCTAATTCTTTGCCAAGAAACAACCTCTTAACCCTAGCCGACCTTTTCACCTCTTTAATAAGGGTCAACTTAGGTAGGTTTTATATGAATGCCCCTCTCAATTAGGACTCTCCTAGCTAGAGTCTTATCAGATGGAGGCAGTTGGTCTTATATCTTATTGGATGTCCAATAAGCCTCTGAATTATTAGATCCTATGGATGAGATACAATAAGAGCCCATGAGAGATTATTGGATAGAGATCCACTAATCTAAGAGGCTTGGATAGTTGGATGGAGATCCAAGACCCAAAAGGCTTTTTGCTTTCTCTCCTATTATCCTTCCCCTCTCCACCTCAAAGTAGGCCTGGAGTTTTGAGGAGCATCATCACAGCCTTGCTGTATAGATCACTGCTAAAAAGGAGGGCACTTGACCTCCTTCATCCTTTCATAGAGATCTGTAGGGATTCAGGGATATACGATCTCCCTAGGCAATACAATATATCTCACATGTGATTTTTTGTTTCGCGGATTTATGCACACCAATCTTCGCATGATGACGAATATATCTTTAGAAATTGGGGATTTTGTTTTCTGTTCTTCCATTGCACAAATGATGTCACCCTCAAGATTTCCCAATAGTGGTATCGTCTAGTGTTAGACTAGCAAATGGTGGTACTATCCAATGCAAGCGGTGGTACTGCCCATACCCAGAAGACTCTAAAATTTAAAATTTTGGCTCCATTTTTTTAATCATTTGGGGCTTATAAATACCCCAGTTAGGCAGTAAGAAAGGAGCAATAATTCTTAAGGAAAAAACTAAGAAAACTCTGCCAAAACGTTGAGTTCCCTCCTCCTTGAGCTTAGAGGTTATTCTAAGGGAGGTGTGTGAGTGATACCTTATAAAAGAGGGGTATAAATGTTCTCTCCTGAGCCTATCAAAAGGACAAAGAGTTGTAAGGGTAGTTGATCTTCATTCGTTAGAAAGAAGATAAGAAGTGAAAGTCGATGGCCTCGAGTGAAGAGGAATCATGAGTGGATGTAGGTCACAATGACCGAACCACTATAAATTGATTTATAATTTATGTTATGCTTTCTATTTCATTATAAACTAATTTACATACTTACTATACTTATAAATGTTTTCAAGTTAAATATCTTTCCGATATGGCTTTATTGAATAAAAGTTTTTTAAACCGATGTTTTCACGTAAACACTAACTGTCACAGACTTAGCTAGTTTTGCCTAAGTCGTGTGGCACCCTTACGTGTCCGTCCGCAAAAGCCATGTTGGGAAATCTTAGGGGTGACATCACATGAGTAGCGGAAGAACAAAAACGAAACCCCCTATTCGCAAAGAGATGTTCGTCGTCATGCGAAGATTGGTGCATAAATCCGTAAAATAGAAAACTACTTATAGTAAAGATTGTGTTACCTAGGGAGATCGTATATCCTTATTTCTTCATAGATCTCTAGGAGAGGGTGAAGGAGGCCAAGCGTCCTCTTCTCTAGTAGTGATCTACATAGCAGGATTGCGATGACGCTCCTCAAAACTCCAGGTCTCCTTTGAGGTGGAGAGGGAGAGGAGAATAGGAGAGGTAAGCAAAGGCTCTCACTTATAAACCACTGAATCCCTCCTATTTATAGAGGTCCCCTATCAAATCGTAATGGATCCTCCCTTATTGGGTATTGAATCTACATCCAATTACCCAAGCCTCTTAGATTAGTGGATCTCTATCCAATAATCTCTCATAGGCTTTTATTAGATCTCGTTCATGGGATCCAATAATTTAGGGGCTTATTGGATATCCAATAAGATAGGGGCTTAGGTGGATATCTCATATCTTAACCTCTACTCATCGCAATGCCTATATATGTGTGTGATCCTCTAGACCCAATATCAAGTTGGCCATGAGTCATACCTGTCAGAATTCCTTTGGCTTAGTAAATTATTATCTCCATAATAATTCACTCGACTCATCGACTACGGACGTGCTAGGCCACTACGCCGTAGTCCCCAGACGATATAGGGGAATTCAATCCAGTGGACTTGTTTGTCCTCAATTACCATATACCTATAGTCTCTCATCCATCTAATATCTTAGAGACCGTATACCAGGTATGGTGCTATCAGACCCATATGGTTTCTACTCGAGTCTCACTCTAATTGGATTCTCTATAAGAACTATTTCTCTCTCAATCTAAATGACCCTGGCTAGGGATTTGTCTAAGCAAGAACACATGTGATATTTCTCTCATGACGCCGAAAGTGGATGATCCTCTATTGACACTCAATAGCCCTTGTAAGGTTGACTACCACTCCCAATGACCGGTTGTACTAGATTTGAGACATCTAAACCTATAAGTCCGGTATCAAAGAATGAAGCACTCATACAGGACATCCTTAGTTTCTTAAGTCTAAGGACCAGATACACTATTGAGACTATGAAATTATTGTCTAACAATAAGGCATCATCAACCATCTAGCATTCCGTAAGCGGATCAATTAGTGAACTCATTCTCCAATGAGCACCTGTACTATATCCCTAGTGTCCCGACACGAGCAGGTATGAGACCAGCTATATCCATCATATAAACGGACATATAGCACACCAATCTGAACGGTTATCTCGATGTCCTTCTCGAGTAACCTATGATCGAGATTATTTAGGATCTGTTTTTAAAGGTGAATCAGTCTCATTATCGATCTCATTATGATCTGATTCCCATTGCACATATCCAAGGACATCACAATATATACATGCATATATGCAATAGTCAATATAAAGTGATAAATGCCAAAATATAATAAGCAAAATAATTTCGTGTCAAGACACATGTGCCATCACTCACGTGATTGGCTTGTTGGGCACCTATGACTAGCAATTTTTCACTTTTCCTAAAGCCAATCACTTATGTACTTGATACCCATCAGACCCCTATAATGCTCAAAGATAATCTGAGACAACAACTTTATTAGTAGATCTGCAATGTTATCTTCGGATGGAACTCTTTCCACTACTACATCTCATCAGGTTTTAATCTATCTAATAAGCTAGTACCTCCTCAGAACACTTCTGATGAGACTGGGGTGTTGAATCTCGTATTTTGATGATGAAACCAATTTATAAGTGTTTATGATTTGATCTGTATTTTTAGTGACGTAAGATGCTTTGATCAGGATGAGACAATTAAAGTAGGAAGAATCATGTTGGGTCGGTGGAACATGTCAGAAGATTGGACGTCGAGCCAAAGGATCGGTCTACGTATTAACAGAAGGCTTTGGGCCATGGATTCGGGCATCGGGCCAAGAAAAGCGAATATTATGTCAAGGATATTGGAAGTCAACTGGTCGATTGGGCAATAGGCCGCAAGAGAGGATGATGCACCGAAGAATCGGACGAAGCATGGAGGGACCAATGATATGCCGGATAACATGAATAATGCTTAGTATTAATTGCCTAGATCGAAGTATATTTTACATGTGCAGGATTAACTACGATAGCAAGACATGAAGCAAAATGAAGTCCCAGAGTCAAGGATGGGATTTTATTAGGAGTTCGAGAGTTCGTCGAAAGTCCAGACGTTCGACGAAAGTTTTGTCAGAACCAGCCGAGAAGTCTTAGAGCTTGTTAGAGAAGCTCGTCGAAACTCACCAAGAAGACATCGTGAAGTCCAGGAGCTTGCCGGGAGTCCACTAGAACATTGCGGAGAGATTGTCGTAAGTTTGCCAAAAGATCGTTGGAAGCTTGCCGGAAGAAACCAAGACTTATGAACTTGTTTAGCTTAAGTATGTCTTTGATTTCGTAGTAAGCAAATAATTAGGTTTGGAATTGGGCCAACCCAATTATGGGCCAGTTGGGCCTATGTAAGAACTGTGTTAGGCCTAATGAAAAGGCCCAAATAGTGCCCAAGAGGTGACACCATCGTGGCATAATCTCCGAGATTGTGTCAAGTGGTGGTACCATCGGTCTGGGCGATGGTACCGCCCAGACACAACCTCCGAGAGGCTGCAAGCAGTGGTACCACTAGTCTGGGTGGTGGTACCGCCCAGTGCAATGTCAGTGTCAAACTGACACTAGTGGTGGTACCACCAAGCATAGGCGGTGGTACCGCCCAGACCCAGGAAACCCGAGATGAGATATTTTTAAGCTCCAAGTTTGAATCAACTTGAAGCCTATAAATAACCCGCTCATCCCTAGTTAACATACACAAGCACAGAGTATTTAAAAGTGAGAAAATACTATTGCAATCACTAGTGAAATCCCCTCCTATAGTCTAAGTTTAGAATTTTGTTTAGGAGAAGTGTGTGCTTATAAGGGTTGTCTCCTAAACCTGGTAAAAGGAGAAGAGGAGTTTAGAAGGAGGTTGATCTTCGCCTATAAAGGAAGATCAATAGTGGATGCCGGTGGCCTCAATGGAAGAGAAATCGGTAGAGTGGATGTAGGTCAAGACGATCGAACCACTAAAAAATTGACGTGGTCTTTGGTTTGCATTTACTTCCTGCCATTTACATAATGAAAATTGAATCTTTACTTGCCTATTGCATTCACTTCATAAACATACACTTTCAAAGTTATTACCTTTACAAAATGGTTTTTCATTGGAAATGGATTTAGTTGAAATGAAGTTTTAAACTGACATTATTTTACCGCTGCACTAATTCACCCCCCCTCTTAGTGCCGACCCCATTCCTAATAATTGGTATTGGAGCCTCGTTTTTCTCATTTGGTTTAACACCCAAAGAGAAATGACTCTTTTCGGCTTTCAAGAGGGTCACTCTCTCATTCGTCCTCCCTTTTTCAATGGGACGGACTACACTTATTGAAAAACTCGAATGAGAGTTTTCTTGCTTTCATTGAATCTCGATTTATGACACAGTCAAATTTAGTTTTCAAAGGTCTTCTCTTCCAATAAACCATTGGAATGATTTGGAGAAGAAGACGTTTTCTCTAAATGCTAGAGCTATGAATGCTCTATTTTGTGCTTTAGACAAAAATGAATTCAATAGGGTTTCTTTGTGCGAAATGAGTTTCAATATTTGGCACATTCTCGAAATTATACACGAAGGCACGAATAGAGTTAAAGAGTCTAAAGTCAATCTTTTATTGCATGATTTTGAACTTTTTCGAATGAAGCCTAGCAAAACCATTGTTGACATGTACACCCATTTTATGGATGTCATCAATGGTTTAAAAGCTCTTGGCAATTTTTTTTTGAATTTTGCACTTGTAAATAAAGTTTTATGCTCACTTTCTAAAACTTGGGACTCTAAAGTAACGGTCATACAAAAGGCCAAAGATTTGAACCGTTTTCCACTTGAAGAACTAATAGGGTCTTTAAAGACCTATTAAATGAGTTTTATGACACATGTTGAACATGATGAACTTGAGAACCACATTCCAAAGAATAGGAAGGATTTGACACATCGAACAAAAGAAGGCCACTCGAGCGAAAGCTCAAGTGATGATGAACTTGAACTTCTCACAATAAAACTTAAAAAGTACTTAAAGCAAGAATAAAAAAATAAAAACAAATTAAAGAAGAAGAAAGCACTTTGGGATGAAACGAGTTCCTCCGAAAATGAGGAGAAAATTAACAAAGGCGAGGTGGTAAACTACGCCTTAACGACTTTTTATGACGAGTTAAACGAAACTCCCTTAATTTATTTCAAAATTAAATGATGCTTTTAATGAGTTATTTTTAATTTAGTTTAATAATTTTTCTTAAAAATTACATGTTTAATAATATAATAAAAATATAAAAAATTAGGAATAATGCTTATCCTTCTAGTAATGATCATGAAAATTGCATGTTTTATGATAAAGCAATAAAATGTTAGATTTAAATCTAATGATAATCCTATATATGTTTTTAAAAAGCATTAATGTGTATCATATTGATTTTTATATTGTTTCTTGATTTTGATTAAAGATGCTCAATGATTAATGATATCATGCCCAAAGTAATGATTCATAATGATCATGCTTAATAAGTTTATATTTTGAAATTATGCTTAATGATTTTTATGATTTATTGATCTTGATGATTTTTATGATAAATCTTGCACTTTCATTTTAAAAGATGATATATATTTTAACTTGGTATAAAAAAGACAAAGACATACTTGTATGAAACAAACTAAAAAGAAGAAATATTTCTCTTTAAAACATTTCTCTACTTTATCGACTTTTCAAAAAGAAGAGACTAATAAACCTATTTTTATGAATCTCTTGGACCATGAAAATGATTTTGATGAGTTAAATTTGAATGACTTTTTATCCAAATCTCTCATATATTCTTGAGATTTATGAATCAAAATCTTATATCTCCTATGCTTCTCTTTGTCATTTACAAAAGAGAAAAATTATCCAAATGATTCATGAATGTTCTTTCGGCATTCATGAATTGATTATAACTTAAAAGATTTATTATGAATCAAGATTTTTTTATTAATCGTTCTCCTATGATTCTACTTGTTATCTTCTTAAGAGGAGATTTTCTAAATGAATCTTGATTTTTCTTGTGAGTTCTTGGATTTATCACTTGAGATTTTTTTGTTCAAGATCTCTTATTTATATACCTATGATTTTTATTCTTGGTATTTTAGTTAAAGAAGAGATTTACTATATGAATCATGTCTTTTAGTACTCAAGTGGTCTTATCTTTCATGACATTTCTTTGTATTTATGACTTGTATGCCTTGAAATGATTTAGGATGATGCATGCAATACTATGATATTTCCCTTAGATAAAAATGCATGCAACACTATGATTTTTTTTAATGATGTCAAAATCAATATTTATCATTTTCTGAAATGATACTCTAGAATGATGATTTGAAATACTATGATTTGTTGCTAAAATGATGTATTATGAATGTCTTAGTATCATGTATGATATGCTCAAAATAATGATGAATATTTTGAAAATAAATATTTGTATCATGTTTGATGATTTTACAATTTAATAATGTGCATGATGAGTTGTAGTGATGATTGATTTATTTTTGGTATCATGCATGAAAAATGAAATGTAAAATTTTAAAATTGTGCATATTTCAAGTTGAAACCATAATGATGCACAAACATATGGAAATAAGGTTGATACTTTACCATTGTCATACTTTGAAAATTGTTGTAAAGGGAAAAAGAGATTCAAAATTGTATTCTTCTCTTCTTTTTGACAATGACAAAGGGGCAGATAGCTAGCTTGCACAAATCAAGAAGAAGCAAAAATTTGTTAGCTTGCAAATTGCATGGAGAAAGAAGTGCTATCTTGCCTATCTCAAGAAGTAAAAAATGCTAACTTGCACGTCTAGCAAAATTGATAAATTTGCATATTTCAAGAAGTAAGAGTTGCTTTCTTGAACATCTCAAAACTGATAGCTTGCATGTTATAAAATGTTGTTAAATTTGCTAGCTTACAAATTACATGATGATAAAAATAAAGATTATGTTTATTATGTAATGATTTGAACTTGTATTTCCAAACACTAGAAAGTTACACTTCTCCTTTTTGTTGATGACAAAGGGGGAGAAGTATGATATTATGCATAAGTTTATAATAACATATTGCTTGGATTTTTGAATCCAAGAGTCTATCAATATGGCATATTGATAGGGGGTGTTTGTTTAAACTCCGGGAGTTAAGGTTAACTCCGTCATCAATTAGTTGTCATCATCAAAAGAGAGAGATTGTTGAATCTCGTATTTTGATGAGGAAACCAATTGATAAGTGTTTATGATTTGATCTGCATTTTTAGTTACACAGGATGCTTTGATCAGGATGACACAATTAAAGCAAGAAGAATCAAGTTGGGCCGGTGGAACATGTTAGAAGATTGGATGTCGAGCCGGAGGATCAGTCGACGTATCGACAGAAGGCTTCGGGCCATGGATTCGGGCATCGGACCAAGAAGAGCATATATTGTGCCAAGGATATCGAAAGTCAATTGGCCGATTAGGTAATAGGCCGCAAGAGAGGATGATGCGCCAAAGAATCGGACGAAGCGTCGAGGGACCAATGACATGCCGGACAACATGATTAATGCTTGGTATTAATTGTCTAGATTGAAGTGTATTTTACATATGCAGGATTAACTACAATAGCAAGGTATGAAGCAAAATAAAGTCCCGGAGTCAAGAACGCAATTTCGTTAGGAGTTCAAGAGTTCGTCGGAAGTTTGGATGTTCGTCCGAAGTTCTATCGGAACCAGTCGATAAGTCTTGGAGCTAGCTAGAGAAGCTCATCAAAACTTGCCAAGAAGATCATCATGAAGTCTAGGAGCTTGGCAGGAGTCCACTGGAACATTGCCAAGAGATCATCGGAAGTTCGCCGGAAGATCGTCGGAAGCTCGTCGGAAGAAACCAAGACTTATGGACTTGTTTAGCTTAAGTATGTCTTAGATTTCGTAGTTAGCATGTAATTAGGTTTGGAATTGGGCCAACCCAATTATGGGCTAGTTGGGCCCATGTAAGAACAATGTTGGGCATAATGAAAAGGTTCAAACAGTGTCCCAAGAGGTGACACCATCGTGGCACAGTCATTGAGACTGTGTTAGGCGATGGTACCACCCAGACACAACCTCCGAGAGGCTACAGGCAGTGGTACCCTCCAATGTCAAGTGGTGGCACTGTCAGACTGGGTGGTGGTACCGCCCAGTGTAGTGTTAGTGTCAGACTGACACTGGCGGTGGAATCGTCTAGCACAGGCAGTGGTACAGTCCAGAACCAGGAAACCCGGGATGAGATATTTTTAGGCTCCAAGTTTGAATCAACTTGAAGCCTATAAATACCCCTCTCATCCCTGGTTAACATACACAAGCATAGAGTATTTAAAAGTGAGAAAACGCTATTGCAATTACTAGAGAAATCCCCTCCTATAGTCTAAGTTTAGAATTCTGTTTAGGAGAATTGTGTGCTTGTAAGGGTTGTCTCCTAAACCCGGTAAAAGGAGAAGAGGGGTGTAAGAGGGAGCTTGATCTTTGCCTATAAAGGAAGATCGATAGTGGATGCCAGTGGCCTCGACGGAAGAGGATTCGGCTGAGTGGATGTAGGTCACGATGACCGAACCACTATAAAATTAGCGTGTTCTCTGGTTTGCTTTTACTTGGCGACCGAACCACTATAAAATTGACGATCGAACCACTATAAAATTGACAAGCGAACCACTATAAAATTGGCGTGGCCTCTGAACCTCTGGATGTAGGTCCAGAGGCCATTTCCATACTGCAAACTGAATCTTTACTTGCCTACTGCATTCACTTCATAAACGTACGCTTTCAAAGTTATTATCATTATGAAACAGTTTTTCGACAGAAACAAATTTAATCGAAATGAAGTTTTAAACCAATGTTATTTTACCACTGCACTAATTCACCCCCCCCTCTTAGTGCCGACCTAGTTCCTAACACTGGGTTCCCTTATTTAAGTAATCACCCTATATTTATCGTAATATAAGGGAATTGACTCCTCGCTACTTGCCCCGACTCCTAGATCTGTGATGAACTTCTTCATCCAGACTCCCTCCTTTGTTGTTTCTGCTGCAGTAATGTACTCTGCCTCTATGGTCAAATCAACAGTGGTATTTTGTTTGAAACTTTTCTAATACACTACTCCTCCATTCAAGGTGTACACATACCCCGAATTCGACTTGCTATTATTGACATTAGATTGAAAATTTATGTCCGTGTAGCCTTGAACCATGAGGCTACTTCCTCTATATACTAGTAAAAGATCCTTAGTCCTTCTCAAGTACTTAAGGATACACTTTACTGCTTTCCAATGCTCCAAGCCTGGATCTGCCTGATACCTACTCGTGACACTTAGAGCATACGCTATATCAAGCCTAGTACATAACATGGTATACATGATAGACCCTATTGCTGATGCATAGGGTATTCTATCCATGTTCGCCCTTTCTTCAAGAGTCTTTGGGGACATACTCCTAGAAAACGATATCCCATGTCTCATTGGTATGAGACCTCTCTTAGAATTTTTCATGCCAAACCTTTTGATAATGGTTTCGATGTACCTAGACTAGGAAAAGCCAAGCATCCTCTTGGATTTATCTTTATATATCCGAATCCCCAAGATATAGGATGCTTCCCCTAAGTCCTTCATTGAGAAGTGTCTAGGTAACCAAGCCTTTACTGCAGATAGCATTCCTACATCATTCCCAATGAATAGGATGTCATCCACATATAACACCAAAAAGGTGATAACGCCCCCATTTACCTTCCTGTACACACAAAGCTCATCTTCGTTCTTAACGAAATCATAAGATCTGATTGCCTCATCAAATCTTATGTTTCAACTTCACGAAGCTTGCTTTAGTACATAAATGGATCTAAGCAACTTGCACACCTTATCTGGGCAGTCCTTGGACACGAATCCCTTGGGTGGTATCATATACATCTCCTCCTCGAGGTTCCCATTAAGGAATGTGGTTTTCACATCCATCTGCCAGATCTTATAATCATAGTGTGCTGCAATAGCCAATAGAATTCGGATAGATTTTAGTATTACTATAGGTGAGAAGGTTTCGTCATAGTCAACACCTTGCCTTTGATGATACCCCTTAGCCACTAGTTTTGCTTTATAGGTCTCTACCTTTCCATCTACTTCAATATTTTGCTTAAAGATCCACTTGTAACCGATGGGTACAATACCTTCGGGCGCATCAATCAGGTTCCAAACCTTGTTGGAGTACATAGAATCGATCTCAGAATTCATGGCTTCTTGCCACTTCTCGGAGTCTATACTCATAATAGCCTCCTTGTAGGTTTGAGGATCAATATCTCAACATCCTCTCCTCTAATATGTCCCACATATCTCTCAGGAGGATGGGATACTTTGCTAGACCTATGTAAAGTTGGAACTTGTGCATTAGGTACTTGAACAGACTCGAGCTGTAGAGTGGTGCTTGAGCTAAGTTCTTTAACCTCGCTCAACTCTATCATACTCCCACTATCTCTACCAAGAATGTGTTCCTTCTCAAGGAACATCTCTCTCTTAGCTATAAAGACCTTTTGTCCTTAAGATGATAGAAATAATACCCACAAGTTTCCTTGGGGTATCCTATAAACTTGCATCGCTTTGTCCTCGATTCCAACTTATCGGGGTTGTGTCTTTTAACATGGGCAAGGTAGCCCCAAATCTTAACAACCTTAAGATCAGACTTATTTCCTTTCCATATCTCATATGATATATATACCACCGACTTAGTTGGAACTCTGTTCAGAAGACAAGTTGCGGTCTCTATGGTATATCCCTAGAATGAGATAGGTAGGTCAGTGAAACTTATCATGGACCGTACCATATCTAATAGTATATGATTCCTCCTTTCAAACACACCATTGAGCTGAGGTGTATAAGAAGGTGTCCATTGGGATAATATCCCATGGTCCTTGAGGAACTGAGTAAACTTTGTACTTAAATACTCATCTCCTCGATTTAATCGAAGAGTCTTGATACTCTTTCCAGTCTAGTTCTCCACTTCATTCTTATACTTTCTGAATTTCTCAAAGGCCTCAGACTTATACTTCATTAAGTACATATATCCATACATTGAGAAATCATTAGTAAAGGTAATGAAGTAGGAGTAACCACCAATGGCATGAGTTGACATGGGTCTACATACATCACTATGTGTGAGTTCCAACAGCTCAATGGCTCTCTCTCCAATTCTACTAAATGGAGAGTTAGTCAATTTTTCATGAAGGCAAGGCTCGTAAGTTGCATATGACTCATAGTTGAATAGATCTAGATATCCATCTTTTAGTAACTTTTGAATCCCTCTCTCATTGATGTGACCTAGCCTACAATGCCATAGGTATACACTATTTACCTCATCACATTTCCTCTTAGGCACACTTACATTCATGATATATGGAGCAGCATCTAGCATGAACAAACCATTATGCAATGTTCCTCTCCTCAATCTCCTCAACTTTACTAGAATCTACAATAAATTACAAATGTGATATGCAATATCGGTATCTAATACCAATGCACTATCATAAAAATCTGACAACTGGAGATTGATCATGAATATACCTAAAGCTTTTCTAAGCTTCTATTTAGCTCTCTCTGCAATGTACTCTTTGCAATTCCTCTTCCAATGCCCATCTTTGCCATAGTGGAAGTACTGGCCTTTGTCCTTTGTCGAGTTATTCTTAGCAACCTTTGCTTTATTGAATCTCAGATTTTGATAATGAAACCAATTAATAAGTGTTTATGATTTGATCTGTTTTTAGTGATGCATGCTACTTCGATCAGGATGAGACAATTAAAGCAGGAAGAATTATATTGGGCCGGAGGAACATGTCAGAAGATTGAACGTCGAGCCGGAGGATCGGTCAATGTATCAACAGAAGGCTTTGGGCCATGGATTCGGGCATCGGGCCAAGAAGAGCGGATATTGAGCAAAGGATATCGGATTTACGGAGTCAATTGGCCGATTGGGAAATAGGCCGCAAGAGAGGACGATGCATCAAAGAATCGGACGAAGCGTCGAGGGACCAATGACATTCCGGACAACATGATTCATGCTTAGTATTAATTGTCAAGATTGAAGTATGTTTTACATGTGTAAGATTAACTACGATATCAAGGCATGAAGCAAAATGAAGTCCCGAAGTCAAGGATGCAATTTCATTGGGAGTTCGAGAGTTCGTCAGAAGTCCAAACGTTCGTCGGAAGTTCTGCAAGAAACAACCGAGAAGTCTCAGAGCTTACCAGAGAAGCTCATCGAAACTCGCCAAAAAGATCATTGTGAAGTCTAGGAGCTTGCCGGGAGTCCGTTGGAACATTACCGAGATATTATCGAAACTTTACCAGAAGATCGCCAGAAGCTCGCTGGAAGAAACCAAGACCTAGGGACTTGTTTAGCTTAAGTATGCCTTAGATTTCATAATTAGCACGTAATTGGGATTGGATTTGGGCTAACCCAATTATGGGCCAGTTAGGCCCACGTAAGGACTATGTTGGGCCCAATGAAACACCCAAATAGTGACCCAAGAAGTGGCACCATCGTGGCATAGTCTTCAAGATTGTGTCAAGCGGTGGTACCGCCAGTCTGGGTGGTGGTACCGCCCTTGGCAAGGTCCCAGGCAATGGTACCGCCCAGTGGCCCAATGCCAGGTGGTGGTGTTGGGAAATTGTTAGAACCCTTGCAGATTCTAAACTGGGGGTTGATCTCTTTAGGGGATTGGCCTCCATGGAATTCTGCAGGTGTTAGAACCCTTGCAGATTCTAAACTTGGGGTTGATCTCTTTAGGGGATCGGCCTCCTTGGAACTCTATAGGGGTTCCTCCCTCCAAGTTGCTGCTCAAAGGCTGTAGAAAAGATTCATCTATTGCTTATCAAAAGAGGAGGAATACATGGCTATTTATAGGGTTTCTAAACCCTAACTCCTAATAGGACTCCTACTCAAGACTCATACTTCTAACCAACTCCTAATAGGACTTCTAATCAAGACTCCTATTCTTTTACAACTCCTAATTCATCTCTAAGAAACAATCTCCTAACCCTAGCCGGCCTCTTCACCTCTTTAATAGGGGTCGGCTTAGGTAGGTTTTACATGAATGTCCCTCGCAATTAGGACTCTCCTAGCTAGAGTCCTAACAAACCCGCCCTCTTTAAATCAGCCTTGTCCTCAAGGCTGACGATTCATAAATTTTGGGAATTTGATCTTCAAGTCGTCATAGTTCTCCCAAGTGGCATCTTCTGTTGGTAGGTTCACCCACTATATTAGCACTGTAGTAGTGGGTCGTCGTTGTCGAGTCACGATCCATCGATCAATAATGACACTTGGCTGGGTCTGAAGTTCTCCTTAGGTAGTCATATTTGGTGGGTGGCTTTGGGCTGTCTCCAAGAACTTATTTACAACTTCTGTTTGGCCGTCGGTTTGTGGGTGATATGTCATACTCCTCTTCAATTTAGTACCCTGCATATGGAATAACTTTGTCCAAAATCTGCTCGTGAAGATGCAAGTAGAATTTATCATAAGCACAATGCGTCCCTTATAGTGTAATTCATTTGAGTCCCAATTGTAATGAGCCACGGAGCTTGGTGCTTCCTCCAATTTTTTTATGATCTTACTGGTCTCCGAATCTTCTTGCCATTCCATCTTAATATCCTCAAGGAAGTCACTAGTCGAAAGTGAAATGGCCAAAAATTCAGCTTGCTTAGGTAGTCGTAAAAGCGCATCTGCAACAACATTCTCTTTCCCCTTTTTGTAAGTTATTTTATAATCATATCCAAGAACCTTTGTTACCCATTTTTGCTGCTTGGGGGTAGATATCTTCTGCTCCAAGAAATATTTTAGGCTTTTATGGTCGGTCTTGATTTGAAAGCATCGCCTGATCAAGTACGATCTCCACCTCGTTGCTGCGTGCACAATGGCGAGCATCTCCTTATCATATATTAATATGTTTTGATAGGGGGGAGACAATGCCTTGTTAATATATGTGAGTGGTCGACCATCTTGCATGAGAACGTCTCCCATTCTGTCTCCAGATATATCGGCCTCAATGATGAAGGGTCGGTTGAAATCTGGTAGCGCTAACATCGGCATAGTCGTCATGGCTGCCTTAAGTTTGTCGAAGGCAGCAGAGGCTTTGTCCGACCATTGGAAAGCATCTTATTTTAGTAGAGAAGTGAGTAGTGCACTGATCTTCCTATAGTCCTTAACAAATTTTCGATAGTAGCCTGTTAGTCCAAGGAACCCGCGTAGTAATTTCACGTTTGTAGGTTTCGGCCAGCCTTGCATTGTCTCAATTTTTGTTGGGTCCACCGCCACTCCTTCTGATATTATGTGCCAAAGGTACTCTACTTTTTGCTGGAGAAAGCTACACTTTGGTTGCTTAACAAAAAGAGTATTCTCCCGAAGGATCGTCAGAACAATCAGTAAATGCTGAAAGTGAGTCTCAAGAGAAGGGCTGTAAATGAGAATATCATCGAAAAATACCAGCACAAATTTGCGAAGAAAGCTCTGAAAAATATCGTTCATGAGACTTTGAAAGGTTGAAGGAGCATTTGTGAGTCCAAAAGGAATTACCAAGAATTCATAATGACCATCATGTGTGCGGAATGCAGTTTTTGGAATGTCATCTTCACATACCCGAATTTGATGGTAACCGGATCGGAGGCCCAACTTCGTGAAGACTCGAGCTCCTTTTAATTCATCTAGAAGTTCATCCACCACTGGTATTGGATATTTGTCCTTGAAGGTGATGCCATTTAAAGCTCGGTAGTCGATGCCTATTCGCCATGTTTCATCCTTCTTACGTACAAGTAGCACCGGTGAAGAGTAGAGGTTGCAACTTGGCTGAATAACTCCTGTTTTGAGCATCTCTTTTATAATCCTTTCTATTTCATCCTTCTGGAGATGTAGATACTGATATGGCCAAGTATTTACTGGAGGTTTGCCTGAAAGAATCATTATATAATGATCATGCCGACGTGTAAGAGGTAGGTTGTGTGGTTCTTCAAATATATCTGAAAATTCAGCAAGCAAAGGAAGTAGGTTTGGATCTTCAAATTCTATTAGCTCTCCCTTAGTTTGCTGCTCAAGTTGTACCAAAAATCTGTGGCATACTTTATGCAAAACCTTCTCCATTTGTTGTGTGCAAATCGTCGTTACATCGCCCCCACGTTTCCCGTTCAGTATCACCTGTTTCTCCATTCTGTAAAATCTCATAATTAGTTTCATAAAATTCCAAGAAATATCACCTAATGTCATCAACCATTTAATTCTGAGCATGGCCTCATGATTGTTAAGAGGGAGAAGGAAGAAATATGCAATTATCTCTTCGTTCTACAGCAATAGTTTCTCTTGCGGGCGCCTATGATCATACTTCAAAATCCATCCATCGGCGATCTTAATGTCAAACCTGCTGCAATTCTCAATAGATAAAGCCATCTGGACTGCAACCTTACTATTTAGAAAGTTATTAGTACTGCCCGTGTCGATGAGAACAGTGATCGATTGTTATTTGAGAAGGCCTCCAACTTTCATCGTTTGCGGGTTTGAGTAGTCGGCTAGTGCATGTACCGTAACTTTGATCGATTGTGGCTCTTCTTCTGCATCTTCTTCTTCATGTTCAACGCTCTCTTCTGGATGTTCAATGACCTCTTCTTCTATTGGTTCAATCATAAGAAGACTCCCTTTACTACAGCGATGCTCATGGCTTCACGGGTCGTCACAATGCCAACATAACCCCTTCGCATATCGCTCCCGAAGCTCTTCTCTTGTTAACCTCTTTGGTGTAGGGACTTGGTCGATAGTAGGGGGAGTTGAGGGCTTCAATATTGCTGGTTGAGGAGTGACCCTAGTACTCCGAGCTTCATAGTTCAATTGCTCCTCTTGATGTCGTGCGAAAGAGATGGCTGCCATAAGTGTATATGTTTGTCGCGCTTTAACTTCTCCTCGGATCTCCGGCTTCAAGCCCTCAATGAAGGTCCTCAATAGCTGTTTTTGAGACCAATCATGAGTTTGATTAGATAACCTTTCAAACCTGGTTTGGTACTCTTGAATGGTGGAGGTTTGTCGGATCTTTGCTAGTTGTTCGTCAATATTCTCGTAATCGGTTGGTTTGAAGCGTATCAGCAGTCCTTTTTTGAATTGTTGCCATGAAAGGACTCCATAAGTATATTCAAACCAGTCAAACCACTGTATAGCATCCCCTTCAAGATATATAGCTGCAATTTTCATCATAGATGCATCTGCGATTTTGTGGTATCGAAAGTATCGCTCCACGCGCGAGATCCAACCAATCGGGTCTCCTTCTTCCCATCTAGGGAAGTCCACTCTCATGCATGGATAGTTGAGTTTGATCATAGAGCTTCCCCTTTCTTGGAAGTCATATCTTTGGGCTTGGTGCGATTGGGCAAAGCTCTCTCCTTGATGTGGTTTCTTCGGGCTTAGTGGTCGGCCCAATCTGAGTTCGGTAAAGAGCATCCGAATCTTATCCTCCATTCGTGCCTCGAAGGCTTCAAATTTAGCATTGAATACCTCCTCAGATGCCATAGTATATGCCGTCAAATCTGTGATATCAAGATCTCTCTTTTGTTGTCGGGTTAAAGGCAAGTATTGGTTGAGAGAGGTGATGGTCGAAAGGGTTGGTTGATTGGTGGATGTAGGCTACGGTTTAGGCTTGTTTTGTGGCTATTTTGGGTGCAGGTTGAGGGTATGGTTTGGTAGAGTTTTAGGGCTGTAGATAAAAGTTTTGGATCTGTGGTAGATGGTAGCAAAGGTTTGATAGAAATCAGTGGAAGTTGCAGCAAATATGTGCTGTCTTGTAATAGTAGAATTATCGTCGAAGAAATAACGGTTTCTCGATGTAATTTCCACCAAAAAAGTGAGAGAATTGAGGAGGGAATTGATAGCAAAATCACAATTTATATGACAGAAAGAATATCTAATTTAATCAAGAAAATCTCAGCAGTATAACAGCAAGAAAATTGGTGCAAGTTGCGATTGCAGAATTCTCGTCGAGAAATTTCAGCAGGTTACGACGAAAATTTGCAGCAACACAAAATTATTTTTAAAGATGAATTTCTTTATAGATCAATATTAGATGGAATCCAAGATGATCTATGAAGTGTATAAGAAATTTCATTCAAAAAAAATTGTAAATAGATGGGTTAAGGCAACAATATGCAGCTGAAATTTTCTGCAGCATAGATTTTCAAGTGTAGTAGATTGGACATAAAAGAAGAGTAGTTTATATTAAGAATTTTTCGATGAAACCAAAGGGAAATCTACTGTTAGGAAGTGTCAAAGATGTCATAAAAATTTCGTAGAAATTTGAAGAGAAAAAGCACAGTAGCAAGATCAAACAGACGGTGCTATACGGTTGGAATTCTGCAATGTATCTTTCGTCGTAGAGATGAAAACTTTATGACGAAAAGTTTATACAGAAATATAGGAATAATTTTTTTGGGATTTTCAAATAAGGATAACTAAATTGCAGTAGCAGTAAGGTAGGAAACCAGAACCTATTGCAATTCACGGAGAGATCAAAAGATGATCCGTGGTGGTGGAGATGATGGTGAAATTTGGCTATGATCTTTTAAGTAATTGTGGGAATTGCTTTGGGCGGTTGTGGAGGGTTGATGGATGGCTGTGGAAGGGCAGCAAGATGCCAAGAACGCTGCTCTGATACCAGGTGTTAGAACCATTGCAGATTCTAAACTGGGGGTTGATCTCTTTAGGGGATCGACCTCCTTGGAATTCTGCAGGTGTTAGAACCCTTGCAGATTCTGAACTTGGGGTTGATCTCTTTAGGGGATCAGCCTTCTTGGAACTCTATAGGGGTTCCTCCCTCCAAGTTGCTGCTCAAAGGCTGCAGAAAAGATTCATCTATTGCTTATCAAAAGAGGAGGAATACATGGCTATTTATAGGGTTTCTAAACCCTAACTCCTAATAGGACTCCTACTCAAGACTCATACTTCTAACCAACTCCTAATAGGACTTCTAATCAAGACTCCTATTCCTTTACAACTCCTAATTCATCTCTAAGAAACAATCTCCTAACCCTAGCCGGCCTCTTCACCTCTTTAATAGGGGTCGGCTTAGGTAGGTTTTACATGAATGTCCCTCGCAATTAGGACTCTCCTAGCTAGAGTCCTAACAGAAATCCCTTGGGGGCGACATCATATGCGCAGCGGAAGAACAAGAAAAACAAAATCCTCGATTCCCAAAGAGATGTTCGTCGTCGTGCGAAGATTGGTACGTAAAAAATCCGCGAAACATTAAACTGCGTATAAAGTAGATTTTGTTACCTAAGGAGATCGTATATCCCTATTTCCTTGCAGATCCTTAGGAGAGGGTGAAGGAGGTCAAGCGTCCTCCTCTCTAGCGGTGATCCACACAGCAGGGTTACGACGACGCTCCTCAAAACTCCAGACCTACTCTGAGGTGGAGATGGAGAGGAGAATAGGAAAAGGCAAACAAAAGCTCTCTAGCCCATGGGGCTCTGAATCCCTCCTATTTATAGAGGTCCCCTGTCAAACCCTAATGGGTCCTCCCCTAGTGGGTATTGGATCTGCATCCAATAAGACAAGGGCTCCATCGGATATCTCATATCCGAACCTCTATTCATCGCAATGCCTACCATATGTGTGTGACCCTCTAGGCCCAATATCGAGCTGGCCGTGAGTCATACCTGTCAGAACTACTTCTAACTCAGCAAAGTAGGGAGTTTGGGTGAAGAAGTTCATCATAGATTTGGGAGTCGTGCCGGGTAGCCAAGAGCCGATCTCCCTATATTGCGACAACAATAGGGCGATTGCTCAAGCAAAGGAACCTAGGTCTCATCAGAAATCTAAGAATGCTCTGAGGAGGTTCCACCTTATCAGTGAGATCGTGACCCGAGGAGATGTAGTAGTGGAAAGAGTTCCATCCGAAGATAACATTACAGATCCACTAACAAAGCCGTTGTCTCAGATTTGTTTTGAGCATCACAGGGGTCTGATGGGGATCAGACACTGGTGATTGGCTTTAGGTTAAGTGGGAGATTGCTAGTCATAGGTGCCCAATAAGCCAATCACGTGAGTGATGGCACGTGTGACTTAATATAGAATCTTTTTTGTTATATTTTGGCATATATCACTTTATAATTATTGCATAAATGCATACATATATTGTGATGTCTTTGGATTTGTGCAATTGGAATCGGATCATGATGAGATCACGATAGTGAGATCGATTAACTTTTAAACACATATCCTAAATAATCCCGGTCATAGGTTACTCGAGAGTGATATCGTGATAACCGGACAGACTGGTGTGCTGTATACCCATCCATATGATGGATGCAGCTGGTCTCATAGCTGCTTGTATGGGGACACTAGGATATAGTACAAGTGCTCATTGGAGAATGAGTTCACTGATTGATCTGCTTACGGAATGCTGGATGGTTGATGATGCCTTATTGTCAGACTATGAGTGCTCCACTCTTTGATACCAGACTTATAGGTTTGGCTGTCCCAAATCTAGTACAGCTGGTCATTGGGAGTGGTAGTCGACCTTACGAGGGCTATTGAGTGTCAATAGAGGATCATCCACTCTCGGCGTCATGAGAGGAATATCCCATGTGTTCTTGCTCAGACAAATCCCTAGCCAGGGTCATTCGGGTTGAGAGAGAAAGAGTTCTCCGGGAGAATCCGATTAGAGCGAGACTCGAGAAGAAACCATGTGGGTCTGACAACACCATGCTCGATATACGGTCTCTGGTATATTAGATGGATGAGGGACTATAGGTACATGGTAACTGAGGACAGACAGGTCCAATGGATTGGATTCCCCTGTATCGTCTGGGGACTACGGCGTAGTGGCCTAGTACGTCTGTAGTCGATGAGTCGAGTGAATTATTATAGAGATAATAATTCACTGAGTTAGAGGGAGTTCTGACAGGTTTGACTCACGGCCAGCTCGATATTGGGCCTAGAGTGTCACACACATATGGTAGGCATTGCGATGAATATAGGTTCGGATATGAGATAAACGACGGAGCCCTTGTCTTATTGGATACAAATCCAATACCCACTAGGGGAGGACCCATTAGGGTTTGACAGGGGACCTCTATAAATAGGAGGGATTCAGAGCCCCATGGACTAGAGAGCTTTTGTTTGCCTTTTCCTATTCTCCTCTCCATCTCCACCTCAGAGTAGGTCTGGAGTTTTGAGGAGCGTCGTCGTAACCCTGCTGTGTGGATCACCGCTAGAGAGGAGGACGCTTGACCTCCTTCACCCTCTCCTAAGGATCTGCAAGGAAACAGGGAGATACAATCTCCCTAGGTAACACAATCTACTCTATACGCAGTTTTATGTTTTGCGGATTTTGTGTACCAATCTTCGCACGATGACGAACATCTCTTTGGGAATCGGGGATTTTGTTTTTCTTGTTCTTCCGCTGCGCATATGATGTCGCCCCCAAGGATTTCCCAACACTATCAGATCACAGAGCGTATTAGAGCCATGGCGTACATACTTAAATTACCTGAGGATGCCAAAATTCACCCTGTCTTCCACGTATCATGCTTAAAGCCCAAGTTGGGAGAACACGAGTCATCCCAGATCCAACTGCCCAACACAACTGAGGATGGAGTTATTCAAGCCCAACCACAAGCCATCCTCGATCGTAGGATCGTGATGCGTTGCCGACATCCCTCTACTGAAGTACTAGTACATTGGAATAATCTACCACTTGAAGACGCCACATGGGAACCATATGAGGAGCTGAAGACCCGATTCCCTGAATTCATGGAATCTCAGCCTTGAGGACTAATTGAGAAGAGTCCTAATTGAGAGGGACATTCATGTAAAACCTACCTAAGCCGACCCCTATTAACGAGGTAAAGAGGCCGGCTAGGGTTAGGAGATTATTTCTTAGAGAAGAATTAGGAGTTGTAAAGAAATAGGAGTCTTGATTAGAAGTCCTATTAGGAGTTAGTTAGAAGAAGGAGTCTTGAGTAGGAGTCCTATTAGGAGTTAGGGTTTAGAAACCCTATAAATAGCCATGTATTCCTCCTCTTTTCATAAGCAATAGATGAATCTTTTCTGTAGCCTTTGAGCAGCAACTTGGAGGGAGGAACCCCTATAGAGTTCTAAGGAGGCTGATCCCCTAAAGAGATCAACCCCAAGTTCAGAATCTGCAAGGGTTCTAACACCTGCAGAATTCCCAGGAGGCCGATCCCCTAAAGAGATCAACCCCCAGTTTAGAATCTGCAAGGGCTCTAACATCTTCCAATCTAAATATATTTCCATAATCAGTTTTCAACGTATGAAGAATTTTTGGAACTAATGTATTTTACCACTGCACTAATTCACCCCAACCCCCCCCCCCCCCCTCGCTTAGTGCGGCTCTTGATCATAATAGTTGGTATCAGAGCCTTGTTTTTTATTGTAGTTTAACACCCAGCCAAAAATGACTCTTTTCGGCTTTCAAGAGGGTTACTCTCTCATTCGTCCTCCCTTTTTCAATGGGACGGACTACACTTATTGAAAAAATCGAATGAGAGTTTTCTTGCTTTCATTGAATCTCGATTTATGACACATAGTCAAATTTGGTTTTCAAAGGTCTTCTCTTCCAATAAACCATTGGAATGATTTTGAGAAGAAGACGTTTTCTCTAAATGCTAGAGCTATCAATGCTCTATTTTGTGCCTTAGACAAAAATGAATTCAATAGGGTTTCTTTGTGTGAAATGGGTTTCAATATTTGGCATATTCTCGAAATTACACACGAAGGCACGAATAAAGTTAAAGAGTCTAAAGTCAATCTTTTATTGCATGATTTTGAACTTTTTCGAATGAAGCCAAGCGAAATCGTTGTTGACATGTACACCTGTTTTACGAATGTCGTCAATGGTTTAAAAGCTCTTGGCAAATGTTTTTTAAATTTTGAACATGTCAATAAAGTTTTACGCTCACTTTCTAAAACTTGGGACTATAAAGTAACAACCATATAAGAGGCCAAGGATTTGAACAGTTTTCCACTCGAAGAACTAGTAGGGTCTTTAAAGATCCATGAAATTAGTTTTACGACACATGTTGAACATAATAAACTTGAGAACCACCTTCCAAAGAATATGAAGGATTTGGCACATCGAACAAAAGAAGACCACTCAAGCATAAGCTCAAGTGATGGTAAACTTGAACTCCTCACTATGGAATTTAAAAAGTTCATAAAACAAAAATTAAAGAACAAAAAGAACCCAACTACTTGCTATGAACGCAAGAAGAGGGAAGCACTTTGGGATGAATCGAGCTCCTCCGAAGATGAGGAGAAAATCAATAAAGGCGAGGTGGCAAATTACGCCTTAATGGCTTTCAACGGTGAGGTAATCAAAATGCCCTTAGTTTAATTTAAAATTACATAATGCTTTTCATAAGTTAATTTTAATTTAGTTTAGAATAATTATTTTTCTTGGAAATTGCAATGCAAAAAATTAGGAATCATGCTTATCATTCTAGTAATTTCAAAAATAATCATGAATATTGTATGTTTTATGATAAACAAACAAAATAATTTTAAATGCCTTATGAAATCATGCTTGATGTTTTAATGATATAATAATGCAATAAAATGTTAGATATAAATCTTGTACACCTAACAAGATTAGTTTACAAAGCATTAATGTGTATCTTGATGATTTCATGATTTTGATTGAAGATGATTTATGTTTAATGAAATCATGCTTGATGATTTTATACTATGCATGAGACTTTGAAGTTATTCATGATGATTTTATACTATTCATGATGAAATGTTACTTTTTCAGTTTTAAACAAGATGGATGGTTTTCATATAAAAACTTGAGCTTATTGATTTGAAATCATGCTTAATGAGTTTATCTTTCTAAATTATGCATGATAATTCTTGTGATTTATGGATTATCGATTTTTACTATAATGAAAGTGACTTTTTTGATTTTAAAAACGATGCATGTTTTTTATTTGACATAAATAAAAAAAGTATGAAATCAATCACTTAAAATGAAACACATAAAAAGAAAATTATATTATCATTGGAATTAAAATAATGAATCAATTTACGTTATGAATTTTGTGAACCATGAAATTGATTTTGATGGTTTGAATTTAATGGGTTTTATCGAAATCACGATCTTGATTTCTTGAGATTTATAACTTGAAATCTTTTATGAATCAAGATTTTTTACTCTTTATTCTCTTGCATTTTGAGAAAATTTTCAATATGAATCATAAGAGTTCTTATGCATGAATTGAAATCTTTTTCTCCTATGTTTTCTTTTACGATTTTCTAAATAGAGTATCTTTTTCAAAATTCACGACTTAAAATTTCATTTGAATAACTTTTGACCTCCTAAGATCACTCTTTGAATATTTAAAGAGGAGAATTTTCTAGATGAATCATGATTTTGATTATTAAAGATCTTAATATGCATGAAATATGGGATGCAATGTAATTTGACATTTAGATACCATCATGATTTAAAATGCTATGATTTGTTGCTAAAATGATGTATTATAAATGTTGATTTAATGTTTGGTATTATGAATACTTTAAATGAATGTTTAGTATCATAATCAAAATGTTGATAAATGCTTAAAAATATTAATGTCTTAGTATCATGTATGATATGGTCATAATGATGATTATTTTTTTTTTTTGGTATCACGCATGAAAATTAAATGTACAGTTTTAAAATTGTGTATGTTTTAATTTGAAACTATTATAATGCACAAACAAACATATTGAAATAAGATTGATACTTTACCTTTGTCATGCTTTGAAAATTATTATAAAGGGAAAAAGAGATACAAAATTGTATTCTTCACTTCTTTTTAACAATGACAAAGGGGGAGATAGCTAGCTTGCATAAGTCAAGAAAATGCAAAAACTTCCAACTTGCACATTGCTAAAGGAAGTAAGAATTGCTAGCTTGCACACTTCAACAAGAAAGCTATCTTGTATTTGCTTTCAAAATATTGCTAGCTTATATTTTTTAAAATGATATAAAAATTTGCTAGCTTACATGATGTAAAACTTGCTATCTTGAACACCACCTAGACTTACTAGCTTCCAATCTCAAGAGAAGCAACATTGCTATCTTCCTTATCTCAAAAGCAAAACATGCTAAACTTGCACATCTAGCAAAATTTACAAACTTGCAAAACTCAAAATTTTTGCTAGCTTGCATGATTATAAAAATGGAGATTATGTTTATTATGCAATGATTTAAACTTGTATGTCCAAACACATGAAAGGTACATTTCTCCTTTTTGTTGATGACAAAAGGGGAGATGTATGATCATGTTATGCATGATGACATGTTGCAAATATTCAAGATAAATATCTGCAAGGACTTGAATTCAGCTTAAATTCAAGGTTCTATCAATATGGCATATTGATAGGGGGAGTTTGTTTAAACTCCGAGAGTTAAGGTTAACTCCGTCATCAATTGGTTGACATCAACAAAAATGGGGAGATTGTTGAATCTCAGATTTTGATGATGAAACCAATTGATAAGTGTTTATGATTTGATCTATGTTTTTAGTGACGTAGGCTACTTCGATTAGGATGAGACAATTAAAGCAAGAAGAATCATGTTGGGCTGAAGGAACATGTGAGAAGATTGTACGTTGAGTCGGAGGATCGGTCGATGTATCAATAGAAGGTTTTGGGCCATGGATTCGAGCATCAGGAGAAGAGGAGCGAATATTGCGCTAAGGATATCGGAGTTGCGAAGTCAACTGGCCGATTGGGCAATAGGCCGTAAGAGAGGACGATGCGTCGAAGAATCGGATAAAGCGTCGAGGGACCAATGACATGTCGGACAACATAATTCATGCTTAGTATTAATTGTCTAGATCGATATGTGTTTTACATATATAGGATTAACTACGATAGCAAGGCATGAAGCAAAATGAAGTCCCAGAGTCAAGGACACAATTTTGTTGGGAGTTCGAGAGTTCGTCGGAAGTCCAGACGTTCGTCGGAAGTTCTGCAGGACCTAGTCGAGAAGTCTCGGAGCTTACTAGAGAAGCTCATTGGAACTCACCAAGAATATCGTCATGAAGTCCAAGAGCTTACCGGGAGTCCGTTGGAACATTGTCGAGAGATCATCGGAAGTTCGCTGGAAGATCACTGGAAGCTCGTTGGATGAAACCAAGATCTAGGGACTTGTTTAGCTTAAGTATGCCTTAGATTTCGTAGTTAGCACATAATTGAGATTGGATTTGGGCCAACTCAATTATGGGTCAGTTGGGCCTACGTAAGGATTGTATTGGGCCCAATGAAACACCCAAATAGTGATCCAAGAAGTGGCACCATCATGACATAGTCTTCGAGATTGTGTTAGGCGATGGTACCGCCAGTTTGGGCAGTGGTATCGCCTAGCACAAGCAGTGTGATAAGACCCTAAAGTCTTATTATAAAAAAGAAGAAGAGAAAGGGGATGATCACTTCGAGGGGATCGGTCTCCTTGATCGCTTCGAGGGGATCGGCCCTCCTTGATTGCTTCCAGGGGATCAGCCTCCTAGGGTTAGTCAAAAGACAAAATAGTATTTTTCATAGATAACTAAAAAGAAGCAGTTACATCCCTATTTATAGAGTTCCGACTTTAGCTAAACTAAACAGACTTAATAAATGTGCAGAAAATAAAATTAAAACATAGAAAATAAAAGAAAAAATAAAAGGATCCTAACAATCCCGCCTTCTTTAATTCGGCCTTGTCCTCGAGGCTGAGCAGCATCAAATTATGGAAACTTCTCCTTTAGCATGCTGTAGGACTCTCAAGTGGCATCTTCCTTTGGTAAGTTGGCTCATTGCACCAGCACTTCAGTTTTAGGATGTCTGCGGTACATTACAACTCGTCGATCAAGTATGGCTTGTGGTTGAGCTTGAACTTCCCTAGTAGTAGAAGTGTTTGGCAAATGGCACTGCACTATTGCATCTTCACCCAATTTCCTTTTAAGGCATGCAACATGAAAGACTGGATGTATTTTAGAGCTAGCAAGCAAATCCAAGAGGTAGGCAACTGGTCCAATGCGTTCTAATACCTTATAAGGCCCAAACAACTGAGGAGATAGCTTCATGGAAGATCGGACCTTTATGGAAGTTTGCTTGTAGAGTTGAAGACGAAGGAAAACCCAATCACCCATAGTAAATTCTCGTTCACTTCGGTGTTTATCAGCTTGTTGTTTCATTTTTGCTTGTGCGACTGTAAGGTTATCATTTAAAAGCTAAATAATCTTATTTCTATCCATCAATTTCTTGTCCACTTGATCAACTTTAGAAGAACTGGGTACATATTTTGTAATTGTAAGTGGGGGTTGACCATAAACTGCTTCAAAAGGAGTCATTTTAATAGAAGAATGGTAAGAGGTATTATACTACCACTCTACCCAAGGAAGCCATTTGACCTATTCCTTCGGCTTGTTGCTAGTAAAGCATCGGAGGTAATTTTCTAGGCATCTATTTACCACTTCAGTTTGCCCATCTGTTTGTGGATGATACGCAATGCTCATATTCAGCTGAGTATCTTGTAAACGAAAAAGTTCTGTCCAGAAGGAGCTAGTAAAAATCTTGTCTCTATCACTAACAATGGAACAGGGACTCCCATATAATTTGGCTATGTTTTCCACAAAAATATGAGTAACACTTGCAGTAGTATAAGGATGTCGTAAAGCACAGAAATGAGCATACTTTATAAGTCTATCCACAACTACAAGTATAGTACTCTTTCCTTGAGATGATGGGAGACCATCAATGAAATCCATAGATATGTCGATCCAAGTAGCATCAGGAATAGGGAGGGGCTTGTTAGGATCGAGAGCACTAAGAGGGGGGTGAATTAGTACAGCGGAAATCTTTCAGCGATTTAAAAACGAAAGCTGTGTTCGTCCGATAAAAACGATTTCGATGTAAAAGCCGATTCACAGTTTGTATCTAAGTGTAGTTTATGCAGTTTGCGTCTAAATGCAGTTTGCGTCTAAATGCAGATTGCGTCTAAGCCCAGTTTGCATTTAAGCGCAGTTTACGTCTAAGCGCAGATTGCGTCTAAGCGCAGTTTGCGTCTAAACACAGTTTGCGTCTAAGCGCAGTTTGCATCTAAACACAGTTTGCGTCTAAACACAGTTTGCGTCTGAGCGCAGTTTGGGTCTAAACGCAGTTTTACGTCTAAGTGCAGTTTTACGTCTAAGTGCAGTTTTGCGTCTAAACGCAGTTTTACGTCTAAACGCAGTTTTACGTCTAAATGCAATTTTACGTCTAAACGCAGTTTTGCGTCTAAACTCACTTTATGTCTAAACGCAGTTTTTACGTCAAAGCGTAATTTTACGTCTAAACGCAGTTTTGAACTTTGAAACGCGTTTTATGAATACGCAGAAAGCAATTTGCAGTTATAAATGGAATCAAAACGTAAGCTTAAACTGTAGTGTAAAGATCGTACGAAAACACCGATTTACGTTTGAATGCAGATTCGGAAAGATCAGAACTTAGAGACTCGTTCGTAAAAGCGCAGAGGGCAATAGCTATGTAGGAGGTTTGCAATAATGATAAAGTGCTCAAAGTAAAAGCAAACCAGAGATTTAGAGTGGTTGGTCGGTCTTGACCTACTCCACTTTTGGCTTCCTCCTCGGCGAGGTCACCGGCGTCAACTAGCTGCCTTCCTTCAATGGGCGAAGGCCAACTGCCCTTTTACAGTTTCACTCCTTTTGATGGGCTCAGGAGACAACCCTTACAGAACCTTTCTCTCCTCACTTTTACAATTCAGAAACTTAAAGAACAGAAGGAGGAGACTTGAAGGCTTTACAACAATTTTGAGCTCAAGAATCACAGAGAAGATCAAGATTTCGATGTAGGTCACTTTCTCTTTCTGTGCTGAATGGGTGGGGTATTTATAGGCCCCAACCCAGTTCAAATTTGGAGCTCAAAACGATCAAATCGCGGAATTCCGGGATCAGGCGGTTGCACCTCCTGACTGGAGAGGTTGCACCGCTTTGGCAGAGCTTCGGAGATCGAGCCCAGCGGTTGCACCTCTGTCGGGCGGTTGCACCGCATGAGTCTGGCTCGGAGATTGAGCCCCAGGCGGTGCCACCTCGGCCCGAGGCGGTTGCACCTCTCCCTGAGCTTCGAAGCCGAGCTCTCGGCGGTGCTACTACCTGTCGGGGAGGTTGCACCGCCAGATCTAGCTCGAAGACTGAGCTCGGGCGGTTGCACCTCTTTTTGGGGTGGTTGCACCGCCGGTCTCGGGGGGAGACATAGCCCGGCGGTGCCACCTCTGGCCTTAGGGTTGCACCTCACGGTGCAATCGTGGGGTCGAATGGTTAGCTCCATTCGCCCAATTTTCATCTTTTTTCAGGGGCCCAATTGCCCCAAGATTAAGCTAATGGGATCACCTCCCATTTTCCAACTTAATCAACGTGCTAACTACGATTAAATCTAAGACAATTTCTGCAGCTTTGCTCCGATCGTCAATCGCTTCTTCCGGCGAAGTTTTTCCTGCGAACTTCCGTCGATCATCCGATGAACCCTCGGTGATTCTTTCTGCGGACTTCGGCAAACTCCTGGACTGTGCGACGATCCACTTGGCGAGTTCGGCGAGCTTCGCTGGCAAGCTTCGGACTTCGGATCTGTTCTCGCAGAACCCCCCGGACCGTCGTCGAACTCGAACTCCCAACGTGATCATGATCTTGACTCCGGACGCAACTCCGCTGTTGCTTGTCTAACTTTCATCGTAGTTAATCCTGCACAACAAAACTTCGCTTGAGACAATTAATCCTAAGCAATTTAACCAAGTTTTCCGGCATGTCATTGGTCACTCGACGCCTTCGTCCGATTCTTTGGCGATCGTCCTCTCCTGCAGACCTATTGCCCAATCGGCCGATTGACTCTGCAACTCCGATATCCTTGGCACAATACCCGCTCTTCTTGGCACGATGCCGAGTCCACGACCGAAGCCTTCTGTCGACGATCGTCGACCGATCCACCGGCCCGACGTCCAATCTTCTGACATGTTCCTTCGGCACAACATGGTTTTCCTGCTTTAATTGTCTCATCCTGATCGAAGCACCCTGCGTCACTCAAAACACATATTAAATCATAAACATATATCAAGTAGTTTCATCATCAAAATACGAGATTCAACAATCTCCCCCTTTTTGATGATGACAACTACTTGATGACGGAGTTAAACTTAACTCCCGGAGTTTAAACAGACTCCCCCTATCAATATGCCATATTGATAGAAACTCTTAGATTCAAAAATCTAAGCAACATGTCATCATAAACGGAGTTAACCTTAACTCCCAGAGTTTAAACAAACTCCCCCTATCAATATGCCATATTGATAGAACCTTGAATTCAAACTGAATTCAAGTCATTGCAATATTCATCATGAATACTTGCAACACGTCAACATGAACATATGCATAAACTTATGCATCACATGTCATGTCATCAACATACTTCTCCCCCTTTGTCATCAACAAAAAGGAGAAGTATCACAATCAATCGTTTGTGATATTGATTCAACTCATTGCATGAAAAACATAATATCAAGTTTTATTATCATGCAGTTTTGAAGCCAGAAAATTTAGCAAATGTTACATCGTGCTTAGAACATTCAAGCTACCAAGTTTTAGATATGCAAGTTTTACGGCATACAAGATAGCACATGCAAGCTAGCAATGTTACAACATTTTAGAACTTGCAAACTAGCAGTTTAGAGATATTCAAGAAGGCAACTCTTGCTTCTTGCAAGTTGCAAGCTAGCAAATTTTTGCTTCCTTTGCAGTGTTAGCTTTTGATATTGTAACGCAACTATTTCAAGTGTTAATCAATTGTAGCATTTCATCATATGACATGATATCGACATGTATAGCTGTGAAGCAAGATTTTGATATCATTTCATGATGTACACATTTCGAATATTTTAGCAAGTGTAGCATTGCATCATATGGTAAGATATCAGCTCGTACGATGCAAATTTTTGTTTGATATCTTGATACAGGGCATATAGCAATGATAGCAATCATATATTTCTTGGTGATGCAAGTATGGCCTAATCATAGTATCAGTGATAGCAACCATATTAACATTAGTAATAGCAACTATATCAATGTCATATTGCTGACTTATCAACTATATTGGTATGTCGCTTTATATTTTTCAAGGCATAAGGTTTTTAAAACATTTTAGTTTCAGTGCAAAATCCGAGATAAACAACAAGAGATGTTTGTAAATTTGCATATGCTTACAGATCAATGTAAAGGGTAACATATGGAGTTTACAACATATCAAGTAACCATATCAAAAACAAAGTCCTTCATGATGAGTAACATAAGGAGTTTACAACATGCCATATCAAAGACAAAGTCCATGAGGAGTTTATAACAACAACGGATGATTGTGTTCATACAAGCTCATTCATGAGGTGGAAGGTTGAAGTGCCTAAATAAAGAGTCAAATTGTCGATGGATTTCTTCAGAGCTTCGGTTAGGATTTGATCTTGTCGAAGTTCAAGCCGTTCTTGTCTTTGTTGAATCGGTCCATCCGAATCCTAATATCTTCGATGGATGATGTGTGAGTTTGCTCAATCGGATGTGTTTCCTCAAAGGGACAGATCGGAGGAGATTGGGTACTCCTAAAGACCTGGTGTTTAGGCTTCGGGTTGGGTTCGGAGTTCAGGTTGAGGGGGGGATCGGTTCTTCTAGGCATTCTAACCCGATTCATTGTTTCTATAGTGACATCTTAGTCGGTGAAGTAGATTTTTGTTTATTATGCTGAATCTATCTACTTTCATTACTTCTTCTTACGGTGGTATTTGAATGTCATAAGCTTTCATTATTCTAGTAATTATACCACCATGGGGAGCATCATATCTTTCTTAGATAATTCTAACATGTTTTGTTGGATAAGATAGCCAAGACAAATGTCATGTCCTTTCATGATTAAGTACATAGTTCCTAATTCTAATTGACTCACTTCATCATGATGGTATTGTTTAGGAAGAATTATACTAGTCATGATATGATGAAGTATCTTAGTGTTTAAAGGCGTTAGATGTTCACAACTTTTAGGAACAAATGCTATGTTAGGATTGGTAAAAAGATTGTTCCTAAGGCTTCAACATAGGATGTTCCAATAGTTTCATCATCCCATGATCCTCTAAAGTAAAGTCCTATGCTTTTCATGGGAATGCCTATCATATCACAAATGAATCTATCAGTGATTGAGATGTGTTGTCCTAAAAGATAGATGGACATCCTTTCTTCATCATCTATTAGTATGTTATTGTAAAACAATCTAACTAGCCTAGGATAGATGGGTTCGTTGATCTGCAAGATTGGAAGTAGATTTAGGTTTGCAAACCATTGGATAGTCTCTACGTCTCTTAGTTCATTCAGATCTACATTATTTTCCTTATTGATGCTTCTTAGTTGAAAAGAGAAAAATTTTTCAGCATGGTTTTTTTGAATCAAAAAGGGTAAAATCAAACTCTTCTACTAATCTCCTCTTTCCCTTGTCCCTTGAGGATCTTCTAGATCCCATAACTACTGCTGTTTAGAGGGATAAAGGTGAACAAGAGTGAATGAAGAACAAAACAGAGTTTAAGAGGTTCTTAGAGAATACCTTAGTGGAATCTTCAAAACAGGGAGCGATTCTTGATGTTTTGCTCCGAAATGGGAGGTATTTGGGAAGCTAAATGGGGTGAAATGGGGATGGAGGAGGCTTGGAGGAGTAGAGAAGGAAAGGGAGGTGAGTTGGGGTCGGTTTCACCGCCGGCCCTAGCGTGGGTTAAAAAGGCAGAGTTGCGGGCGGTTGCACCTCTGGCTGGAGCGGTGCAACCGCTGGCAACCCGTGATGGCTGGAGGTGCCACCGCTGGCTGGAGAGGTGCCACCGCCTGTAGGCAGTGAACACTTTGTTGTGATTTGATCAGGGAGATTTTGTCTTGAGGAGAGTTTTCATTCAGAGCAATTAACGATACTTACATGATTACGTGTGCGTTTTTATTTCAAGGCAAAAACGCTTATACGATCAAGATAGACCTTTTAACGTGCATACTCCCAATGTCGTACATATGTTTGTGATTTTGAAAAGTCACATTAGGTTGTATCCAAATTGCATTTGTGATTTCATAATTTCCACTCGTTGTATCCAAATTGCATTTGAGTCATGACTGTCGAGAATCAAGGAGCAGAACATTAATTCTTGCTCCAGCCTAAGGTTTTAATGTTTTTGTAGTAAGGGATGATTTTTAGGTACCCATTTGCTTTTGGGTGCCTCACTAATAGATCTAGATTTTCTATCATGTTGCATAGAATTTGTCATGGTTCCTTTAGGAACCCAAATCAATTTGTTTGGACTAAATTTCCTGAATGGACAATAATGCGTCCTGTGTCCGAACTTGCAACAAAAGTTGCATTTGCTTTGATGTCTATCATGTAAGATGGGGCCTTTTACGAAGGTAGTTGGATTTTGGTGAGGACTCCTCACAAATCCAATCCCACTTCTTTTGGGAACATGACCCTTGTTTGTAAGAATCATGTTTAATGACTTGCTACCAACCTCGAATTTCTTTAAGGTGTCCTTAAGTAGCAAGTTTTCTTTTTGAAAAGTTTCTAGATCATGACATTTGATACATGAATTTAAACTATCATGATATTCAATTTTTAACTTATTAAAATCACAAGTAAGACTATCATGCTCCTTTTTTAGCAATTTGTATTTTTTATTGATAATCTTGCATTCATCAAATAAGTCATGGAAGGCATTTAATAATTCATCGAAAGATAAATCAGCATCTAATAAATTCGTTACCTCCCCTCCGATGGCCATTAAGGCGTAATGAGCAACTTGCTCGGTGTTGGACTCCTCTTCTTCAGATGCGCTCGAGTCATCCCATGTTGCTTGAAGAGCCTTCTTCTTTGATGTTCTTCTTTTGACTTGGGGACAATCACTCTTGTAGTGTCCCGGCTTTTTGCATTCATAGCAGATCACTTGGTCCTTCTTGGGTTCAAGTTTATTTTTCGCATCATTCTTAAACTTGTTTCTTTTGAAGAATTTTTTAAATTTTCTTGTTAAAAGTGCCAAGTCATCATCACAGTCCTCATCACTTGAGTTTTCTCTCAAGTGGCATTCAGAAGTTTTAAGTGCCATATCCTTCCTGTTCTTTGGAAGGATGTCTTCTTGCTCTTCATGAGCTTTGCAAGTATCTCATAGGTCATTAATGACCCGATTAGTTCTTCAAGAGGGAAGTTGCGTAGATCTTTTGCCTCTTGAATAGCAGTGACTTTAGGATCCCAACTTTTAGGAAGGGATCTTAGTATCTTATTCTGAGTTCAAAATCCGAAAAAACTTTTTCCGAGTCCTTTTAGACCGTTGGCGACATCCGTGAAGCGGGTAAACATGTCGCCAATGGTTTCACTCGGTTTCATTAGGGAAAAGTTCAAAAGAATGCAACAACAGATTGATTTTTGACTCTTTCACTCTACTTGTGCCCTCGTGGGTCACTTCAAGTGTGTGCCAAATATCAAATGCAGTTTAAGCAAGTTGAAACACGATTAAACTCGTTTTTTTATCAAAGTCATAAAAAATAAGGCATTCATAGCCTTTGCATTAAGAGTGAAAGCCTTCTTTTCTAATTCATTCCGATCGATCATTGGAAGAGAAGACTTTGAAAATCCGTTTTCAACAAGGTTCCACAGTTCAAAATCCATAGAAATAAGAAAGATCCTCATTCGGGTCTTCCAGTAGGTGTAGTCTGTCCCACTGAACATGGGTGGACGTGTAATAGAATGCCCCTCTTGGTTTCCGGCGTATGCCATCTCTCTTGGGTTTTAATCCGTTAGAGAGTTAACCTTGCTCTGATACCAATTGTTAGGATCGAGAGCACTAAGAGGGGGGGGGTGAATTAGTGCAGCGGAAATCTTTCAGCGATTTAAAAAGAAAGCTTGCGTTCGTCCGATAAAAATGATTTGATGTAAAAAAGTCGATTCACAGTTTGTATCTAAGTGTAGTTTACGCAGTTTGCGTCAAAATGCAGTTTTGCGTCTAAATGCATATTGCGTCTAAGCGCAGTTTGCATTTAAAGTTTAGTTCGTCTAAGCGCGAGATTGCGTCTAAGCGTTTAGTTTCGTCTCTAAACACAGTTTCGTCTAAAGCTTTAGTTTGCGTCTAAACACAGTTTGCGTCTAAACACAGTTTGCGTCTGAGCGCAGTTTGCGTCTAAACGCAGTTTTACGTCTAAGTGCAGTTTTACGTCTAAGTGCAGTTTTACGTCTAAACGCAGTTTTGCGTCTAAACGTAGTTTTACGTCTAAACGCAGTTTTACGTCTAAACGCAGTTTTGCATCTAAACTCACTTTACGTCTAAACACAGTTTTTACGTCAAAGCATAATTTTACGTCTAAACGCAGTTTTGAACTTTGAAACGCGTTTTATGAATATGCAGAAAGCAATTTGCAGTTATAAATGGAATCAAAACGTAAGCGTAAACTGCAGTGTAAAGATCGTACGAAAACACCGATTTATGTTTGAATGCAGATTCAGAAAGATCAGAACTTAGAGACTCGTTCGTAAAAGCGCAGAGGGCAGTAGCTATGTAGGAGGTTTGCAGTAATGATAAAGTGCTCAAAGTAAAAGCAAACCAGAGATTTAGCGTGGTTCGGTCAGTCTTGACCTACTCCACTTTTGGCTTCCTCCTCCGACGAGATCACCGACGTCAACTAGCTGCCTTCCTTCAATGGGCGAAGGTCAACTGCCCTTTTACAGTTTCACTCCTTTTGATGGGCTCAGGAGACAACCCTTACAGAACCTTTCTCTCCTCACTTTTACAATTCAGAAACTTAAAGAACAGAAGGAGGAGACTTAAAGGCTTTACAACAATTTTGAGCTCAAGAATCACAGAGAAGATCAAGATTTCGGTGTAGGTCACTTTCTCTTTCTGTGCTGAATGGGTGGGGTATTTATAGGCCCCAACCCAGTTCAAATTTGGAGCTCAAAATGATCAAATCCCGAATTTCGGGATCGGTGATGCACACCTCGACCGGGAGAGGTTGCACCGCCAAGCGAGAGCTCGGAGATCGAGCCGGTTGCACCCTCTGTCGGGGGCGGTTGCACCGCCTGAGTCGCTTTCGAGATCGAGCCCCAGGGCGGTGCCACCTCTCGACCGAGGCGGTTGCACCTCTCGCTGAGCTCGAACACCGAGCTCTCGGCGGTGCTACCTCTGTCGGGGAGGTTGCACCGCCGAGCCTAGCTCGAAGACTGAGCTCTGGCGGTTGCACCTCTTGGCTGGGGCGGTTGCACTGCCCAGTCTCGCTGGGAGACATAGCCCGGGCGGTGCCACCCCTCGGCCTAGGGCGGTTGCACCTCACGGTGCAATCGGTCCGAACGGTTAGCTCCATTCGCCCAATTTCAATCTTTTCAGGGGCCCAATTGCCCCAAGATTAAGCTAATGGGATCACCTCCCATTTTCCAACTTAATCAACATGCTAACTACGATTAAATCTAAGACAATTTCTGCAGCTTTGTTCCGATGCGTCAATCGCTTCTTCCGGCGAGTTTCCGACGAACTTCCGTCGATCATCCGATGAACCCTCGGTGATTCTTCTGCGGACTTCCGGCAAACTCCTGGACTTTGCGACGATCCACTTGGCGAGTTCCGACGAGCTTTGCTTGGCAAGCTTCTGGACTTCTCGGATTTGTTCTCGCATAACCCCTGACGACCGTCTGAACTCTCGAACTCCCAACGTGATCATGATCTTGACTCCGGCGCAACTCCTGCTGCTTGTCTAACTTTCATCGTAGTTAATCCTGCACAACAAAACTTCGATCGAGACAATTAATCCTAAGCAATTTAACCAAGTTGTCCGACATGTCATTGGTCCCTCGACGCTTCGTCCGATTCTTTGGCGCATCGTCCTCTCCTACAGCCTATTGCCCAATCGGCCAGTTGACTCTGCAACTCCGATATCCTTGGCACAATACCCGCTCTTCTTGGCTCGATGCCCGAGTCCACGGCCCGAAGCCTTCTGTCGATACGTCGACCGATCCACCGGCCCGACGTCCAATCTTCTGACATGTTCCTTCGGCACAACATGATTTTCCTGCTTTAATTGTCTCATCCTGATCGAAGCACCCTGCGTCACTCAAAACACATATTAAATCATAAACATATATCAAGTAGTTTCATCATCAAAATATGAGATTCAACAGGGCTGTAGTAAGCCTAGGGTGGCTACTGTCTCACTTTTGTGATGTTGGCAAACATCAGATTCAGTAACAAATTTCTTGATAAAATTTTTCATACCTTTCCAGTAAAAAAGTTGTCGAACTCGCTTATAAGTGCAGAGAAATCCTGAGTGACCAACAATTGGTGATGAATGGAACTCCTTCAGAATTATTGCCTGGCAAGAAGAATGTGGGGCAACCACTATTCGACCTTTATAGCGCAAGTCCACCAAATCCTAATTATAATTTGAGATAGAACCTAGGGCTTCTTCTAATTTTTTAATGATTCTTTGGATCTCAGGATTATTTGACAATTCCCTTCTAATAACTTCCGAAGTCTCACAAATAGGAATAGAAATAGCTACTAGTTCAACTTGTTCTGGAAGGCAAGAGAGGGCATCTGCTACTAAATTCTCACTCCCCTTTTTATAAACGATCTCATAATCGAATCCCAATAGCTTTGTGACCCATTTCTACTGCTCTGAAGAAGAAATCTTTTGCTCTAGAAAATATTTGAGGCTTTTGTGATCAGTGCATATTTGAAACCGTCAACCAATTAGGTAGGGTCTCCATTTTGTGACTGCATGTATTATGGCTAGCATCTCTTTATCATAAATAGATAAACTCAAATGGGAAGGGGAAAGAGACTTATTAACATAAGCGATAGGCCGACCTTCCTGCATTAATACAGCCCCTATTCCAGCTCCAGAAGCATCAGATTCAATCACAAATATCTTATTAAAATCGGGTAGAGCAAGTACGGGTGTAATAGTCATTGCAGTTTTCAAGAATTGAAATGCCTGAGTTGCCTCTTCTAACCATATGAATGAATTTTTCTTTAGAAGTGACGTCAAGGGGGCACTAATTTTACCATAATTCTTCATAAAATTTCGATAATAGCTTGTTAGTCCCAAGAACCCCCTTAAAGCTTTGATTGACTTTGGAATTGGCCAGTCTGTTATCACTTAGATTTTTGAAGGATCAATTGCAACACCCTTTTGAGATATGATATGGCCGAGGTACTCAACCTCAGGTTGCCCAAAACTGCACTTGGATTTATTGATAAAAAGACCATGCTCACAAAGAATATTAAAGACGATTCATAAATGTAATAAATGACTTTCTAGGGAATGACTGTATATTAAAATATCATCAAAGAAAACCAAAACAAACTTATGGAGATGAGCCCGAAATATTTCATTCATTAAACTCTAGAAGGTAGAGGGCGCATTGGTTAACCCAAAAGGCATTACTAGAAACTCATAATGGCCATTATGTGTCCTGAAGGCAGTTTTCTAAACATCCCTTTCATGTACTCTGATTTGATGATAGCCCGATCGTAGGTCCAATTTAGTGAAGACCTTAGCTCCTCCCAATTCATCTAACAGTTCATCCACTACTGGAATAGGATATTTATCTTTCACTGTAATGTTGTTAAGTGCTCGATAGTCAACACACATCTGCCATGAGCCATCCTTCTTTCTGACTAGTAATACTGGGGAGGAATATGGGTTAACACTACCTCATATAACTCCAATTTTGAGCATCTCTGTGACAACCCTCTCTATCTCTACCTTTTGGAAATGTAGATATCTATAGGGTCGGACATTAGTTGGTGCCTTCTCGGATAATAGTGGGATCCGATGATCATGACATATAAGAGGTGGAAGTCCGTGTGGCTCTACAAATATATATGCAAACTCTGTTAGCAATGATTCAATATTTTTAGCTGGAATGTTCATTGTCATTTCCTTTTCAATGTTATGCAATTGCACCAAAAATCCGGTGTATGTCTTTAGAAGGATCCGCCCCATCCAATGGCTAGTGATAGTTGTAACCTTACCTCCCCATCTTCCTTTGAGAGTCACCTATCTTCCATTAATAAAGAACTTTATAATTAGTTTAGAAAAATTCCAAGAGATATCACCAAGGGTTGATAGCCATTCAATTCCGAGCACCACTTCATAGTCTTCCAAGGGTAATAAAAAGAAATCCACAAATAATTCTTGACCTTGCAAAATTAGTTTCATCTTTGAGCACTTGCTGTCATAGGTTAAAATCCGTCCATCGGCGACTTTGACTTCAAATTTGTCACAACATTTGATGTGGTAAGCTAATTGGGCTGCAACTTTCCTATCCATTAAATTATTAGTGCTACCCGTATCAATCAAAATAGTGACAGACTAGTGTTTTAGAGTTCCCATAATTTTTATAGTTTGTGGATTAGAGTAGCTAGCCAATGCATGCACTGTATGTGTGACGGCTTCAATATCATCATTGGTTTCCACTTCTTCATGATCGGAATCTGATACTTCTACTTCTAGTTACTCCTCGATCGGTTTAATCATTAAAAGTCTTCCTTGTTTGCATCAGTGCTCCTTACTCCACTTTTCATTGCAATGCCAGCACAAACCCTTCGCTAACCTTTCTTTGATTTATTCTCGGGTTAGTCTGCTAGTGTTTTGGTTTCGACTAGGAGTAGATGAGGTAGGTTGCCTGCTAATCACCAGTTTATTGGCACCTCTGTTTCGACAATATTCCACACTAATTTTTTCTTCATGTAGGCGTACAAATGAAATCACAACCATTATAGTGCGGGGTTGACGAGCCTTAACCTCGCACTAGATCTCAGGAATAAGTCCTTCAATAAATGTACCCAGAAGTTGTCGTTCTAACCAATCTATAGCTTAGTTGGACAATCTTTCAAATCTACTCTGATATTCCAATAGTGTAGAAGTATAACGAATTTTGACAATTTGGCCATCAACATTTTCATATTCAAATGGGCCAAAGCGAACAAGAAGCTCTCTTTTGAACTACTCCCATGAAGGAACTCCATGACAGGTTTCGTACCAATCATACCACTGGATTGCATCTCCATCGAGCTGGATTGAGGCCACTTCTACCTTAGATTCGTCTGGGGTTCTGCGAAAACGAAAAAAAATTTCAGCCCTAGAGATCCAACTGGTCGGATCCCCATCTTCCCATCGTAGAAATTCTACCCTCATGCATGGGTAGTGTGTGTCACCATCCTAGGGCCCTTTTCCTGTATCTCTCAATCTGTTCAACATAGAACTGAAGCTCCCATCTTGTTCAAACCCGCTAAAGCGCTCCAACAAGCTCTTTTTGAAATCATGAAGAGTTTCTTGTAGCTGACTCTCAATTCTGGTTTCCAACGCTTCCATTTGTGCCTTCATTTAGTTATCGGCAACCATTGCGTACGATTGCAAGTTGTTAATCCCCAGTTCTTGTTTTTGATGTCTAGTCAAGGGCATCTGCATAATAGTTAGGCAGTAGCAGCGATGGTGGCGGCAGCCGGCATTCACAGCAACAAGGGAAACCACGCGACTGTGGCACGGTTGGAAACAGGGGCAACAAGGTGAGTTGCCTATGCTTTGTTTCAGTTACAAAGGATGCAAAGCAAGGTGGAGTAGCGGTTGGGAAGCGAGCGGCGGTCGTCGCACGGTGGCCCGCAGCGGTGATGGGTTGGTTGGGCAGCGATAGTGCTCGAGGGGAAGAGGAGTGCTGGAGGTGGCGCGGCTGGTGGAGGCATGGCTGGAACAAGGGCAGCAGCGATGAGTTGCCCTATTTCGATCGTCGTGAGGAGGGGGGAAACCGGCGGCTGTGGTTGCGACCTGGGGGGGGCGGGGGGGGCACGGTGGTAGGGAAGTTAGGGCAGTGTCACCAATAGTATCAACGACGAAGGGGTGGTCCGCTGGCAGGGAGACGACGCTAGTGCTCCTTCTCGCTCGAGTGAGATGGGGAAGCGAGAAGGAGAGGTCGCTGGCTTAGGGGGGGCAGCGACGGCATTGGTCGATCGGCCGAGAAGCAGCACCGGCAGTGGGAAGGAGGCAGCAAGGGTCACTGTAGGGCGTGGCCTGCTGGAGAGCAGGGGTGGCGGTGGGGAAGAAGGGAAGCAGGGAACCCTTCTCGATGGCCGTCGGGGTAACAACCCTTTTTCCTTTTCTTTTTTTTTGAATAGTTACATTGCAGCAAGAACGCCAAGGATCACCACTCTGATACCAAATGATAAGACCCTAAAGTCTTATCATAAAAAAGAAGAAGAGAAAGGGGACGATCACTTCGAGGGGATTGGCCTCCTTGATCGCTTCGAGAGGATCGGCCCTCCTTGATCACTTCGAGGGGTTTGGCCTCCTAGGGTTTGTCAAAAGATAGAATAGTATTTTTCATAGATAACTGAAAAGAAGTAGTTACATCCCTATTTATAGAGTTTCGACTTTAGTTAAACTAAACAGACTTAATAAATATGTAGAAAAAAAAATTAAAGTATAGAAAATAAAAGGAAAAATAAAAGGATCCTAACACAGTGGTACTACTCGAACCCAGGAAACCCGGGATGAGATATTTTTAGGCTCCAAGTTTGAATCAACTTGAGGCCTATAAATACCCCTCTCATCCCTAGTTAACATACACAAGACCTGAGAGTAAAAATAGAAAGAAATGCTACTACAATCTTGTGTGAACTCCTCTCAAAAGTTCTAAGTGTTAGAATAGTTTGAGAGAGGAGTAAGTGGGGTGTAAGGGTTATCTCCTAAGCCCAATAAAAAGAGAATTGAGTTATAAAATGTGATTGGTCTTCGCCTATTGAAGGAAGACCGATAGTGGATGCTAGTGGCCTCGACGGAAGAGAAATCGGTGGAGTGGATATAGGTCACGACAATCGAACCACTATAAAATTCTGGTTTGCCTTTACTTTGAGCAATTTACTTTAAACTACAAACTGCCTTCTCATTACTTGCTACGCTCTTCCATATACTTTTAATCTAAGTATATTTCTAGAATCAATTTTCAATGTATGAAGAATTTTTGAAACCAACGTATTTTACCACTGCACTAATTCACTGCCCCCCCCCACCCCCTCCTCTTAGTGCCGCTCTTGATCCTAACATGCTTTACCTAGTTTGCCCTTGCTCTTGCCCTTCTTAAGGGACTTTTCTGCTTTCCTTTTCTTTCTGGCCTCACTAGTGTAGAGAATTGGCTTCTCCTTTTTTATAGTGCTCTCTACCTCCCTCAACATATTAAGAAGCTTTGGGAGAGTCATCTCAAGCTTATTCATATTAAAATTCATTATGAACTATAAGAAGGAATCTGGTAGAGACTGAAGTATAATGTCCACACACAAGTTATTCTCTATGACCATTCCTAGACTTATGAGTTTCTCTATCCACTGAATCATTTTTAGGACATAGTTGTGAACCGATGTCCCCTCAGTCATTCTAGCACGGAAGAGGCTCTTGGATATCTTATATTGCTGAGTCCTTCCCTATTCCTCAAACAATTTATGAACATATAGGAGAATAGATCTAACATCTATCTTTTCATGTTGTCTCTGTAACTCAGGAGTCATAGAGCCCAACAGTAGCACTGAGCAAGAGTGAAGTCATCAATGTACTTCACGTAG
This sequence comes from Musa schizocarpa, assembly GCA_900464855.2. NCBI lineage: Eukaryota > Viridiplantae > Streptophyta > Magnoliopsida > Zingiberales > Musaceae > Musa > Musa schizocarpa. The sequence continues at coordinate 24,092,342 of LS990915.1, forward strand.
CAAGCAATCTCATCCTCACTTGCCCCTTCCTCGGGCTTAGGCATCATTGTATTAAGGACGTACGTGATTTTCTCCGCTATGAGAACAATTCTCAAGTTCTAGAGTCAATCCTTATAATTTGGACCAGTGAGGCGGTTGACTTCAAGTATGCCACGTAAGGGATTTGAAAGCGATATTTTCTAAAAATAAAGATGCAGCATAAATGAATAACATACAGATTTTGTAAAAAATAAACAATCAAGTTATGAACTTCTATCTTAATATGCTCCCACTATTTTACTAGCAAATCACGCGACACCCTCAGCATGTGAAACAGAAGTCTCCGGTAGACTTCTAGTGGGGTCCAAGATCCAATCAGCGTCTTAGTGTAATCTTGAGTGACTCAACCAATCATACTAAGCCCAAAAGGTAGGCAACTCTTGCCGATCATAACTCCTTATGATTCCCATCCTGTTCGGCATCCAAATCACTGTGGTTTCGAGGGACTCAACCAACTATGATGCTTAGTTAAGTCAACACCATCGTTACAAGATGAGTCTGATTTGAAGACATACCCTCGAGGGACTCGACCAAGCATACCATGTCCTCAGGTCACCGATGACATTTCTATGTCATAGGTAAGTGTTAGGACTCTAGCTAGGAGAGTCCTAATTAAAAGGGACATTCATGTAAAACCTACCTAAGTCGACCCCTATTAAAGAGGTGAGGAGGCCGGGTAGGGTTAGGAGGTTGTTTCTTAGAGAAGAATTAGGAGTTGTAAGGGAATAGGAGTCTTGAGTGGGAGTCCTATTAGGAGTTGGTTAGAAGTAGGAGTCCTATTAGGAGTTAGGGTTTAGAAGTCTTATAAAGAGCCATATATTCCTCCTCTTTTCATAAGCAATAGATGAATCTTTTCTACAACCTTTGAGTAGCAACTTGGAGGGAGGAACCCCTATAGAGTTCCAAGGAGGCCAATCCCCTTAAGAGATCAACCCTAAGTTTAGAATCTGCAAGAGTTCTAACACCTGGTATCAGAGTAGCATTTTTAGCATCTCGCTGTCCTTCCACAGCTATCCATCAACCCTCCACAATTGCCCAAAGCAATTCCCACAATTGCTTAAAAGATCATCGCCAAATTCCGCCATCATCTCCACCACCATGGATCATCCTTTGATCTCCCCATGAATTGCAACAGGTTTTGGTTTCCTACCTTACTGCTGCTGCAATTTAGTTATCCTTATTTGAAAATCTCAAAAAAATTATTCCTATATTGCTGCATAAACTTTTCGTCATAAAGTTTTCATCTCTACGACGAAAGATACATTGCAGAATTCCAACCGTATAGCACCGTCTGTTTGATCTTGCTGCTATGTTTTTTCTATCCAAATCTTTACGAAATTTTTATGACATCTTTGACACTTCCTAACAGCAGATTTCCTTTTGTTTTGTCAAAAAATTCTGAATATAAACCATTGATATTTTACGTCTAATCTGCTATACTTGAAAATCTGTACTGTAAAATTTCAGCCGCATAGCACTGTTTGTTTGATCTTGATACTATGTTGTTTCTATCCAAATCTCTACGAAATTTTTATAATAGCTTTGACACTTCCTAACAGTAGATTTCTCTTTAGTTTCATCGAAAAATTCTCAATATAAACTATTGATCTTTTACGTCCAATCTGCTATACTTAAAAATCTGTGCTGCAGAAAAATTCAGCCGCATATTGTTGCCTTAACCCATCTATTTGCAATCTTTTTTGAATAAAATTTCTTATACACTTCATAGATCATCTTGGCTTCCATCTAAGATTGATCTATTAAGGAATTCATCTCTAAAAACGATTTGTATTGCTGTAAATTTTCATCGTAAACCGTTGAAATTTTTCGACGAGAATTCTGCTATCACAACTTGCACCAATTTCCTTGCCGTTATACTGCCAAAATTTTCTTGATTAAATTAGACATCCTTGCCATTATATAAACTGTGATTTTGCTATCAATTCCCTCCTCAATTCTCTCAAGTTTTTGGTGGAAATTACATCGAGAAGTCGTTGTTTCTTCGATGACAATTCTACTCTTACAAGACAGCACATACTTGCTGCAACTTCTACTGATTTCTATCAAACCTTTGCTGCCATCTACCACAGATCCAAAAATTTCATCCACAGCTCTAAAACTCCACTAAAACACACCCTCAAACTACACCCAAAACAGTCACAAAACAAGCCTAAATCATAGCCTACATCCACCGTTCCACCAACCCTTTCGACCATCACTTTTCTCAACCTATACATGCCTTTAACCTGACAACAAAAGAGAGATCTTAACATCACATATTTAGAGACATATACTATGGCATCTAAAGAGGCAATCAATGCTAAATTCGAAGCCTTCGAGGCGTGAATGGAGGATAAGATTCAGACGCTCTTTACCGAACTCAGATTGGGCCGACCACTAAGCCCAAAGAAATCACATCAAGGAGAGAGCTTTGCCCAATCGCACCAAGCCCGAAGAGATGACTTCCAAGAGAGGGGAGGCTCTATGACCAACCCTAACTATCCACACATGAGATTGAACTTCCCTAGATGGGAAGAAGGAGACCCGATTGGTTGAATTTCACGTGCGTAGCGATATTTTTGGTACCACAAAACCGCGGATGCATCTACGGTGAAAATTGCAGCTATACATCTTGAAGGGTTTGCCATACAGTTTTTTGACTAGTTTGAACACGCTTATGGAGTCCTTTCATGGCGACAATTCAAAGAAGGACTGCTGATCCGCTTAAGACCAACCGATTACGAGAATATTGACGGACAACTACCAAAGATCCGACAAACCTCCACCATTCAGGAGTACCAAACCAGGTTTGAAAGGTTATCTAATCAAACTCATGATTGGTCTCAAAAATAGCTATTGAGGACCTTTATTGTGGGCTTAAAGCCAGAGATCCGAGGAGAAGTTAAAGCGCGACAACAGTACACGCTTATGGCAGTCATCTCTTTCGCATGACATCAAGAGGAGCAATTGAACCATGGAGCTCGGAGGACTAGGGTCGCTCCTCAACTAGCAATATTGAAGCCCTCAGACCCCCTACTGTCGACCAAGTCTCTACACCAAAGAGGTTAACAAGAGAAGAGCTTCGGGAGCGATATGCGAAGGGGTTATGTTAGCATTGCGACGAGCCGTGGAGCCGTGAGCATCGCTGTAGTAAAGGGAGACTTCTTATGATTGAACCAATAGAAGAAGAGGTTATTGAATCAATAGAAGAGAGCCTTGAACATAAAGAAGAAGATGCAAAAGAAGAGTCACAATCGACCGATGTTATGGTACATGCACTAACCGACTACTCAAACCCGCAAACGATGAAAGTTGGAGGCCTTCTCAAACAACAACCGATCCCTGTTCTCATTGACACGGGCAGTACTAATAACTTCCTAAATAGTAAGGTTGCTGTCCGGATGGCCTTGCCTATCGAGAATTGCAGCAGGTTTGATGTTAAAGTCACTGACGAATAGATTTTGAAGTATGATCATAAGCGCCCACGAGTGAAACTGTTGCTGTAGGACCAAGAGATAATTGCATATTTCTTCCTCCTCCCTCTTGATGATCATGAGGCCATGCTCAGAATTAAATGGTTGATGACATTAGATGATGTTTCTTGGAATTTTATGAAACTAATTATGAAATTTTATAGTAAGGGGAAACAGGTGATACTGCACGGGAAACATGGGGGCGACGTAACGACGATTTGCACACAACAAATGGAGAAGGTTTTGCATAAAGCTATTGAATCTTGTATTTTGATGATGAAACCACTTGATATATGTTTATGTTTTAATCTGCATTTTGAGTGACGTAGGATGCTTCGATCAGGATGAGACAATTAAAGCAGGAAAAATCATGTTGTGCCGGAGAATCATGTCAGAAGATTGGATATCGGGCCGGTGGATCGGTCGATGTATCGACAGAAGGCTTCAGGTCATGGACTCGGGCATCGGGCTAAGAAGAGTGGGTATTGCGCTAAGGATATCGGAGTTGTGGAGTCAACTGGCCGATTGGGCAATAGGCCGTAGGAGAGGACGATGCGCCGAAGAATCGGACGAAGCGTCTGTTGGGAAATCCTTGGGGGCGACATCATATGTGCAACGGAAGAACAAGAAAAACAAAATCCCCGATTCCCAAAGAGATGTTCATCGTCGTGTGAAGATTGGTACGCAAAAATCCACGAAACATGAAACTGTGTATAGAGTAGATTGTGTTACCTAGGGAGATCGTATATCCCTGTTTCCTTGTAGATCCTTAGGAGAGGGTGAAGGAGGTCAAGCGTCCTCCTCTCTAGCGGTGATCCACATAGCAGAGTTGCGACGACGCTCCTCAAAACTCCAGACCTACTCTGAGGTGGAGATGGAGAGGAGAATAGGAAAAGGCAAACAAAAGCTCTCTAGCCCATGGGGCTCTGAATCCCTCCTATTTATAGAGGTCCCCTGTCAAACCCTAATGGGTCCTCCTCTAGTGGGTATTGGATCTGCATCCAATAAGACAAGGGCTCCGTCGGATATCTCATATCAGAACCTCTATTCATCATAATGCCTATCATATGTGTGTGACCCTCTAGGCCCAATATCGAGCTGGGCCATGAGTCATACCGTCGAGAACTCCTTCTAACTTCGGTGAATTATTATCTCTATAATAATTCACTCTACTCATCGACTCTGGGACGTACTAGGCCACTACGCCAGTAGTCCCTAGACGATCTGGGGGAATCAATCCATTGGACCCGTCGTCTCGATTAGCGTGTACCTATAGTCCCTCATCCATCTAATATACGGAGACCGTATATCGAGCATGGTGTTGTCGGACCCACACGGTTTCTTCTCGAGTCTCGCTCTAATCGGATTCTCTGGGAGAACTCTTTTCTCTCAACCCGAATGACCCCGGCTAGGGATTTGTCCGAGCAAGAACACATGGGATATTCCTCTCATGATGCGAGAGTGGATGATCCTCTATCGATACTCAATAGCCCTCGTAAAGGTCGACTACCACTCCCAATGACCGGTTGTATTAGATCCGGAATAGCCAAACCTATAAGTCCGGTATCAAAGAGTAGAGCACTCATACTGGGACATCCTTGGTGTCTCAAGTCTAAGGACCAGATACACCACTAGGACTACTGGAATCATTTGTCGACAATAAGGCATCATCAACCATCCAGCATTCCGTAAGCGGATCAATCAGTGAACTCATTCTCCAATGAGCACCTGTACTGTATCCCTAGTGTCCCTACACAAGCAGCTATGAGACCAGCTACATCCATCATATGGACGGGTATACAGCACACCAGTCTGTCCGGTTATCACGATATCCCTCTCGAGTAACCTATGACCGGGATTATTTAGGATAGGTGTTTAAAGGTGAATCGATATCACTATCGTGATCTCATCACGATCCGATTCCCATTGCACAAATCCAATGACATCACAATACATATATGCATTTATGCAATAGTTATAAAGTGATATATGCCAAAATATAATAAGCAAAAAAGATTCTATATTAAGTCACATGTGCCATCACTCACGTGATTGGCTTGCTGGGCACCTATGACTAGCAGCGTCGAGGGACCAATGACATGCCGGACAATTTGGTTAATTGCTTAGGATTAATTATCTCGATCGAAGTTTTGTTTTACATGTGCAGGATTAACTACGATGGATGTATGACATGAATCAGGAGTTGCACCGGAGTCAAGACTATGATCACCTTGGGAGTTTGACAGTTCGACGGAAGTCCAAACGGTCGTTGGAGGTTCTGCGAGAACAAATCCGAGAAGTCCAAGAGCTTGCCAAAAGAAGCTCATCGAAACTCACCAAGTGGATCATCGCAAGTCCAAGTGTTTGCCAGAAGTCCGCAAGAGCATCACCGAGGGTTTATCGGATGATCGACGGAAGTTCGCCGGAACTCGCCGAAAGAAGCGATTGACGCACCGGAGCAAGTTACAATAAATATCTTAAGAAATATTGTAGTTAGCATGGTGATTAAGTTAGAAATGGGAGATGATCCCATTAACTTAATCTTGGGGCAATTAGGCCCTTGACAGACCCAAATTGGGCCGAATGGATCAGCCCATTCGGACCCAGATTTCTTGGCCAGCGGTGGCACCGCTTGGGTCGGTGGTGGCACCGCCCAGAGCTCAGTCTCCGAGCAGGACTAGGCAGTGCAACTGCCCCTGATAGGCAGTGGAACCGCCTGAGCTCGGTCTCTGAGATCTGCCAAGCGGTGCAACTACCCCAATCAGGCGGTGGCACCGCCTGGGCTCAATCTCCAAGCGAGACTGGGCAGTGTAACCGCCCTGTCAGGTGGTGGCACCGCCTAGAGGCTCAGACTCCGAGCTCTGCCAAGCGATGCAATCGCCCCTGTTAGGTAGTGGCACCGCCTAGAGGCTCAGTCTCTGAGCTCTGCCAGGCGGTGCAATCGCCATACCCCAAAATTTCGGGAGATAATAATTTTGAGCTCGGAATTCAAACTGGTTTGGGGCCTATAAATGCCCCACCCTTTCAGCAATGAAAGGGTAACCCAAACCACCGAAAGCTTGATCTTTCTCTATGATTTTAGAGTTCAAAAGTGTTGTAAAGTCTAGAAGTTCTCCTCCCTCTTTTCTTCCAAGTTTTGATCTTTCAAGAGAGGAGAGAAATTCTGTAAGGGTTGTCTCCTAAGCCTGTCAAAAAGAGTGAAACTGTAAAAGGGTGGTTGGCCTTCGCCTATTGAAGGAAGGCCTCTAGTGGTCATCGGTGACCTCGTCGAAGGAGCAAGCCGAAAGTGGATGTAGGTCACGTTTGACCGAACCACTCTAAAATCTGGTTTGCATTTTCTTTGTGCTATTCATCTTAACTACAAACTGCCTTCCTTACTTTACTTCAAATACGTTTTCGTAAGCTGTCAAAGTTATTATCTACATGAAGCGATTTTTACATCGAAATCAAATTTTAACGTACGAACACAGTTTTAATCGTTGAAAGTTTTCCACTGTACTAATTCACCCCCCCTCTTAGTGCTCTTGATCCTAACAAAAGCATGCAGCGGCTTTTTGGTATAACTTGAGTAGCAAACTAAGGGAGGGCCAGTAGAATTTGAAGATCTAAATCTACTTCCTTTGCTTGCTGAATTTTCAGATATATTTGACGAATCGCGCAACCTACCTCTTACCCGTTGGCATGATCATTGTATAACGATTCTTCCAAGCAAATCTCTAGTAAATACTCAGCCATATCAGTATCCACATCTCCAGAAGGATGAAATAAAAAGGATTATAAAAGAGATACTCCAAACAGGAGTTATTCGGCCAAGTTGCAGCCTCTACTCTTCACCGGTGCTACTTGTACGCAAGAAGGATGGAACATGGCCAATATGCATTGGTTACCGAGCTCTCAATGGCATAACCATCAAGGATAAATACCCTATTCCAATAGTAGATGAATTGCTAGATGAAAGAGAGCACAAATCTTCACAAAGCTGGACTTTTGATCCGGGTATCATCAAATATGATTGTGCGAAGAAGACATACCGAAAACCACCTTTTGAACACACAACGACCACTATGAATTTTTGCTTTCTTCAACAGAAGGTGAAATATCTTGGGCATATCACATCGCATGCAAATATATATACATATCTAGTAAGTGTATAAGTAATCACACCAGATGATCATGGACCATAGTCTAATGTGATCAAGCCCGAGCAAGTTGGTCTAATCACTCACATCAAGATTTATGTGTGTAATGATGTATCTCCATACCCTGTGATCATCCATCTTGTCCTCGTCGATTCCGTCGACATCTCAACGCATCTCCATGAATCGCAATCGTCCGTCTCATGGGTCCCGCTATCACTTCCACACTCCCACTGCATCCTCGTATGATTACAACTTAATCATAGCCATGCAAGCCCGACAATAAATGAAAAATATAATGGAGGCTCGCAGGCTCCAATAATAATAATCACAAGTATAGACATCACACGGTCCCTGATCATCCGTCCACATATCATACATCACATGTATAAATCATTATCATGTAGGACTACTAGATAATAATAAAAATAATAATCAATTAAATATTTTAATTAATTAATATTTTTGAAATCAGGGACATGTAGGGATTTTTCTAAATTCTAAGGGGGTATTTTTCATAATTTGGACAAAATGACAGAATTATAATTTCTCAAATTCCGATGGGCAAATCTATCTTTTGGCCAGAAAACCCTATGCCACTTTCTCCCTTCCCTTGCTGTAGTTGTTGTCGCTACCACCCTGTCGGCAGTAGGTTGTGCGGCGGAGGGCGGGGGCGCTGCCCTTGCCTATGGGCGGTATCGTCGCCTCCGCAAGCGATTCTGCTCGTAGGGCAGCACCCGTAGGCGATGCTGCCCTGCTGGGCGGCCGCCCCCATGAGCATCGTCGCCTCCGCAGGCGATTCTGCCCGGGAGGCAACACTTGCAGGCGGTGCTGCCCCGCTGGGCGACCGCCCCTACGGGGGGGGTTTTGCCTGCGGGAGCAGCGGCCGTAGGCGCCGCTACCCTATGTTGCCTCACCCCGCAGGAGAAGCGGCCATAGGTGCTGTTGCCCTACGACGCCTCACCCCACAGGAGAAGCGGCCGTAGGCGCCTCTGCTTACGGACTGCCAGCCCCGTCGGCTGCAAGCCTACTGCAAGCAGGCTGCCGACCAACCGCTGTGTTGCCTGGCTGCAGCTACCGCTGCAGGTGGCTGTATATCATAGACTTAGCTGGTTTTGCCTAAGTCGTGCGGCACCCTTGCGTGTCTGTCCGCAAAGGTCAACCTCCCATGGTCCCTTAAGACCCACAAAAGAGAAAACATGTTAGAGAAAATGCCTCACTCAGGATCCACAAGTAAATATTTCCGAAGACACTTCATAGATAATGCAAATTACAAACAAGCTTTATAAGCTCTGAACAATTGCACGACGAAAGGTCAAAATGGTCCATTACAAATCAAAAATCTCTCACAAGTGTCTATATGGCACAACCTTTATTTACAAGCCTAAAACGGCCATCAAACCAAACTAATATGGGACTATTAAGTCTTCGGTTGTCCCTCTATATGCTAGGCAAAGCATGAACATACCAAAAGACATGGACATACATAAGCATTACATCAAACATCCTGTTGAGAAATTTGTCCGTGACATTCTCCCCCACTTATTCCTTCGACGTCCTCGTCAAAGCCTTTGCCGACACTATAACTCCTTACCTTTGCTGAGTCTTCAATCTTCTGCTCCAGTTGCAATACACCTCTTGGCTCGTAGCTGCTCTCCGTTGCTATTTTTGAGTAGTCGAACCTTTTATCTGCCATGCTGCTTCAACTCCCCAATAACTATGACTCTAGTGTGGGGTTGGCTGAGTTATGTTTATCCCTGTTGGTTCCTGCGAATCCTCCAGATGAAGGAAAAGACCATCTTTACTATACGCCAGTCTCTCAAATGCCTCGTGCCGCTTGAACTAGGTGGATGCTTGTTGGAGCTTTAATGAGCATCATCTCGCAAACTTTTACAGTTTTAGGTCTTTCCTCCACAAAATTTGTCCATTAACTATTCTTTCACTTAGTTGTCACTTCTAAGTAGGTTCGCATCACTTCCGCTTTCGATTAGTATGTCGTTGGGAAATGAAGCGGACAATCTACTCTCAATAACACTAATCACCGTTGTTGAGGATTTGACAACTATTGTCTTCCAATATCTTCGAAGGGTCTTTGAACCTGTGCAGAGCTCATCTACTGGATAGATAAGAGAATTGGGGTACTCGGTTTCGCATATTCTCTTAAGAGTTGAGAAGGCAAAGGTTACTCGACTTCTCCCACCTCCTTGAGGTTGTACTCTATGCATCGAGCTGGTTGCTGGCCTTCGCCCGCTCTTTGCTCACACTTCTGAATCACATGAAGTGTTTGCACTCCTTGTATTGAGTTAGTTATTATGATTCACCTTCTCAATGCCATCGCTTCTAGAATGTAGAAATTTTCACCCCACCTTGGAGTAATTCTCTAATAGATTTGGTCGCCTCTGGGATTGTACCGTCTTCTCCATCAACCTTGCCGCCTAGTCCATTGAGTAGCAAAGGTGCAGCACCACATACTGCCTGCTTCATTCCTTGGTCGTGTACTCTTGCATGACCCGAAGTCCTTCACTTTCAGCTATCTTATGTTAGGACCCTTTTTATGAGCTTTTGAATAATGTTTATTGAGTCTGTTTAGTTCAGTTATTTATTGAGTCGGTTTGGTTCAGTTAGAGTCAAGTAGAGGTTTATTTAATATTTATTTATTATTAGAGTTCAAGTCCTAATAGACTTTGGGTGGAATTCTATAAATAGGGATATAACTGCTTCTTTTTAGAAATCTATGAAAAATACTATTATGTCTTTTGACAAACCCTAGGAGGCTGATCCCCTCGAAGCGATCAAGGAGGGTCGATCCCCTCGAAGCGATCAAGGAGGCCGATCCCCTTGAAGTGATCATCCCTTTCTCTTCTTCTTTTTTTACGATAAGACTTTAGGGTCTTATCATTTGGTATCAGAGCGACAATAAGACTTTAGGGTCTTATCAATTGGTATCATAGCATCGATCCTTTGCATTCTCGCTGCAGTGTTGCCGTGGCAATCAAAAAAAAAAATTTGTGTGAGGAAGGGTGAAGCCGACAATCACGAACACTGATTCTTCTCAACCGAGAAGGAACCTCTGCGTCACTGCTGCCCTTTGCTACAGTTATCTTCATCTTTGGAAAAAAAAAATAAGAGAAAGAAGAATAAGTCGTTGCCACCCCTACTTCCCCTACTGAACCCTTGCTTCCGACCAGCCCACTCGCTGCCGTTGCTGCCCAGCCGATAGCCACCACCGTCGCCGCTGCCCTCCCCCCCCGACCAGCGACCTCGCTGCCCGCATCTCGCTCGAGCGAGAAGGGCCACGGCCGCCATTTCCCAGCCAGCGGACCACCCATCACCGCTTCTACCGTCGATGATGCTGCCCTAGCCGCACCGCCATCGCTGCCTTATCTTGGTTACAGCTTCGGCCGCACGATCTGTCGGCGTCGCTATTTCTGTGGTGCGATAAAAACAGAGTAGTTGTCGGTCCATTTACTATCGTAGGTGCCGGTTGCCTCTACCACCGCTGCTGCTTCTCGGCCACTTCAACGCCACCCCTCTCCTTCGTTGCCAAGCCACCACCACTGCCAGCCACCATGCGACGATCGTCACACATCTCCCAATTGCCGATCCTCCTTGCTCTGTATCCGTACTGACAGAAACAGGGCAACTCACCGGTTGCCCTTGTTCTCAAACACAACACCGCCAACTCCTCCTTCTCCACCGCCGCCGTTGCTTCTTAGCCGATCGACCACCGCACTGCCACTCCCCAGCTAGCAACGTCCCCTCCTCGTTGTGTTGTACCCGCCACAACCACATCCTCTCCCCTTTGAAGCCCATTTGGTCGAAAGGGGCCCCTGCCTCCCCTGCTTTCGGCCAGCCCCACCACAACCGTTGCATTTTGGCCAACGACCACCGTCGCCGCTGCTCCCCCGCCAGCAGCCTTCCCTCCTTGATGCTCCACCCTGCTTGAGCGAGAAGGACCACGACCACTGCTTCCCAGCTAGCAGACCAACCCCCTCGTCACTTCTACTATCGACGACGCTACCTCAACCGCGCCACCATCGCTGCCTCTGCTGCCCCCAACCGCACCACCGTCACTGCCTTCCCTTGGGTCGCAACTATCACAACTGTAGTCGCTCGACCTCCCCTCTTCGTGGCGACCACAATAGAATAACTTTGCATTTTTTTGCCGCAGCCACCAATCACCACAGTTCCTGGCCAACAACCACTGCCACCGTTGCTCCTGGCCAACGACCAACCCCTCGTTCTACAGCAGCCGCCCTCCAAAAGCAAACGCAGCAACCGCAGTGAGTACGCTGCCCTGCCTCAACCCCAGTAGTGCACGCAACACCGATTCCTCTTCTCAACCCTGGCCACTTCAACGCCGCCTCCCCCTTGCTTAGCATATTCTGCCACAACCGCAGGTTGCCATCACCACAGGTTGCCATAACCGCAGCCTCAACCCCGCTGCTCGGCGATCGCCCCTAGGATCGTAGTAGCTGTAGCCACCTCGACGCAGTCTCCTTCTAGCCCCGGAGCTCTCACCCTATGCAACGATAGAAACAGGGCAACAACTCTTCCTCCAATGTAGCGACCGCAGCACTGCCTTGGCGTCCACCTCCTCGGCAACTTCGCATTGACAGTGTTGATGCCCTTGACCGATACCAAAAACAGGAGTTGAGATTATAGATTTGCAATCTTACGCAATGGCCACTAATAACTCGGTGAAAGCACAAATGGAAGTATTGGAAATCAGAATTGAGAACCGGCTATAAGAAACACTTAATAATTTCAAAGAAAGCCTACTGGAGTTGGCGTCCACCTCCTCAGCAACTTCGCATTGACAGTGTTGATGCCCTTGACTGATACCAAAATTAGGAGTTGAGATTACAGATTTACAATCTTACACAATGACCACTAATAACTCGGTGAAAGCACAAATGGAAGCATTAGAAATCAGAATTGAGAACTGGCTACAAGAAACACTTAATAATTTCAAAAAAAGCCTACTGGAGAGCCTCAGCAAATTTCAACAAGATGGGAGCTCAAGTTCTACATTGCACAGAACTGAAAATATAGGAAAAGGGCCCCAAGATTATGACACAAATTACTCACACATGAAGATAGAATTTCTGAGATGGAAAGATGGAGTTCCGACTAATGCAAAAAAAAATTTTCATTTTCACAGAACCCCAAAAGAATCCAAGGTAGAAGTGGCCTCAATCCAGCTCGAGGGAGATGCACTCCAATGGTACGATTGGTATGAAACTTTCCACGGAGTTCCTTCATGGGAGCAGTTCAAAAGAGGGCTTCTTGTTCACTTTAGCCCATCCAAATATGAGAATATTCATTGCCAGCTCGCCAAAATTTGTCAGACTTCTACAGTGTTAGAATATCAGAGTAGGTTTGAAATATTATCAAATCAAGCTAGAGATTGGTCGGATCGATAACTTCTATATACATTTATTAAAGGGCTTATTCCAGAGATCTGGTGTAAAGTTAAGGCTTGTCAACCCCACACTATGATAGCTGCGATCTCATTTACAAATCTACATGAGAAAAAAATTAGCAAGGAAAGATCAGCAAGGGGTTTGTACTATGATGAAAAATGGAGTATGGAGCACCAATGCAAACAAGGGTAACTTCTGATGATTGAACCAATTGGAGAGGAGCCGAAAGCTAAGAATGTGGACTCCGATCTTGAAGGTATAAATTCTAATGAAGACGTTGAACCTACCATACATACAATACATACATTAGCTGACTACTCTAACCCGCAAACTATGGAAGTTGGCAGAACTCTAGAGCATCAGCCTATTATAGTTTTGATTGATACTGGTAGCACTAACAATGTTATGGATAGTGAGACTGTTGACCGATTGGCCCACCACATTGAAGACTATGACAGATTCGAAGTAAAGATCATTGATGGATGGATTTTCACTTGTGATAGCAAAGGTTCAAAGATAAAATTGATTATACAAGGATAGAAATTTCATGCAACGATTACTATACTGAAAGACCGACTTGTTGCTTACACTATCAAAAAGTGGAGACCATACTTACTTGATCAATGGGTTGTGATGCGTTACAGATAGTCTATGGCTAAAGTGCTGAAAGAGAAGCTCCCCGAGATTAATGCTGCTCAGCCTTGAGGACAAGGCTGATTTGAAGAGGGTGGAACTGTTAGGATCCTTTTTCTGAGCTTTTGAATAATGTTTATTGAGTTTGTTTAGTCTAGTTGTTTATTGAGTCGGTTTGGTTCAGTTAGAGTCAAGTAGAGGTTTATTTAATATTTATTTATTATTAGAGTTTAAGTCCTGATGGACTCTGAGTGGAACTCTATAAATAGGGATGTAACTGCTTCTTTTCAGTAATCTATGAAAAATACTATTCTGTCTTTTGACAAACCCTAGGAGGCTGATCCCCTCAAAGCGATCAAGGAGGGTCGATCCCCTCGAAGTGATCATTCCTTTCTCTTTTTCTTTTTTTTACGATAAGATTTTAGGGTCTTATCATCTTAATGAGAAGCTCGTTGACACTAGTCTTACGAAGTTCCTTGGCCTCTGCCCTTCAGCCTTATCTTGGTACTTGGAGTTTGCCTCTACATGCTCCACCTCCTCGGCCCCTTACACGACAAAGCACTCTCCCTCCTTGAGAGCAAAGGATCAATGACTTTCATGGAAGTCCCACCTTTGCGGTACCATGGCACTGCCATGCCCATGGCCCTACTATCCGTCGCCTTGCATCTGCATCCCTTTTCTTCACGATTAGTAGATATGTCTCTATGGCACTCCTCCGAGTCCACCTCCATTCTAACTGATACTTGATTTTGTTAGGATCAGAGCGGCACTAAGGGGGGGCTGAATTAGTGCAGCGGATTAAAACGTTGGTTTCAACAAATCTTTCGTACGATAAAAATCGGAATCGGAAGTGCTTAACTTGAAAGCGTATTCGCAAAGTTGTGCAGCAAAGGTAATGATGAAATAAAGCAAGTAAGAAGGTTTGCAGTAATGTAAATAGCAGTAATGAAATGCAAACCAGAGATTACGCCGTTTTTGAAGTGGTTCGGTCAAGTGACCTACATCCACTTGCGAGGCCCCTCTTCGATGAGGCTCCCACCTTCCACTAGCAAATCTCTTGAAAGGGAAGGGTGAATATCCCTCTTACAACTCTTTTACAAGCGGTTCACTCTCTTACAGATTTTCAGCAAGAAAGAAGGAGGTGAACACTAGCAAATTGAAAACAAGACTAGCTAAGACTTTTCTAAGGCCTTTCTCTTAAACAATTGCTGCTCAAAAAGTTGTGATCTCAGCTGAGATTTGAGGGGTATTTATAGGCCTCAAGAGGATTCAAATTTGGGCTCCAAATTTGAATTCTCGTTAGGTTCGATCTTGCGTGGTGCCACCGCTTTGTTAGTGTCGACGCCGGCATCTTGGCGGTGCCACCGCCCAGCCCAGGCGGTGCCATCGCCCAGCTCTCGGGCACTGGGCGGTGCCACCGCCCAGCCCAGGCGGTGCCATCGCCCAGCTCTCGGGCACTGGGCGGTGCCACCGCCCAGCCCAGGCGGTGCAACCGCCCAATTTGGCAGTGCCACCTCCAGACCTTTCGGTTCATTTGTTTGGGCTTCAAATTTTGCCCAAACCAAGTCTAATTTTGGGCTCAATTGGCCCCTAACCAGGATATAGGATTATCTCTTAATCCTAATCCTAATTACAAGTGAACTACATAACAAAACACATCCTAAGCAATTTTTCAACTGCGAACGTCGAGTCTTGTTCCAGCGAGCTTTCCGACGAACTTCTTCCGACGGGCTCCCAGCAAGCTCCCGAACTTGTGATGACTTTAATGAGTAGCCGAGCCTTCTCGGTGATCTCCGTGAACCTCCGACGATCTCTTCGGCGAACTTCCAAAAATTCTGACTGGTTCCTGATTTCTTCTCGGTTGGTTCCGGCAGCATCTCCGACGATTCTTCGGACTCTTAAACGTCCATCGAACTTGACTCTGGTATCCTTGCTTTGTGTTTTCTGGTTATCGTAGTTAATCCTGCACACTTAACTCAATAATATGGATTAGATCAATTAACCCATCAATTGATTTTATCATCAAAATCCGAAATTCAACAATCTCCCTCTTTTTTATGATGACAATCAATTGATGACGGAGTTAAACATAACTCCCCCTATCTATATGTCATATTATGAGAAGATAAAAACACTTGAATTCCATCCCATTGAATTCAAGCATAAACCGATAAGTTCTAACCGTAGAACTTATCGTTATTCTCATTAAGCATAATGTAAATGCGAAACTTCGATGAAAATCCTTTTCAAGTCGAATGATAAGAGACAAATTTTACTACGACAGGAGATAAAGATTTTCAACATGAATTTCATGATATACATGTTAGACATGCTTTCAATATGATCAATCAATCTTGCGATATTCTCAAAGATTTTGCAAGGCATATTCTCAAAGATTTTGAAAAGCTTTTGCAATTCATATAAGTCATGCTATTAAAATGATACAAGTCATCACTTTTCTCCCCCTTTGTCATTAACAAAAAGGGAATAAGACTTGAAGCACATAGTTTGTCATACAAAGATTTTATCATTCAAAATTAAGTATGCTAAAATATTTACACAGAGTTCATCTTAAATGAAAATTCAGCATTCATCCATATTATCAAATCTCTTCGTTCTATAAGTAACAAAAGTTGTAGATGTACATGGAAGAGATTGGGATAAGACAAAAAATATTTCAAGTAGTAACTCCAATAAGTCAAGATCATAATTCGAATACAAATTCATTCAAATTCAATTCGTCAACTTGAAACTCATAATCAAGCCATCAAAATCAATTTCGAGATTCAAAATATCATAAAATCATTAATCTTGATCAGATGGGAGCGGTGTTTGACTCGAGATAGGATAAGAAAATTTAACATGTCATTAGAATCAAAAGAGAAGGATCAGTTCACTGAGGAACGGAGAGATAATGAAAAACCTTACAGAAAATCCATTCAAACAAGTTTACTGTTTAGGGACAATTTAACATACCTAATTCCCTTCTAATGAATTCAAATTGGTCTTCATTCAAGGCTTTTGTAAATATATCTGCTAATTGATGCTTTGTGTCAATGAATTCTAGAACATCATTGTTAAATGATGCCTAACATCGATGTGCTTAGTTCTAGAGTGCTAAATTGGATTTTTAGTAAGACATATGACACTAGTATTATCATATTTTATGGGAATGTTTTTAAAGTGAATTCCATAGTCTTCTAATGTATTTTTCATCTAAACAACTTGTGCACAGCATGCACTTGCAGCAATGTATTCGGCTTCCGCTGTAGATAGTGCAACTGAATTTTGTTTCTTGGAAGTCCAAGAAACAAGTGCATGTCCTAAAAATTGGCATGTTCCTAATGTACTTTTTCTATCTATCTTGCATCTGCCAAAATCGGCATCTGCATAAGCTATTAAATCGAATTTTTTAGATTTTAGATACCACAATCCTAGATTTGGAGTTCCTTTAAGATACCTAAATATTCTTTTAACACTTTTAAGATGAGATAATTTAGGATTTGATTGAAACCTAGCGCAAAGTCCTACACTAAATATAATATCTGGTCTAGTCGCGGTAAGGTAGAGTAGACTACCTATCATTCCCCTATATGTTTTTTGATCGAAATTTTCACTATTTTCATCCATATCTAACTTAGTCGTAGTACTCATATGGGTGTTTATTGCTTTTGAATTATCCATGTTAAATCGTTTTAACAATTCTAATGTATATTTAGATTGGTTAAGAAATATACCATCCCTAAGTTGTTTGATTTATAATCCTAAAAATAAGGTTAATTCTCCCATTAAACTCATTTCAAATTCATGACTCATACATTTGGCAAATGATTCACATAGTGATTCATCCGAAGAGCCAAAAATAATATCATCAACATAAATTTGCACAATAAGAAAATTATTTTTAAAATATTTAATAAACAATGTAGTATCAACCTTGCCTTTGGTAAAATTATTTAAAATAAGAAAGGAACTAAGCCTTTCATACCAAGCTCTAGGAGCTTGTTTCAAGCCATAGAGAGCCTTAGTCAATTTGAATACATGATTAGGAAAAAGAGAATTTTCAAATCCGGGAGGTTGTTCGACATATACTTCTTTGGAAATAAAACCATTCAAGAAGGCACTTTTGACATCCATTTGAAATAGTTTAAAATTATAACTACTAGCATAGGCAAGGAGCATCCTTATGGCTTCTAATCGAGCCACGGGAGTGAAGGTTTCTTCGTAATCGATACCTTCTTCTTGGTTGAAACCTTTGGCCACTAATCTAGCCTTGTTTCTAACCATGATACCATTTTCGTCTTGCTTGTTTCTAAAGACCCATTTAGTACCAATGACTAAATGGTCACTAGGTCTAGGAACAAGCTTCCACACTTTATTCCTCTCAAATTGATTCAATTCCTCTTGCATTGCGATAACCCAAAAATCATCTTTTATGGCCTCGTCAATGCATTTAGGTTCGATTTGAGAAAGGAAGGCGGCGTTGGCACAAAAATTCTTGAAAGAGGAACGAGTTTGAACCCCTTTTGATGTATCCCCTATAATTAGCTCCTTTGGATGAGCATCTATATACTTCCATTCCTTAGGTAAGGAAATCTCGGAAGAAGGTACATCCAAGTTGCTATTTTGAGGAGGGGGTTCATTTAAATTCAAATTATCAAAACCAAGATCATCATCAAAATCATTTTTCTTTAAATTTGAAACTTCATTAAAAACTACATGAATAGACTCTTCTATTACTAAGGTTCTTTTGTTAAAAACCCGAAAAGCCTTAGAAACGGAAGAGTAACCAAGAAAGATGCCTTCATCGGATTTAGCATCAAATTTTCCTAAGGCATCCCTTTCATTTAAAATAAAGCATTTACAACCGAAAACTTTAAAATAGGAAATATTTGGTTTTTTGTTATTCCATAATTCATAAGGAGTTTTTGATAAGGATGGTCTTATTAGGACTCTATTTATGATGCAGCAAGCCGTATTTACGACTTCGGCCCAAAAATACTTAGGTAAACTATGTTCATTTAACATAGTTCTTGCCATTTCTTGTAGGTTTCTATTTTTTCTTTCAACTACTTCATTTTGTTGGGGATTCCTTGGAGTGGAGAAGTTGTGATTGTATCCATTAACTTCACAAAAATTTTGAAAGTAACGGTTTTGAAATTATGCCACCGTGATCACTTCAATTGATGAAATCATGAAACTTTTTTCGTTTTGAGTGAGTTTACAAAATCTAGAGAAACACTTAAAACAATCACTTTTGTGAGCTAAGAAATAGGTCCAAGTGTATCTAGTATAGTCATCCACAATTACAAATGCATATTTGCTTCCTCCTAGACTTGTCGTATCAATTGGTCCAAATAAGTCCAAATGAATCAATTGTAATGGTCTAGTGGTGCTAATTTGAGTTTTTGATTTGAAACTAGTTTTTATTTGTTTACCTAGTTGACATGCACCGCATACTTTGTCCTTAATAAACTTTATATTTGGAATTCCTAGCACTAATTCTCTAGATGAGATCTTAGATATTAGTTTCATGCTTGCATGGCCTAGTCTCCTATGCCAAAGCCAAGCATCATCATTTAAAGCAGAGAAGCACATTTCATTACTTAGTTCATCAAGATTGATGGTGTAGACATTATTTTGTTTTAATGCAATCATAGTCATGTTATGGTTTGGTTTTTCAATAATACATACATTTGATTCAAATCTAACGATATAACCTTTATCGCATAATTGACTAACACTCAAGAGATTATGTTTCAATCCATCAACTAGTAAGACACCATCAATAGAAAACTTTAATTTGTTACCTATGGTTCCCTTGCCAATGATTTTCCCTTGGTTGTTGTCTCCGAAGGTGACGTACCCTTCTTCTTTGCTAGTGAGCATAGAGAAATGAGATGGATCTCCAGTCATATGTCTTGAGCATCCACTATCTAGATACCATCTCTTGCTCCTAGCTTGTGATGGTGTATGTTTCTACAAGAAGGGATTATTTTTAGGTACCCATTTTCTTTTGGGTGCATTAAAAACTTGTTCATCATATTGCATAGAATTGATCATGGTTCCTTTAGGAACCCAAATTAGTTTGTTCGGACTAATTTTTTTGAATGGATATTTATAAGTTTTATGTTCATATTTGCAACAAAAGTTGCAATGGCTTTGGTGCCGAACATGTAAGACGGGGCCTTTAATGAAGGTGGTTGGATTTTGGTGAGGACTTCTCACAAATCCGATTCCACTTCTTTTAGGAACGTGGCCCTTATTTGTAAGGATTATGTTCAAAGATTTACTACCAACCTCGAATTTCTTCGAGGTGTCCTGAAGTAGCAAGTTCTCCTTTTGGAGAGATTCTAGATCATTGCATTTTATACATGGAGCTAAACTATCATGATATTCAGTTTTTAATTTATCGATATCACAAGTGAGACTATCATGCTCCTTTTTTAGCAATTTATATTTTCTACTAATTGTCTTACATTCATCAAATAACTCATGGAAAGCATTTAATAATTCATGATAAGGTAAATCTGCATCAATTAAATCTGTTACCTCTTCTCCGATGGCTATTAGGGCGTAATGAGCAACTTGCTCGGTGTTGGACTCCTCTTCTTCGAACGCGCTTGAATCATCCCACGTTGCTTTGAGCACCTTCTTCTTCGATGTTCTCTTTTTGGCTCGAGGACAATCGTTCTTGTAGTGTCCCGGTTTTTTGCATTCATAGCAAATCACTTGGTCCTTCTTTTGTTCAAATTTATTTTTTGTATTATTTTTAAATTTGTTCTTTCTTAAATATTTTTTAAATTTTTGAGTCAAAAGTGCAATGTCATTATCACTGTCCTCATCACTTGATGTTCCTTTCAAGTGGTCTTCTTGTAATTTGAGCGCCATATCCTTCCTGTTCTTTGGAAGGGGGTTCTCGAGCTCGTCATGAGCTTGACATGTCATTTCGTAGGTCATTAGAGACCCAATGAGTTCTTCAAGAGGGAATGTTTTAAGGTCTTTGGCCTCTTGAATGGCCGTAACTTTTGGATCCCAACTTTTAGGGAGGGATCTTAAGATTTTAGTTACTAGTTCAAAGTTAGTAAAATCTTTACCAAGAGCTTTGAGTCCATTGATGACATCCGTAAACCGGGTGTACATGTCTCCGATGGACTCACTTGGTTTCATTCGAAAAAGTTCGTAAGAGTGCACAAGGATGTTGATTTTGGACTCTTTCACTCGGCTAGTGCCTTCATGAGTGACCTCAAGAGTTCTCCAAATATCAAAAGCCGAATCACAAATTGAAACACGATTAAATTCATTTTTGTCTAGTGCACAAAAAAGGCATTCATAGCCTTTGCATTTAAAGCAAAAACCTTCTTCTCTAATTCATTCCATTCGCTCATCGGAAGAGAAGATTTTTGAAATCCGTTTTCAACAATAGTCCAAAGCTCGAAATCCATAGAAATGAGGAAGATCCTCATCCGAGTCTACCAATACGTGTAATCCGACCCATTAAACATAGGTGGACGTGTGATACAGTATCCCTTATGCATGCTAGAGTAAGCCATCTCTCTTGGGTATTAAACCAAATATAAGAGTGAGCCTTGCTCTGATACCAATTGTTAAGATTGGAGCGGCACTAAGAGGGGGGGGGGGGTGAATTAGTGCAGCGGATTAAAACGTTGGTTTCAACAAATCGTTCGTACGATAAAAATCGGAATCGGAAGTGCTTAACTTGAAAGCGTATTCGCAAAGTTGTGCAGCAAAGGTAATGATAAAATAAAGCAAGTAAGAAGGTTTACAATAATGTAAATAGCAGTAATGAAATGCAAACCAGAGATTATGCCATTTTTGAAGTGGTTCGGTCAAGTGACCTACATCCACTTGTGAGGCCCCTCTTCGATGAGGCTCCCACCTTCCACCAGCAAATCTCTTGAAAGGGAAGGGTGAATACCCCTCTTACAACTCTTTTACAAGCGGTTCACTCTCTTACAGATTTTCAGCAAGAAAGGAGGTGAACACTAGCTAATTGAAAACAAGACTAGCTAAGACTTTTTTAAGGCCTTTCTCTTAAACAATTACTACTCAAAAAGTTGTGATCTCAGCTAAGATTTGAGGGGTATTTATAGGCCTCAAGAGGATTCAAATTTGGGCTCCAAATTTGAATTCTCGTTGGGTTCCCGATGCTGGCGGTGCCACCGCCTGTCAGTGTCAGACGCTGACAGTGCTGGGTGGTGCCACCGCCTAGCTCTCGGGTGCTGGGTGGTGCCACCACCCAGCTCTCGGGTGTTGGGCGGTGCAACCACCCAGTCTGGCAGTGCCACCGCCAGACCCTTCGGTTCATTTGTTTGGGCTTCAAATTTTGCCCAAACCAAGTCTAATTTTGGGCCCAGTTGGCCCCTAACCAGGATATAGGATTATCTCTTAATCCTAATCCTAATTACAAGTGAACTACATAACAAAACACATCCTAAGCAATTTTTCAACCGCGAACGTCGAGTCTTGTTCCGGCGAGCTTTCTGACGAACTTCTTCCGACGGGCTCCCAGCAAGCTCCCGAACTTGTGATGACTTTAATGAGTAGCCGAGCCTTCTCGGTGATCTCCGTGAACCTCCGACGATCTCTTCGGCGAACTTCCAAAAATTCCGACAGGTTCCCGATTTCTTCTCGGTTGGTTCCGGCAACATCTCCGACGATTCTTCGGACTCTTAAATGTCCATCGAACTTGACTCTGGTATCCTTGCTTTGTATTTTCTAGTTATCGTAGTTAATCCTGCACACTTAACTCAATAATATGGATTAGATCAATTAACCCATCAATTGATTTTATCATCAAAATCCGAGATTCAACAGATTTTGGGTAGCTAAGTCCCTTTGGACTCATCGTCGCTTCCTCGCCCCTTTTGACCCCCTGCTTCAACAACTTTGTTTCCTCCAAGCAGCTCCCTTTAGTCAATGGAAAGACAGACTACAACTCTCATGCATTGCCTCTACCATCACGTTATAGGATTTGCACCGATTCTATTCTCCTTAACTTTCTTGGTAGCAACGTTCGCTTACTCGACCCTGTCCTCCGACTTGCCGAGCTCCCTTAAACGAATATGGGCTCTGGAGTAGTCCAACTCTCTAGTTGTTTTGATCATACCTGTGCATGATCAAGTCCCTCCCTTGGGACTCACTGGTACTTGCATTCGAACTTTTCCCTTAGTGGAACACAACCCCCATATGCTAATGACCAAGGCTTTCATCCGATGCAAAATTCAATGCACGCACGGAAGACCCGTCTATACGGTACCATGGCCTTCAGTCCTTGAATCCATAGCCCTTCATGCTATCATGTTGTTCACCAAAGTGGAGCTTCTAGTAGCTCCCGATCATACCTCCATGTGATCTAGTCCCTCATGGGGCTATGTCGTGTGTATCACATTGCCATGAACTGTTCCACCATCATCCGCTGCACCATGTCACCTCCTGGTGACATCTCTATTGCATTTTGATCCTTGTGGGATGAACTCAAATTGTGATCCCTCCATATGTAGCCTTTGTCAATACATCGCAGGGTCTCTTCCACCTTCAATTTTGTTTGCTCCTTTAGCAATCGACCTTCATCCACCCACTCTTGGGTCACACCTAGATGAAGCACCGCTCTAGGACAGTCCGTCACCTAGTAGCTCCCAAGTCCATTGACTTCGCTGAAAATGGTGCACAATTGTCTGGATCCTGGGCCTCTGCCCCTACCAGCACAATCTTCATTGTGCACCGCTTCTTGCCTAGCAACTTGACTGGCAACACTGTGGCATATTCTTCAAGAGTACCCGCCTCTGCATCCTCTTGCCCCGTGCCAAGGCCTTCTGAACCCAACTTCGCCTCTACAAGTTGAGTCACCTTAGTTCCTCTATCAAATGCTTCTCTGAGATAAGGTGCATGTGCCCAGAAGCTCCCTTCGTCTTTGGCACCATGCAAGATGAGTCTGCTACGTCAGAATGAAGGACCCTTGGAATAACATGATCCTGCCTCTTGCCTTTGCAAGAGTTTATATCCTTGACCTCTATCCAAGGAAAGCAATGTGTCTCCGCTCCATACTTCATCTTCTATGCTGGCTCCCTTCATGCGGCTTAGGTACTTCACCAAGTTACACCCAAGTTGCTCCGCTCCTCGTTTTGCATTGAGTTGATGGTGGCTCTCGCCCCCACCATTCCATGGGTCAACCCTCCCTTGAGTCTGATCTCCATATCAACTCCAAGTGTGCCTTTATTTGTGTTGCTTTAGGTCGCTCACCCACTTGATCTCGCAATGCATCCACTAATGCATTCTCTAAAGTGAGATCATGCGATGACTCCTTGTCGCTTGCTCGGTCCATTGAGCTTCATGGAGTTGTTGTTGAGGTACTCCTCCTCAACATGTGCGGTTTATTGCACATGATTCTCCCTCTAGAGAGCCAGGACTTATCCCTCCTGGATATCTATCCTGTTGGAGCATCATCTCTCTTCGTTTCGGAGACCACCATCCCCTTCGGACTATTCTGATTTGCTGAACAAACTGCGCATTGTTCTGCCTCCTACAAACACACTTGCTAGATTGTGACTCCATATCAATACAACCCCCACTACACCACTCAAGGCCTAGCAACATGCTAAACTCACTGCATATTTTAGCCTCCTACGGACGTATCCTTCACATGCCGAAGAGAAAGTTTCAATGCTCCATGGCGCCGAGTTTCGGTCGCCTTAGGATGGCCGCGAATATTCCATTGTCAGCATACAAGCCCATGCATGAGTACCCAATTCTTTAAGTTAGCAATTCCCCTCACCTCTGTGAGCTTTACACAACTCTTTCGGTCATCGAGCAACTCATTCCACCTTGCATGGTCTCATCCTTTACCAAGCGCCTTGCTTGCCTTGAGTACCATCAAGTATAGTTGTTAACATTGAGCCATAGCTCAAACTCGGCCATCCCAACCTTTGTGTGCTCCGCATTCTTCTAAGATTGCCTGTTCTCGTGGTGCCTCTTACGCGAAGGTTGGCCATTCCTCTGAATACCAATCTCAGATGGCCGCTCCTCCGAGCGACTCCTTTTTCCTGCATCTCCATGCCCATTTTCCCCCAAACGATCGTGCGTGTGCTAGCTGCCCTCAACGCAGCCCCGCTAGATCCCCCACGTTTGCACACTAAGTGTTTCTATGAGTGCTTGTCCCACTCTGATACTATCTGTCACGGACTTAGCTAGTTTTGCCTAAGTCGTGCGGCACTCTTATGTGTCCGTCTGCAAAGGTCAACCTCCCATGGTCCCTTAAGACCCACAAAAGAGAAAACGGGTTAGATAAAATGCCTCACTCGGGATCCACACGCAAACATTTCCGAAAACACTTTATAGATAATACAAATTACAAACAGACTTTATAAGCTCTGATCAGTTGCACAACAAAGGGTCAAAATAGTCCATTACAGATCAAAAATCTCTCACAAGTGTCCACATGACAAAACCTTTATTTACAAGCCTAAAGCGGCCACCAAACCAAACTAATATGGGACTATTAAGCCTTCAGTTGTCCCTCTACATGCTAGGCAAAGCATGAACATACCAAAAGACACGGACATATATAAGCATTACATCAAACATCCTGTTGAGAAGTTTTTGTGACATGTAGGCATGCAGATAGAGGGCAGCAACTGTTGCTACACTTCCTTGCTTTTGCGTCAATGATTTTGATATCAAAAGTTTCTCCAAAACGCAACACACGCAGTTCAAAACCAAGATATCGCCCGAACAACCTAGTTCTGATGCCATTATTGGGAAATCTTGGGAGCGACATCACATGCGCAGCAAAAGAACAAAAATAAAATCCTCTATTCCCAAAGAGATGTTCATTATCGTGCAAAGATTGGTGCACAAATCAATAAAATAGAAAACTGCGTATAGTAATGATTGTGTTACCTAGGGAGATCGTATATCCCTATTTCTTTGCAGATCTCTAGGAGAGGGTGAAGGAAGTTAAGCGTCCTCCTCTCTAGTGGTGATCCACACAGCAGGGCTACGATGAGGCTCCTCAAAACTCCAGGCCTACTTTGAGGTGGAGAGGGAGAGGAGAATATGAGAGGCAAGCAAAGACTCTCGCCTATGAACCACTAAATCTCTCCTATTTATAGAGGCCCCCTATCAAACCCTAATGGATCCTCCCCTATTGGGTATTGGATCTGCATCCAATTGCCCAAGCCTCTTAGATTAGTGGATCTCTATCCAATAATCTCTCATGGGCTTTTATTGGATCTCGTCCATGGGATCCAATAATTTAGGGGCTTATTGGATATCCAATAAGATAAGGGCTCCGGCGGAGATCTCATATCTTAACCTCTACTCATCGCAATACCTACCATATGTGTATGACCCTTTAGGCCCAATATCGAGCTGGCCATGAGTCATATCTGTTAGAACTCCTTCTGGCTCAGTGAATTATTATCTCCATAATAATTCACTCGACTCATCGGCTACGGATGTACTAGGCCACTACGCCATAGTCCTCATACGATACAAGGGAATCCAATCTATTAGACATGTTTGTCCTTAGTAACCATGTACCTATAGTCCCTCATCTATCTAATATCCTAGAGATCGTATATCGGGTATGGTGCTATCAGACCCATACAGTTTCTACTCGAGTCTCGCTCTAATAAGATTCTCCCAGAGAACTCTTTCTCATTCAATCTGAATGACCCTAGCTAGGGATTTGTCTAAGCAAGAACATATGGGATATTCCTCTCATAACATTGAGAGTGGATGATCTCTATCGACAATCAATAGCTCGTAAGGTCAACTGCCACTCCCAATGATTAACCATACTAGATCTAGGACATCCAAACCTATAAGTTTGGTATCAAAGAATGGAACACTCATATAGGACATACTTAGTATTTCAAGTCTAAGGACCAAATACACCATTGGGACTACAAAATTATTGTCTGACAATAAGGCATCATCAACCATCCAGCTTTCCGTATGTGGATCAATCAGTGAATTCATTTTCTAATGAGCACTTGTATTGTATCCCTAGTGTCCCCACATGAGCAACTATGAGACTAGCTGCATCCATTATATGGATGGGTATATAGCATACTAGATTGTCCGATTATCTTGATGTCCCTCTCGAGTAACCTATGATCGGGATTATTTAGGATATTTGTTTAAAGATGAATTGGTCTTATTATTGTGATCTCATCACAATCTGATTCCCATTGCACAGATCCAAGGACATCACAATATATACATTTATATGCAATAGTCAATATAAAGTGATAAATGCCAAAATATAATAAATAAAAAGATTCCGTGTCAAATCACACGTGCCATCACACACGTGATTGGCTTGTTGGACACTTATGACTAGCAGGTCAGTCTCCTTGAAACCTCACATGGTCCCTTAGGTCCTATAAAAGAGAAAACGGGCTAGAGAAAGTGCATCACTCGGGATCCACAAGCAAACATTTAAAAAAATACTTCATACATAATGTAAATTATAAATGGACTTTACAAGCTCTGAATGGTTGCACAATAAAGGGTCAAAATGATCCACTACAGATAGAGTATCTCTCACAAGTGTCCACATTACACAATCTTTATTTACAAGCCTAAAACAACTATCAAACCCAACTAAAATGGGACTATTAAGCCTTCGACCATTCCTCTACGTGTTGTGTAAAGCATGAACAAACCAAAAGACATAAACATACATAACCATTACATCAAACATCCTGTTTAGAATTTTGTCTGTGACATTCTCCCCCACTTTTTCCTTCGACGTCCTCGTCGAAGTCTTTGCCAACATTACAACTCCTCACCTTTGCTTAGTCTTCAATCTTCTGCTCTAACTGCAATATATCTCTTGGATCTCAACTGCTCTCTACTGCTATTGTTGAGTAGTCAAACTTTTGATTTGTCATGCTCCTTTAACTCGCCAATGACTTTGACTCTAATGTGAGGTTGGCTAAGTTGTATTGATCCCTGTTGGATCCTACAGATCCTTCAGATGAAGGAAAAGACCATCCTTACTATGTGCTAGTCTCTCAAATGCCTCATGTTGGAATTAGGTGGATGCTTGTCGGAGCTTTAACAAGCATCGCCTCATAAACTTTTTAAAGTTTTGGGTCTTTCCTCCATAAAATTTGTCTAGCGACTCTTCTTTCACTTATCACTTCCAAGTAGATTCGCATCACTTCCACTTTCGATTGGCATTCTATTGGGAAATACTAATAATCTACTCTCGGTAGCACTGATCACCATTGGAGAGGATTCAATAACTATTATCTTCCATTATCTTCGAAGGGTCTTTGAACCTATGCAGAGCTCCTATGTTGGATAGATAAGAGAATTAAGGTACTCAGTTTCGCCCATTCTCCTAATAGTTAGGAAAACAATGGTTACTTGACTTTGCCCACCTCCTTGATGGTTGTACTCCATGCATCGAGCTAGTTATTGGCCTTCGCCTGCTCTTTGCTCACACTTCTGAAGCACTTGAAGTGTTTACACTCCTTGTGTTGAGTTAGCTACTATGATTCACCTTCTCAATACCATTGAACTTCTAGAATGCAGGAAGTTTTCACCCCAACTTGGAGTAAGTCTCTAATAGTTTTGGTCGCCTATGAGATTGTACCGTCTTCTCCATCAACCCTGCCACCTATTCCATTGAGTAGCAAAGGTACAACATCGCATACTGCCTACCTCATTCCTTAGTCATGCACTCTTGCATGATCCGAAGTCCTTCACTTTTGGCTATTTTAATGAGAAGCTCATTGACACCAGTCTTATGAAGTTCCTTGGCCTCTGCCCTTCAGTCTCATCTTGGTACTTGTAGTTTGCCTTTGTATGCTCCACCTTCTCGGCCCCTTTTACGACCAAGCGCTCTTCCTCCATGAGAGCAAGGGATCGATGACTTCATGGAAGTCCCACCTCTACGGTACCATGGCGTTGTCATACCCATGGTGCTACTATTCGTCGCCTCACATATACATCTCTTTCTTCACGATTGGTAGATCTGCTTCTATGGCACTATGGCACTCCTACGAGTCCATCTCCATTCTAACTGATGATTGGTTTTTGGGTAGCTAAGTCCCTCTAGACTTGTCGTCACTTCCTCGCCCCTTTCGACCCTCTGCTTCTGTTGAATCTCGGATTTTGATGATGAAAGTAATTGATTGTGTTTAGATGTTTAACTGCATTTTGAGTGATGCAGGTCTACTCGATCAGAATTAGACAGTTAACGCAGGAGGAATTGACGTTGCGCCGGAGGAGATCACGTCAGGATATTGGACGGCAGAAGGCTTCGAACGTCGGGCATCGGGCCAAGGAGAGCGGAATTGCGCCAAGGATATCGGGGTTGCGGAGGTCAACCGCCGATTGGGCAACAAGCCGCAAGAGAGGACGATGTGCTAAAGAATCAGACGAAGCGCCAACCAATGACGTGCCGGGCAACAGAATGTCAATTCGCGTTGTAATTGTTGGGAAATCAGCGGGGGGCGACATCATATGCGCAGCGGAAGAACAAGAAAGCAAAAATCCCTGATTCCCAAAAGGATGTTCGTCGTCATGTGAAGATTGGTGCGTAAAAATCCGCAAAACACAAAACTGCGTATAGAGATTGTGTTACCTAAGGAGATCGTATATCCCTATTTCCTTGCAGATCCTTAGGAGAGGGTGAAGGAGGTCAAGCGTCCTCCTCTCTAGCGGTGATCCACACAGCAGGGTTGCGACGACCCTCCTCAAAACTCCAGGCCTCTGAGGTGGAGAGGGAGAGGAGAATAGGAAGGGCAAGCAAAGACTCTTGCCTATGAGGCTGTGAATCCCTCCTATTTATAGAGATCCCGTGTCAAACCCTAATGGGTCCTTCCCTAGTGGGTATTGGATCTGCATCCAATAAGACAAGGGCTTCGTCGGATATATCATATCCGAACCTCTACTCATCGCAATGCCTACCATATGTGTGTGACCCTCTAGGCCCAATATTGAGTTGGCCGTGAGTCATACCTATCGAACTCCTTCTAACTCGGTGAATTATTATCTCTGTAATAATTCTTTCGACTCATCGACTACTGGACGTACTAGGCCACTACTGCCAGTAGTCCCCCAGATTTATCTGAGGGGAATCCAATCCATTGGACCTGTCTGTCCTCAATTACCATGTACCTATAGTCCCTCATCCATCTAATATCCCGGAGACCGAGATATCGAGCATGGTGTTGTTGGACCCATACGGTTTTACTGAAGTCTCGCTCTAATCGGATTCTCAGGAGATTTTTTTCTCTCAACCCGAATGACCTACGGCCAGGGATTTGTCCGAGCAAGAACACATGGGATATTCCTCTCATGACGCCCGAGAGTGGATGATCCTCTATCGACACTCAATAGCCCTCGTAAAAGGTCGACTAGCACTCCCAATGACCGGTTGTACTAGATCCGGGACGGCCCAAACCTATAAGTCCGGTATCAAAGAGTGGAGCACTCATACGGGGACATCCTTGGTGTCTCAAGTCTAAGGACCAGATACACCACTAGGACTACGGAATCATTTGTCCGACAATAAGGCATCATCAACCATCCAAAGATTCCGTAAGCGGATCAATCAATGAACTCATTCTCCATGAGCACTGCATCAGTATCCCTAGTGTCCCTACACGAGCAGCTATGAGACCAGCTGCATCCATCATATGGACGGGTATACAGCACACCAGTCTATCCGGTTATCACGATGTCCCTCTCGAGTAACCTATGACCGGGATTATTTAGGATATGTGTTTAAAGGTGAATCGATCTCATTATCGTGATCTCATCACGATCCGATTCTCATTGCACAAATCCAAGGACATCACAATATATATATATGCATTTATGCAATAGTTATAAAGTGATATACGCCAAAATATAATAAGCAAAAAGATTTTGTATCAAGTCACACGTGCCATCACTCACGTGATTGGCTTGCTGGGCACCTATGACTAGCAGTAATAACTGTCTAGATCGGAGTAGAGTTTTGGTTTGCATGTGCAGGATTAACTACGATAACGATGAAGGCATAAAGTGAAACAAAGTGTGGAGTCAAGCACGAAGGATTCGTTGGGAGTTCAAGAGTTCGACGGAAGTCCGAAGGATCATCGGGAACGCTGCCGGAACTAGCCGAGAATGAGTAGGGAGCTTGCCGAAGGGTTTTTGGAAGTCGCGGAAGGTTCGTGGGAAGTTCGCAGAGTTTGCCGAGAAAGATCGGAGCTTACCGAAGAAGCTTGTTGGAACTCGCCAAGATCAAATCGTGAAGTTTAAGAGCTTCTGGGGAGTCCTCGAATGGTTTCCGAGAGTTTATCAGGGGGAAGACCACGAAAGGAGGAAGCTCACGGAAGAAGTCTTGACTTATGGACTTTGTAATAGCTTATATAATGTCTTTAAAATTCGTAGTTAGCATGTTAATTAGGGTTAGGATTAGGTATTAATCCTATAACCCAAGTAGGGGCCTATAACACTATAGGCTGAAAACACCAGAGGGTGAGCTGAAAACACCGTAGCGGGCTGAAAACATCAGAGGCGGTGGCACCTGCCTGGGCTGAGCGGTGGCACTGCCTGGCTGAGGGGTGGCAGTGCTTGGCTGGGCTGGTGGCACCACCCAGCACCCAGTGTTGGCGGTGACACCTCCCGGGCGGTGGCACTGCTTGGTGAAGGTGGCACCGCAAGCATCGGGAACCCAAAGAGAATTTGAATTTTGGAGCCCAAATTTTGGAGCCCAAATTTGAATCCTCTTGAGGCCTATAAATACCCCTCAAATCTCAGCTGAGAACACAACTTTTTCAGCAGCAAGAGTTTGAGAGAAAGGTCTTAGAAAAAGTGTTAGCTTGTCTTCTTTTCAATTTGCTAGTGTTCACCTCATCTCTTCTCGAAAATCTGTAAAGAGTGAACTGCTTGTAAAGAGTTGTAAGAGGGGTATTTACCCTTCCATTTCAAAGAGACTTGCTAGGGGAAGGTGGGAGCCTCATCGAAGAGGGGCCCCTGCAAGTGGAGTAGGTCATTTGACCGAACCACTCTAAAATCGGCGTGATCCTTGGTTTGCATTTCATTATTGCTATTTACATTATTGCAAACCTTCTTATATGCTTTAGTTCCTTATTACTTTTTTTTTGCAAGATATTTAAGAATACGCTTTCAAGATTAAGCTTGTCAAGTTCCGCTCTTATCATCTAAAGATTTTTTTTAAAACCGAAGTTTTAATCTGCTGCACTAATTCACCCCCCCCTCTTAGTGCTGCTCCGATCCTAACAATTGGTATCAGAGCCCGGTATTTCTCATTTCGGATTTACACCCGAGAGAAATGGCTCTTCATGGCTTTCAAGAGGGCTTATCGGTTTTTCGTCCACCATTATTTAACGGATTGGACTACACTTATTGGAAAACTCGAATGAGAGTTTTCTTGATTTCTATGAATTTGGATATATGGAATATTGTTGAAAATGGTTTTCTACTTCCCTCTAAACCGATGAACAAATGGTCGGATTTGGAGAAGAAGTATTTTTCTTTAAACGCAAAGGCTATGAATGCCTTATTTTGCGCTTTAGACAAAAATGAGTTCAATCGGATTTCTACGTGCGAAACGGCTTTTGATATTTGGCGAACACTTGAAATCACACACGAGGGAACTAGTAGAGTCAAAAACTCGAAAGTTAACATTTTAATGAATGATTTCGAGCTTTTTCAAATGAAGTCGGTTTAAACCATTGTTGACATGTACACCCGCTTTTTTACTGGATGTCGTCAATGGTTTACAAACTCTTGGCAAATGTTTCTCGAATTTTGAACTTGTTAGTAAAGTTTTTACGATCACTTTCTAAAGTTTGGGAATCAAAAGTTCTGGCAATACAAGAAACAAAAGATTTAAATATTTTTCCACTTGAAGAACTTATCGGCTCATTGATGACATATGAAATGGTGCGCAATGCACATGATGAACACAATGAACACTTGAACCACCTTCCAAAGAATAGGAAGGATTTGGAACTCCGGACAAATAAATACCACTTGAGCGATGACTCAAGTGATGAGGACAATGATGAACTTGAACTTCGAACACTAACTCTTAATAAGTTCATTAAACAAAAATCTAAAATGAACAATGAACTTGAACGGAGGAAGAGGCCAAAGAAAAGGAAGGCACCCAAGGATGAATCAAGAACTTCCAAAGATGAAATGGCGAATTGGGCTTTGATGGGCTTCGACTACAAGATAACTAACTCAACTCTCTTGAATTATTTTGAAATTACTTGAAGTTTTTCATGAGTGCTTAATTTAGATAGTAGGAATAGAAAATAAAAATTATTTTTAAAAAATTATATCATGTTTTTCTTTTTAGCATCTTTTGAAAAATTAAAAACTTTGATCATGAAATGTATATTGCTAAGGTTTCATGCATGTTATGTTTTTGAAATGTTAAATGATGTATACAACATTAGGGATGATAATTATATGATATGTGATAATGCTTAGGATTAATCCATACATGTGTATCTTGATGATTTTATGACATACATGAGTTTTTGAAGTAAATGTTGATTTGATACTCTCATTTTGGATTAACATGTTTTTGGTTTAATCATTTTTATGACGAATTAATATGACATTCTCATGACATATTAAGATGACATAGTGCATGTACATCTATGTATGAATTTCTTGATAGTCTTTTAATGATAGATGTGATATCATGATGTTTTATTTTTGATGTGTTTGGGCTTGACGGCTTTATGACGAAACTTATGTTTTGACTTTAAATGATGATACAATGTTTTCACAAAAAGACTTGAACACTCTCACATGAAATCAATTGTATGAAATGGAAATGAATTTTCTATTTTATTGAGATTAATGAATTTATTTTACCAATCTTATGAATCTCATGAAAATAAACATGATGAATATTTTATAAATGAGTTGTCTTATAAGATTTTGCCTTTACATCTTGAACTTTAATACTTATATTGATTTGGCATATAAAGACAAAGGCATGCTCATAAGAAGCAAATCACATGAATAGAAATTTATAAAAATGAAATGTAATCCTTTATCTTATTGATTTCTACCTAAGAGACCAATAAAACTATCTATGCCATTTTGAATCTCTTGAAAGAAATGTTGAGATTTTGATGATTTGGATGATTTGAATTTGAATAAGTTTTATTCAAAATCATGATCTTGATTCCGTGATATTTACAAATTAAGATTTATTATGAATCAAGATTTTTTCATTAATCGATCTCCTAAGATTTTTCCTTGATTATTGAAGAGGAGATTTTTCAAAACAAAATGTGTCTTCTATTATTATCTTTTCATGATATGATTTTTATACAATTCCTTGTATTCATGAAATGTTTATCGCATCACCCAATTACTTTCTTCTTGATATTCCTTATGTGGTGATTAAAATTATGCATGAAATACTCTTGATATTATTTTGATGTATACAAATGAAAAGTTATAATCATGCATGATTGGATGAAATTTGACAAGTTAATATCTTCATGATTTGAAATATTTATACTTTGAAATTATGTATGCAATTGCTTTGTATTGTGATGATATATGCATCATGAATACTTTATTATCATACATGAAAATAGTGATAAACATTTTGAAAATAAATATTTGTATCATGTTAGATGATTTTACATCATGTGCATGATGAGTTATAGTGATGATTGAAACAATGATTGAAATGATATGAATGATGATTTGGAATCATGCATATAATGATGAGTTAATATGTTTTGAATATATGATGATTTGGTATTATGCATGTAATAATGATATACTTAATGATGAAATACTTATGACAAAATTATTATTTTGATATTCATGACTTGAATCTTCCTTTCTTTTTGCCAATGACAACGGGAGAGAAAGAGTTACTAATGTGCTATCTTGAATTGATGTAAAGGGTCATCTCAAACAGAAATTAGCTACCTTGCACAAGTCAAGAAAATGCAAAAACTTCCTTACTTTCTTGCACATCTAAAGAGAAGATGCAAATGTAACACTTGCCAAATTGTTTGCTTGCCTCATGTAAAACATTGTCTCTTGTTAGGTTGACATTTTGCTAAGGAAGCAAAAAATTGACACTTCTCAAAAGAGAAGAAAGTGCTTGCTTTCTTGAACATCTTTAATTTGCTAGCTAGCATAATGTACAATTTGCTATCTTGAACATTACAAAGAAATGCTATCATGCACATCGTAAAGAAAAGCAAATATGCTAACTTGCAAATCTTTAAATTTGCTAGCTTATATGTAGTAAAACTTGCATATCGTAAAAGTTGCTAGCTTCGTGAGAGAAGCAAAGAATTGCTATCTCGAAAGAAGTAAAAAATTGTAAAACTTAGAAAACTTGCAACAAAATTGCTCTTGCCATGCTTTGTATAAAAAAATATGTTGATATCCTTAAAAGCATCAAGAATGAATTTTTTAGTGTATCAGAATGTATCACATGTATCACAAATTAATTTTTTTTGACTATTATCATATCATGATGTATCGCATAATGATATCATGATTTGTGATTGTTTCATGTGATCCTTAGTGAATTTTCACATTGGTATCCTTCGTGAAATGATTTCATTACATTATTGTCTTGTATGCATTATGTGATGATTGAAATATTGATTGATGCAAAGTTGATGTAAAAGTCTAAATCATTGGTTCCTCTCCTTCTTTTGACATTGACAAAGGGGGAGAAAGTTATTGCTAGCTTAGTGATCTTAAGTAGCAAAGATTACTAACTTGCTTATTTCAATAAGCAAAAGTTGTCTTCTTGAACATCACTATCTTGCCTATCTCAAGAAGCAAGACTTGCAACCTACACATTACAATAGGAAGCAAGAATCGATAGCTTACACACTCCAACAAGAAAGCTATCTTGTATTTGCTTTTCGAAATTTTTGCTAGCTTCTATGTTGCAAAACTTGCTCACTTTTTCAAACACTTTGCTAGCTTGCACTTTGTAAAGGAAGCGAAAATAGCACTTCTCAAAAGAGAAGAAAGAACTTACTATCTTGAAACATCACAAAAGTTTGCTACCTCACATGATATAAAATTTGCTATATCAAACATCATAAATATTGTTACTTGCAAAGAAAAGCAAAGTGTAATCTTGCACAAAAATTCAAGTGTTGAATTGCCATGCTTTTGTGCCTATATGTTGTGATGAAAATCTAGCTTCATGTTGTAAAACTTGCATATCTTTTAAAATAGCTAGAGCTACTTCTCCTTTTTGTTGATGACATAGGGGAGAAGTATATTGATGACTTCATGCATTGAATTAAACATTTTATATATTTGCATGATGGTTTAAATGTTTTTCATAACATGTGATGAATGTTACTTGGATTTGAGATAATCCAAGTGTTCTATCAATGGCATATTGATAGGGGAGTTTGTTTAAACTCGGGAGTTAAGGTTAACTCCGTTAGTCATCAATTATTTATCATCATCAAAAAGGGGAGATTGTTGAATCTCGGATTTTGATGATGAAACTAATTGATTGTGTTTAGATGTTTAACTGCATTTTGAGTGATGCAGGGTCTACTCGATCAGAATTAGACAGCAGTTAACGAGGAGGAATTGACGTTGCGCCGGAGGAGATCACGTCGGGATATTGGACGGCGAAGGCTTGAAAAGCGTCGGGCATCGGTTGGGGAGAGCGGAATTGCGCCAAGGATATCGGGGTTCGGAGGTCAACCGCCCGATTGGGCAACAAGCCGCAAGAGAGGACGATGTGCTAAAGAATCAGATGAAGTGCCAACCAATGACGTGTCTTAGCAATGAGAATGTCAATTCAGCGTTGTAATAACTTGTCTAGATCGGAGTAGAGTTTTGGTTTGCATGTGCAGGATTAACTACGATAACGATGAAGGCATAAAGTGAAACAAAGTGTGGAGTCAAGCACGAAGGATTAGTTGGGAGTTCAAGAGTTCGACGGAAGTCCGAAGGATCATCGGGACATTTGCCGAACTAGCCGAGAATGAGTAAGGAGCTTACCGAAGGGTTTTTTGGAAGCTCGCCGGAAGGTTCGTGGGAAGTTCGCAGAGTTTGCCGAGAAAGATCGGAGCTTGCCGAAGAAGCTCGTTGGAACTCGCCAAGATCAAATCGTGAAGTTTAAGAGCTTGCCGGGAGTCCTCAGAATGGTTTCCGAGAGTTTATCGGAAGACCGCCGAAAGTTCGCCGGAAGCTCGCCGGAAGAAGTCTTGACTTATGGACTTTGTAATAGCTTATATAATGTCTTTAAAATTCGTAGTTAGCATGTTAATTAGGGTTAGGATTAGGTATTAATCCTATAACCCAAGTAGGGGCCTATAACACTGTAGGCTGAAAACACTGTAGGCGGTGAGCTGAAAACACTATAGCGGGCTGAAAACACTGTAGGCGGTGGCACCACCTGGGCTGAGCGGTGGCACCGCCCAGCACCCGAGCACTGGGCGGTGGCACCGCTTGGCTGGGCGGTGGCACCGCCAGCATCGGGAACCCAAAGAGAATTTGAATTTTGGAGCCCAAATTTGAATCCTCTTGAGGCCTATAAATACCCCTCAAATCTCAGCTGAGAACACAACTTTTTTAGCAGCAAGAGTTTGAGAGAAAGGTCTTAGAAAAGTGTTAGCTTGTCTTCTTTTCAATTTGCTAGTGTTCACCTCATCTCTTCTCGAAAATCTGTAAGAGAGTGAACCGCTTGTAAAGAGTTGTAAGAGGGGTATTTACCCTTCCATTTCAAGAGACTTGCTAGTGGAAGGTGGGAGCCTCATCGAAGAGGGGCCTCGCAAGTGGAGTAGGTCATTTGACCGAACCACTCTAAAATCGGCGTGATCCTTGGTTTGCATTTCATTATTGCTATTTACATTATTGCAAACCTTCTTATATGCTTTAGTTCCTTATTACTTTTGCTGCGCATATTTAAGAATACGCTTTCAAGATTAAGCTTGTCAAGTTCCGCTCTTATCATACGAAAGATTTTTTAAAAACCGAAGTTTTAATCCGCTGCACTAATTCACCCCCCCCTCTTAGTGCTGCTCCGATCCTAACAGCTTCAACACCTCTGTGCTCTCCAAGCTGTTCCCCTTGGTCGATGAAAAGATAGACTGCATCTCCCATGCATGGTCTCTACCATAATGTTGTAGGGTTCACATCGATTCTATTCTCCTTAGCTTTCTTAGTAGCAATGTTCATTTACTTGACCTTGTCCTCTAACTTGTCGGGCTCCCTTAAGTGAATATGGGCTCTAGAGTAGTCCAACTCTCCAGTTGCTTCGATCATACCTCGGCATGATCAAGTCTCTCCCATGGGACTCACTAGTACTTGCATTCGAACTTTTCCCTCAGTAGTACACAGCCCCCATAAGGTGATGACCAAGGCTTTCATCCGATGTAAAATTCGATGCACGCACGGAAGACCCACCTCTACGATACCATGGCCTTCACTCCTTGAATCCATAGCCCTTCTTATTGTCATGTTATTCACCAAAGTGGAGCTCCCAGTAGCTCCTAATCATACCTCCGTATGATATAGTCCCTTACGGGACAATATGTGTGTGTATCGCATTGCCATGAACTATTCCACTACGATCTGCTGCACCATGTCGCCTCCTGGTGACATCTCCATTGCATTCTAATCCTTGAGGGATGAACTTGGTTTGTGATCCCTCTATGTGTGGCCTCTGCCAACACATCATAGGGCCTCTTCCACCTTCAATTGTGTTCGCTCTTTTGGCAATCGACCTTCGTCCCCCCGCTCTCGGGTCACACATGGACAAAACAACACTCCAGGATAATCCATCACCTAGTAGCTCTCGAAGTCCACCGACTTCGTTAAAATTAATGTACCATTATCTGGATCCTGGGCCTTTGGCTCTACTAGCACAATCTATGCTACACACTATTTCCTTCATGGTAACTTGAATGGCAACATTATGGCATATTCTTTAAGAGTACCTGCCTCCGCGTCCTCTTGCCCCATGTCATGGCCTTCTGAACCCAACTTCGCCTCCGTAAGTTGAGTTACCTTAGTTCCTCTATCAAGCTCCCTTCATCTTTGGCACCATGCAAGATGAATCTGCTCCATCAGAATGAAGGACCCATGGAACGACATGATCCCGCTCTTGCCTCTATAAGAGTTTATGTCCTTAACCTCTGTTCAAGGAAAGCTCTATACCTTTGCTCCATGTTCCATCTTCTATACTAGCTCCCTTCATACGGCTTGGGTAATTCGCCAAGTTATACCCAAGTTGCTCCACTCCTCATTTTGTATTGAGTTGATAGTAGCTCTTCCGCCCACCATTCCATGGGTCAGCCCACCATTCCATGGGTCAGCCCTCCATTGAGTTTGATCTTTATATCGACTCTAAGTGTGCCTTTATTTGTATTGCTTTGGGTTGCTCCTCCACTTGATCTCGCAATGCATCCACCAATGCATTCTCTCAAGCGAGATCATACGATGACTCCTCGCCACTTGCTTGATCCATTGAGCTTCATGGAGTTGTTATTTTCGAGGTACTCCTCAACATGGGCGGTCCGTTGCACATGATTCTCTCTCTAGAGAGCCAAGACTTATCCCTCTTGGATATTTATCCAGTTGGAGTAATATTTCTCCTCGTTTCCTTCCCTTTGAAAGTTTTGGAGACCACCATCCCCTTGGACTACTCTAACTTGCTAAACAAACTATGCATTGTTCTAGCTCCTGCAAACGCACTTGCTAGATTGCGACTCCACGTCAATACAGCCCCCGTTGCACTACTCAAGGCCTAGCAACATGTTGAACTCGTTGCACACTTTGGCCTTCTATGGACGTATCCTTCTCATGCTAAAGAGAAAGTTTCATTGCTCCATGGCACCGAGTTTTAAATGCCTTAGGATGGCGATGAACATTTCATTGTCCATATACAAGCCCTTGCATGAGTACCGAATTATTTGAGTTAACAATTCTCCTCACCTCTGTGAGCATTGCACAACTTTTTCAGTCGCTAAGCAACCCATTTTACCCTGTATGGTCTCATTCTTTACCAAGTGCCTTGCTTATCTTGAGCACCATCAAGTATGGTTGTCAATGTTGAGCCGTAGCTCGAACTCAGCCATCCCAACCTTTATAAGCTATGCATTCTTCCAAGCTTACTTGTTCTTGTGGTGCTTCTTGCACGAAGGGCTGGCCATTCCTCTGAATGCTAATCTCAAATGCCCGCTCCTTTGAGCGACTCTTTTTCCCTACATCTCTATTCCCGTTTTCCTCCCAAACAGTCGCGCGTGCTGGCTGCCCTCAATGCAGCCCCGCTAGGTCCCCTATGTTTATATGCCAAGTGTTTCTATAAGTGCTTGTCCCACTCTGATACCATCTGTCATGGACTTAGCTGGTTTTGCCTAAGTCGTGCGGCACCCTTGTGTTAGAACCCTTGCAGATTCTAAACTTGGGGTTGATCTCTTTAAGGGATTGGCCTCCTTGGAACTCTATAGGGGTTCCTCCCTCCAAGTTGCTGCTCAAAGGCTACAGAAAAGATTCATCTATTGCTTGTGAAAAGAGGAGAAATACATGGCTATTTATAGGGTTTCTAAACCCTAACTCCTAATAGGACTCCTACTCAAGACTCCTTCTTCTAACCAACTCTTATTAGACTTCTAATCAAGACTCCTATTTCTTTACAACTCCTAATTTATCTCTAAGAAACAATCTCCTAACCCTAGCCGGCCTCTTCACCTCTTTAATAGGGGTCGGCTTAGGTAGGTTTTACATGAATGTCCCTCTCAATTAGGACTCTCCTAGCTAGAGTCCTAACAAACCCGCCCTCTTCAAATCAGCCTTGTCCTCGAGGCTGACGATTCATGAATTTTGGGAATTTGATCTTCAAGTCGTCATAGTTCTCCCAAGTGGCATCTTCTGTTGGTAGGTTCATCCACTATATTAGCACTATAGTAGTGGGTCATCGTCGTCGAGTCACGATCCGTCGATCAATAATGACACTTGGCTGGGTCTGGAGTTCTCCTTGGATAGTCATATTTGGTGGGTGGCTTTCGGCTGTCTCCAAGCACCTATTTACAAATTTTGTCTTGCCGTTGATTTGCAGGTGATATGTCGTACTCCTTTTCAATTTAGTACCCTGTATATAGAATAACTTTGTCCAAAATCTGCTCGTGAAGATGCAAGTAGAATTTATCATAAGCACAATGCGTCCCTTATAGTGTAATTCTTTTGAGTCCCAATTGTAATAAGCCACGGAGCTTGGTGCTTCCTGCAATTTTTTTATAATCTTACTTGTCTCTGAATCTTCCTGCCATTCCATCTTAATATCCTCAAGGAAGTCACTGGTCGGAAGTGAAACGGCTGAAACTTCAGCTTGCTCGGGTAGCTGCGAAAGCGCATCTGCAAGAATATTCTCTTTCCCCTTTTTGTAAGTTATTTCATAATCAAATCCAAGAAGTTTTGTTACCCATTTTTGCTGCTCAAGGGATGATATCTTTCGCTCCAAAAAGTACTTGAGGCTTTTATGGTCGATTTTAATTTGAAATCGTCGACCATTCAAGTAGGGTCTCCACCTCGTTGCTGCGCGCACAATGGCAAGCATCTCCTTATCATATATTGACTTATTTTGATGGGAGGGAGATAGTGTCTTGCTAGTGTATGTGAGTGGTCGACCATCTTGCATGAGAACGGCTCCAATTCTGACTCCAGATGCGTCGGCCTCAATGATGAAGGGTCTATTGAATTCTGGTAGCGCAAGCACCGGCGTCGTTGTCATGGCTGCCTTAAGTTTGTCGAAGGCAGCAGAGGCTTTGTCCGACCATTGGAAAGCATCTTTTTTCAGTAAAGAAGTGAGTGGTGCACTGATCTTCCCATAGTCCTTAACAAATTTTTGGTAGTAGCCCGTTAGTCCAAGGAACCCCCGTAGTAATTTCACGTTTGTAGGTTTCGGCCAGCCTTGCATTGCCTCAATTTTTGCTGGGTCTACTGCCACTCCTTTTTCTGATATTATATGCCCAAGGTACTCTACTTTTTGCTGGAGAAAGCTGCACTTTGGTTGCTTTACAAAAAGAGTATTCTCCCGAAGGATCGTCAGAACAATCCGTAAATGCTGAAAGTGAGTCTCAAGAGAAGGGTTGTAAATGAGAATATCATCAAAAAATACCAGCACAAATTTGCGAAGATAGCTCCGAAAAATATTGTTCATGAGACTTTGAAAGGTTGAAGGAGCATTAGTGAGTCCAAAAGGCATTACTAAGAATTCATAATGACCATTATGTGTGCGAAATGCAGTTTTTGGAATGTCATCGTCACATACCCGAATTTGGTGGTAACCGGATCGAAGGTCCAACTTCGTGAAGACTCGAGCTCCTTTTAATTCATCAAGAAGTTCATCCACCACTGGTATTGGGTACTTGTCCTTGACGGTGATGCCATTGAAAGCTCGGTAATCAATGCATATTCGCCATGTTCCATCCTTCTTGCGTACAAGTAGCACCGGTGAAGAGTAGAGGTTGCAACTTGGCCGAATAACTCTTGTTTTGAGCATCTCTTTTACAATCCTTTCTGTTTCATCCTTCTGGAGATGTAGATATTGATATGGCCGAGTATTTGCTGGAGGTTTGTCTGAAAGAATCGTTATATAATGATCATGCCGACGGGTAAGAGGTAGGTTGTAAGGTTCGTCAAATATATCTGAAAATTCAGCAAGCAAAGGAAGTAGGTTTGGATCTTCAAATTCTATTGGCTCTCCCTTAGTTTGCTGCTCAAGTTGTATCAAAAATCTGCGGCATGCTTTATGCAAAATCTTCTCCATTTGTTGTGTGCAAATCATCGTTATTCACATCCCCCCCATGTTTCTCGCTCAGTATCTTTGTTTCTCCCATCTGTAAAATTTCATAATTAGTTGCATAAAATTCCAAGAAATATCACCTAATGTTGTCAACCATTTATTTATGAGCATGGCCTCATGATCATCAAGCGGGAGAAGGAAGAAATCTGCAATTATCTCTTGGTTCTGCAGCAATAGTTTCTCTTGCGGGCGCCTACGATCATACTTCAAAATCCGTCCGTCGGTGACCTTAACGTCAAACCTGCTGCAATTCTCAATAGGTAAAGCCATATGGATAGCAACCTTACTGTTTAGAAAGTTAATAGTACTGCCCATGTCGATGAGAACAGTGATCGGTTGTTGTTTGAGAAGGCCTCTAACTTTCATCGTTTGCGGGTTTGAGTAGTCGGCTAGTGCATGTACCGTAACTTCGATCGATTGTGGCTCTTCTTCTGCATCTTCTTCTTCACATTCAAGGCTCTCTTCTGAAAGTTCAATGACTTTTTCTTCTATTGGTTCAATCATAAGAAGTCTCCCTTTACTACAGTGATGCTCACGTCTCCACGGCTCGTCACAATGCCAACATAACCCCTTCGCATATCGCTCCCGAAGCTCTTCTCCTGTTAACCTCTTTGGTGTAGGGACTTGGTCAACAGTAGGGGGGGCTGAGGGCTTCAATATTACTGGTTGAGGAGCGACCCTAGTCCTCCGAGCTTCATGGTTTAATTGCTCCTCTTGATGTCGTGCGAAAGAGATGGCTGCTATAAGCGTATACAGTTGTCGCGCTTTAACTTCTCCTCAGATCTCCGACTTCAAGCCCTCAATGAAGGTCCTCAATAGCTGTTTTTGAGATCAATCATGAGTTTGATTAGATAACCTTTCAAACCTGGTTTGGTACTCTTGAATGGTGGAGGTTTGTCGGATCTTTGCTAGTTGTTCGTCAATATTCTCGTAATCGGTTGGTTTGAAGCGTATCAGCAGTCCTTTTTTGAATTGTTGCCATGAAAGGACTCCATAAGTATATTCAAACCAGTCAAACCACTGTATAGCATCCCCTTCAAGATATATAGCTACAATTTTCATCATAAATGCATCTGTAATTTTGTGGTACCGAAAATATCGCTCCACGCGCGAGATCCAACCAATCGGGTCTCCTTCTTCCCATCTAGGGAAGTCCACTCTCATGCATGGATAGTTGAGTTTGATCATAGAGCTTCCCCTTTCTTGGAAGTCATATCTTTGGGCTTGGTGCGATTGGGCAAAGCTCTCTCCTTGATGTGGTTTCTTCGGGCTTAGTGGTCGGCCCAATCTGAGTTCGGTAAAGAGCATCCGAATCTTATCCTCCATTCGTGCCTCGAAGGCTTCAAATTTAGCATTGAATACCTCCTCAGATGCCATAGTATATGCCATCAAATCTGTGATATCAAGATCTCTCTTTTGTTGTCGGGTTAAAGGCAAGTATTGGTTGAGAGAGGTGATGGTCGAAAGGGTTGGTTGATTGGTGGATGTAGGCTACGGTTTAGGCTTGTTTTGTGGCTATTTTGGGTGCAGGTTGAGGGTATGGTTTGGTAGAGTTTTAGGGCTGTAGATAAAAGTTTTGGATCTGTGGTAGATGGTAGCAAAGGTTTGATAAAAATCAGTGGAAGTTGCAGCAAGTATGTGCTGCCTTGTAAGAGTAGAATTATCGTCGAAGAAACAACGGTTTCTCGACGTAATTCCCACCAAAAACATGAGAGAATTGAGGAGGGAATTGATAGCAAAATCACAATTTATATGACAGCAAGGATATCTAATTTAATCAAGAAAATTTTGGCAGTATAACAGCAAGGAAATTGGTGCAAGTTGCGATTGCAGAATTCTCGTCGAGAAATTCCAGCAAGTTACGACGAAAATTTACAGCAACATAAAATCATTTTTAGAGATGAATTTCTTTATAGATCAATCTTAGATGGAAGCCAAGATGATCTATGAAGTGTATAAGAAATTTCATTCAAAAAAGATTGTAAATAGATGGGTTAAGACAACAATATGCAGCTGAAATTTTCTGCAGCACAGATTTTTAAGTATAGCAGATTAGACGTAAGAGATCAGTGGTTTATATTGAGAATTTTTTTTATGAAACCAAAGGGAATCTGCTATTAGGAAATGTCAAAGATGTCATAAAAATTTCGTAGAGATTTGGATAGAAAAAACACAGTAGCAAGATCAAACAGACGGTGCTATACGGTTGGAATTCTGCAATGTATCTTTCGTCGTAGAGATGAAAACTTTATGACGAAAA
Organism: Musa schizocarpa; assembly: GCA_900464855.2. Lineage (NCBI taxonomy): Eukaryota > Viridiplantae > Streptophyta > Magnoliopsida > Zingiberales > Musaceae > Musa > Musa schizocarpa. Next base: position 24,137,146 of record LS990915.1, read on the forward strand.
GTATATGCAGAAATATAGGAATAATTTTTTTTTGGGATTTTCAAATAAGGATAACTAAATTGCAGTAGTAGTAAGGTAGAAAACCAGAACCTGTTGCAATTCACGGGGAGATCAAAGGATGATCTGTGGTGGTGGAGATGACGGTGAAATTTGACAACGATCTCTTAAGCAATTGTGGGAATTGCTTTGGGCGGTTGTGGAGGGTTGATGGATGGCTATGGAAGGGCAGCGAGACGCCAACAACGCTGCTCTGATATCAGGTGTTAGAACCCTTGCAGATTCTAAACTTGGGGTTGATCTCTTTAGGGGATCGGCCTCCTTGGAACTCTATAGGGGTTCGTCCCTCCAAGTTGCTACTCAAAGGCTGCAGAAAAGATTCATCTATTGCTTGTGAAAAAAGGAGGAATACATGGCTATTTATAGGGTTTCTAAACCCTAACTCCTAATAGGACTCCTACTCAAGACTCCTTCTTCTAACCAACTCCTATTAGATTTCTAATCAAGACTCCTATTTCTTTACAACTCCTAATTTATCTCTAAGAAACAATCTCCTAACCCTAGCCGGCCTCTTCACCTCTTTAATAAAGGTCGGCTTAGGTAGGTTTTACATGAATGTCCCTCTCAATTAGGACTCTCCTAGCTCGAGTCCTAACACCTTGTGTGTCCGTCCATAAATGTCAACCTCCCCGAAACCTCTCATGGTCGCTTAGGACCTATAAAAGAGAAAACAGGTTAGAGAAAGTGCCTCACTCAGGATCCACAAACAAATATTACAGAAAAATACTTCATAGCTAATGCAAATTACAAACGAACTTTACAAGCTCTAAACGGTTGTACAACAAAGGGTCAAAATGGTCCACTACAGATCGAGTATCTCTCACAAGTATCCACATGATATATCCTTTATTTACAAGCATAAAACGACTACCAAACAAACTAAAATGGGGCTATTAAGCCTTTGACCGTCCCTCTACATACTGTGCAAAACATGAACAAATCAAAAGACACGGACATATATAAACATTACATCAAATATCCTATTTAGAATTTTGCCCGTGATAGTAAGCACTAATTCACCCCTCCCTCTTAGTGTTGAAATAGTCCTAACAAGTCAACTTTCATGTTTTAGGCCAAACTTTCAAGACACCTTGAATATAAATCATATAGGCCTGAATGATATTTTTTTTTATTTTTATAAATATTGATAGATCAATTTGTTAAAATTCAACTATAAATATGTTGAGTGTGTTAGGAATGAGTCAGCACTAAGAGGTGGGGGGTGAATTAGTGCAGCGGTAAAATCATGTCTTCAAAAGCCTTCGTACGATTAAAATTGATTTTGTAAATATGTTAACTTGAAATTGTACAGAAATGTAATGAAGGAGGAATTCAGTTTGCAATTAAGATAAATAGCAAGAAGTAAATACAAACCAGAATTTAGAGTGGTTCGGTCATCGTGACCTACATCCACTTTGCTGATTCCTCTTCCGTCAAGGTTACCGGCATCCACTATCGATCTTCCTTTAATAGGCGAAGATCAACTTCCTTCTTACACCTCTCTTCTCCTTTTACCGGGTTTAGGAGACAACCCTTACAAGCACTCACTCCTCTCTTATAGAACTCTAAACTTAGAGTGGAGGAGGGAATTTCTCAAGAGATTATAGCAGCATTTTCTCACTTTTAAATTCTCTGTGCTTTTTTATTTTTTAACCAGGGATGAGAGGGGTATTTATAGGCTTCAAGTTGATTCAAACTTGGAGCCTAAAAAGGTCTCATCCCAGGTTTCCTGGGTATTGGCGGTACCATCGTCATTCCTAGGCGGTACCACCATCACATGATCTAGTACTGGGCGGTATCACTGTCGAAAAGGGGTGGTACCATCGCCCAGAATTCCTGGGGTGTTGTTCCCCAAGTGGTGCCACCGCTGGCCAGGTTTTCAACACCCTGGTTGGGCCTTGAATCTGGCCCAAACTAGCCCAACCTCGAGCCTAATTGGCTCCTAACAGAGTTGATGGGATTACCTCCCAATCCCAACTCTAATTATGTGCTAACTACGATTCCTAAGACATATTCTAAGCAATATAAGTCTGATTTCTTCCGGCGAGCTTCCGGTGATCTTCCGATGATCTCTCAGCAATGTTCTGGCGGACTCCTGGCAAGCTCCTAGACTTCACGACGATCTTCTTGGTGAGTTCCAACAAGCTTCTTTGGCAAGCTCCTGGACTTCTTGGTTGGTTCTGGTAGAACTCTTCTGACGAATGTCCAAACTTCCGACGAACTCTTGAACTCCTAACAAAATCGTGTTCTTGACTCTGGGACTTCATTTTGTTTTATGCCTTACTGTTGTAGTTAATCCTGCACACACAAAAGTATACTTCAATCTAGATAATTATTACTAAGCATGAATCATATTGTCCGGCATGTCATTGGTCCATCGATGCTTCGTTCGATTCTTTGGTGCATCATCCTCTCCTACAGCCTATTGCCTAATCGGCCAGTTGACCCCTATAATTTCGATATCCTTAGTGCAATATCCGCTCTTCTAGGCCCGATGCCCGAAGCCTTCTATCGATACGTCGACCGATCTTCCGGCCCGATATCCAATCTTCTGACACGTTTTCCTCCGGCCCAACATGATTCTTCCTGCTTTAATTATCTCTCCTTGATCGAAGCATCCTGTGTCACTCAAAATTTAGATTAAATCATAAACACTTATCAATTGGTTTCATTATCAAAATCCAATATTCAACAATCTCCCCATTTTTTATGATGACAACCAATTGATGATGGAGTTAACCTTAACTCCCGGAGTTTAAACAAACTCCTCCTATCAATATAGCATATTTAAGAGAACTCTTGGATTCAAAAATCCAAGCAACATATTATCATAAACTTATGCATAACATCATCATACTTCTCCCCCTTTGTCATCAACAAAAAGGAGAAGTTCCAACTATGTGTTTGAGATATAAGTTCAAATCATTACATGAAAAACATAATATCAAGTTTTATCATCATGCAATTTGTAAGCTAGAAAATTTAGTAAGTGTTACATCATGCAAGCTATGAAGTTTTAAATATGCAAGGTAATAAGATAGCAAGTTTACAACATACAAGCTAGCAAAAATTTCAAAAGCAAATGCAAGATAGCGATGTTCAAGATAACAAGCTCTTTCTTCTCTTTTGAGAAGTGTCATTTTTGCTTCCTTTGTAAAGTGTAAGCTAGCAAAATTTTACAACATTTTAAAATATGCAAACTAGCAATTTTGAGATGTTCAAGAAAGCAACTATTGTTTCTTGAAATATAAGTTTTGCTAGATGTGCAAGTTAACATTTTTTGCTTCTTTAGATGGTTAAGATAGCACTTCTTGGTGATATTCAAGATAGCTAGTTCTACATCATGCAAGCTAGTGAATCTTATAATATTTTAGAACATGCATGATCACCAAATCATCATAAATTTTAATGACGTGCAAAATTATAAATTTTGTAAGTTTGCATTTATGCGTCTTGAGATTTGTAAGATAGCACTTCTTGTTTCTCTTTTGAGATGAGCAAGCTAGCAAGTTTTCTTCTTTTGCAATGTGCAAGTTTCCAAATTTTGCATCTTGAGCTAGGAATTTTTCTCCCCCTTTGTCATTGTCAAAAAGAAGGAATAATATAATTTTGTATCTCTTTTTCCCTTTACAATAATTTTTAAATCATGACAAAGGATGAATAATCAAAAAATCAAGTTATGAATGTCAAAACAATTTTTCATCATGAATATTTTATCATTGCATGCATCATTTTCATAAGTTGAAGTGTTGCATGCATAATATCATATCATCATTCATAATTACATTAATATTTCAATCATTATTTCAATATGTTTGTGCATCATTATAGTTTCAATTTACAACATGCATAATTTTAAAACTTTACATTTCATCCTTACTCTATGCATGATACTAAAAATAAATCAATCATCATATCATACATGATACTCATAAGCTAGCAAATTTATATCATTTTAAAGCATCAAAACAATATCATGAGTATTTCATGCATTCATATCATCAATGTTTCAATCATTATTTCAATCATCAAAAATGAAAGATCAAGTATAATATTCAAGAGATCAAGATTATAATCCAGAAAATGTATAAGAAGAATTTATGCATTTGGAAGATCTAACATGTCTAAGTTTCTCATTTAAGCTAGCAATTTTCTTTCCCCCCTTTGTTATTTTAGACAAGAAAGAAGAAGAGTGGAAGAATACAAATACATGTTAGATATTACACATCATGTAATGGAAGATAATAATATCAAATCATGAATGCTACAAGACATGATTTATTTTATCAAATCTCTTCTTTTTATAAATAACAAAAAGAAACATAGGAGATCAAATGATACAATATCTTGATTCATGCATAAGAAATCTCAAGTTATAAATCTCGAAAAATCAAGATAAAGCTCATTCAAATTAAAATTATCAAATCAAAATCATTTTCAAGAGATTCTAAGAATAAATATAGGTTCATTAGCATCTCATTTTTAAAAAATCAATAAAGTAGAGAAATTTTTTAAGGAGAAAGCTTTCTTCTTTTTAGTGATTCAATTCATAAGATTGATTTCATAGATGCATCCCTTTTTTATTTTTGCTAAATAAAAACATGCATCAACGTTTAGGATCGAAAAGTAAATTTTGTCATAAAAACCATCAAGACCAAAAAAGTATAACATATTAAACATAAGGCTTATTTAAACAAGAGATTTGATTTATCATTTTAATTCCAATGATAATATATTTACCTTTTTATATGTTTCATTTTAAGTGATTGATTTCATATAGGCATACTCAAGTTTTTTTGTATGAAAATCATACATCAACGTTTAAACCAGAAAGATAAAAAATTATCAAGATAAAAAAATGTAACATATAATTCTGAAACATATGATTTCAAATCATTACTTCAAGTCCTCATGCATAAAAATCATCAAGCATGATACAAATATTTATGTTCAAAACATTCATCATGATAAGGCATACAAGCCAAAGAAACCATTAAACATAAAGCATATTCATCAATCTTGGTTTCATTGAGCATAAGGCATTTTCAAACAAAATCGAAAATCATTAAGATACACATTATTTCTTCTTGAAAAACATACATAGGATTATCATTAGATTTAAATCTAACATTTTATTCCTTTAACATAAAACATGTAATTTTCATTATCATTTTTAAACTTATTAGCATGATAAGCATGATCCTATTTTATTTTTGCATTTTTCATTACATTATTAAACATGTAGATTTCAAGAAAAATAATTAAACTAAATTAAAAATAACTCATTAAAAGCATCATGTAATTTTGAAATAAATTAAAGGAGTTTCGTTTGAGTTGTTTACCTTATTGTAGAAAGTCTTTAAGGCGTAGTTTGCCACCTCGCCTTTGTTGATTTTCTCCTCATCTTCGTAGGAGCTCGATTCATCCCAAAGTTCTTTCCTCTTCTTACGTTCATAGCAAGTAGTTGCGTGCTTTTTGTTCTTTAATTTTTGTTTCATTAACTTTATAAATTTCATGAGTAGTTCAAGTTCACCATCACTTGAGCTTATGCTCGAGTGGTCTTTATGTGTTCTAAGTGCCAACTCCTTTATGTTCTTTAGAAGGTTGTTCTTGAGTTCTTCACGTGCATTGAACGTCATTTCATAGGTCATTAGAGACCCGATGAGTTCTTCGATCAAAAAAATATTTAAATTTTTTATTCTTGTATAGTAGTTATTTTCGAATCCCAAGTTTGAGAGAGTGAGCGTAAAACTTTATTCACAAGTTCAAGATTCGAAAATCTTTTACCAAGAGCTTTTAAACTATTGACGATATCTGTAAAATGGGTGTACATGTCAACAATGGTTTCGCTCAACTTCATTCGAAAAAGTTCAAAATCATGCATTAAAAAGTTGATTTTTAAATTTTTAACTTTGCTAGTGCCTTCATGTGTGATTTCGAGAGTGCATCATATGTCAAAAGTCGTTTCGCACATAGAAACCTGATTAAGCTCAGTTTTATCTATGGCGCAAAATAAGGCATTCATAGCCTTTACATTTAGAGAAAAAGTCTTCTTCTCCAAATCATTCCAATGGTTCATTGGAAGAGAAGACCTTTGAAAACTAAATTTGACTATATGCCATAAATCGAGATTCAATGAAAGCAAGAAAACTCTCATTTGAGTTTTCCAATAAGTGTAGTATGTCCTATTGAAAAAAGGAGGACGAATGAGAGAGTGACCCTCTTGAAAACTGAAAAGAGTCATTTTTCTTTGTCTGATACCAACTGTTAGGAACGAGTCGGCACTAAGAGGGGGGGTGAATTAGTACAGTAGTAAAATCATGTCTTCAAAAAGCTTTACACAATTAAAACTGGTTTCATAAAGATGTTAACTTGAAATTGTATGGAAACATAATGAAGGAGGAATTCAGTTTGCAATAAAGATAAATAGCAAGAAGTAAATGCAAACCAGATTTTAGAGTGGTTCGGTCGTCGTGACCTACATCCACTTCACCGATTCCTCTTCCGTCGAGGTCACCAGCATCCACTATCGATCTTCCTTTAATATATGAAGATCAACCTCCTTCTTACAACCCTCTTCTCCTTTTACTAGGTTTAGGAGACAACCCTTACAAGCACTCACTCTTCTCTTACAAAACTCTAAACTTAGAGTGGAGGGAATTGTTGAATCTCAAATTTTGATGATGAAACCAATTGATAGTATTTATGTTTTGATCTGTGGTTTAAGTGACACAGGATGCTTTGATCGTGATGAGACAATTAAAGCAAGAAGAATCATGTTGGGCTAGAGAAAAACATGTTAGAAGATTGGACGTCAGGCCGGAGGATCAGTCGACGTATCGACAGAAGGCTTCGGGCTATGGATTCAAGCATCGAGCCAAGAAGAGCGAATATAGTACCAAGGATATAGGAGTTGTGGAGTCAACTAGTCGATTGGGCAATAGGCCGCAAGATAGGATGATGCGCCGAAGAATCGAATGAAGCGTCGAGGGACCAATGACATGCCGAACAACATGATTAATACCTAGTATTAATTGTCTAGATCGAAGTGTATTTTACATGTGCAAGATTAACTATGATAGCAAGGCATGAAGCAAAATAAAGTCCCGGAGTCAAGGATACAATTTCATTGGGAGTTCGAGAGTTTGTCGGAAGTCTGAACGTTCATCGAAATTTCTGGCGGAACTAGCCGAGAAGTATCAGAGCTTGCCAGAGAAGTTCGTCGGAACTCGCCAAGAAGATCATCCTGAAGTCTAGAAGCTTGCCAGGAGTCTGCTGGAACATTACCGAGAGATCGTCGGAAGTTTGCTAGAAGATTGTCGGAAGCTCGCTGGAAGAAACTAGACTTACGGACTTGTTTAGCTTAGAATATGTCTTAAGAATCATAGTTAGCACGTAATTGGATTTAGATTTGGGCCAACCCAATTAGGGGCCAACTGTGCCCATGTAAGGACTATGTTGGGCCCAATGAGAGGCCCAAACAATGTTCCAAGAAGTCACACCATCATGGCATAGTCTTCGAGACTGTGTCAAGCGGTGGTACCGCCAGTCTGGGCGGTTGTACCGCCCTTGGCAGGGTGTCAGGCGGTGGTACCACCTAGTGGCCCAGTGCCAGGTAGTGGTACCGCCCAACGCAGTGTCAGTGTCAGTGTCAGACTGACACTAACGGTGGTACCGCCTAGCGTAGGCCGTGGTACCTCCCATGCCCGGGAAACCCGGAATGAGATTTTTTTAAATACTCCTCTCATCCTTGGTTAAAAGACACAAGTATAGAGAGTTTAAAAGTGAAGAAATGCTACTGCAATCTCTTTAGAAATTCTCTCCTTCACTCTAAATTTAGAATTCTGTAAGAGAGGAGTGAGTGCTTGTAAGGGTTGTCTCCTAAACCCGGTAAAAGGAGAAGTGGGGTGTAAGAAAGAGGTTGATCTTCACCTATAAATAAAGATCAATAGTGGATGCCAATGGCCTCGATGGAAGAGGAATCGGCGAAGTGGATGTAGGTCATGATGATCGAACTACTCTAAAATATGGTTTGTGTTTTATTTGTGCAATTTACTTGCTTTACATCCACTTTGCTCTTTCATACGCTTTCAAGCTATCTTTATGAAACCTATTTTATCGTAACGAAGTTTTTGAAGACGTGATTTTACTGCAGCACTAATTCACCCCCCCTCTTAGTGCCAGCTCTTGATCCTAACAATTGGTATCAGAGTCTCATTTTCTCATTTTCTATAACACCCAAATAGAAATAACTCTTTTCAGCTTTCAAGAGGGCCACTCTCTCATTCGTCCTCCTTTTTTTAATGGGACGGACTATACTTATTGGAAAACTCAAATGAGAGTTTTCTTACTTTCTTTGAATTTAAATTTATGGAGTATTATGGAATCCAGTTTTTAAATGTCTTCTCTTCCAATGAACGATTGGAATGATTTAGAGAAGAAGACGTTCTCATTAAATGCTAGATCTATGAATGCTCTATTTTGTGCCTTAGATAAAACTGAGTTTAATCTGATTTCTTTGTGTGAAATGGCTTTCAATATTTGGCACATTCTTGAAACTACACATGAAGGCGCAAGTAGTGTTAAGGATTCTAAAGTTAATTTTTTGATGCATGATTTTGAACAGTTTCATATGAAACCAATCGAAACCATTGGAGACATATACACCCGTTTTACGGATGTCGTCAATGGTTTAATAGCACTTGGTAGAAGCTTTTCGGATTTTAAACTTATAAACAAAATTTTACATTCTCTTAATAAGAATTGGGATTCAAAAGTAACGGCAATTCAGGAATCAAAAAATTTGAATACCTTTCCAATTGAAGAACTAATAGGGTCTTTGTTGAATCTCAGACTTTGATGATGAAACCAATCGATATGTGTTTATATTTTAATCTATATTTTGAGTGATGCAAGATGCTTCGATCAGAATGAGACAATTAAAGTAGGAAAATCATATTGTGTCAGAGGAAAACATGTCAGAAGATTGGACGTCGGGTCGAAGAAACAGTCAACGTATCGATAGAAGGCTTTGGGCCGTGGATTCGGGCATCGAGCCAAGAAGAGCAGATATTACACCAAGGATATCAGAGTTACAGAGTCAATTGGCTGATTGGGCAATAGGCCGCAAGAGAGGATGATGCACCAAAGAATCAGATGAAGCGTCGAGGGACCAATGATATGCTGGACAACTTGATTAATGCTTAGTATTAATTGTCCAGATCGAAGTATATTTACATAAGTAGGATTAATTATGATACCAAGGCATAAAGCAAAATGAAGTCCCGGAGTCAAGGACGCGATTATGTTGGGAGTTTGATAGTTCGTCGGAAGTCCGGACGTTCATCGGAAGTTCTAGAGGAACTAGCTGAGAAGTCTCGGAGCTTGCTAGAGAAGCTCGTCGGAACTCACCAAGAAGATCATCGTGAAGTCCAAGAGCTTGCCAGGAGTCCGATGGAACATTGTCGAGAGATCATCGGAAGTTCGCTAGAAGATCGTCGAAAGCTCGCCGGAAGAATAGACATAGGGACTTGTTTAGCTTAGCAAATGTCTTAGGATTTCGTAGTTAGCATGTGATTGGGCTTGGATTTGGGCCAATCCAATTAAGTGCCAACTAGGCCCATGTAAGAATTGTGTTGGGCTCAATGAGTGGCCTAAACAGTGCCCCAAGAAATCTCACCATCATGGCACAGTCTTTGAGATTGTGTCAGGCGGTGGTACCACCAGTCTGGGTGGTGGTACCGCCCAACACTGCCCCCTAGGCGGTGGTACCACCCGTGCCCAAGGAACCCGAGATGGGAAAGTTTTAGGCTCTAAGTTTGAATCAACTTGAAGTCTATAAATACCTCTCCCATCCCTGGTTAAATCACACAAGCACAGAGAATTTAAAGAGGGAAAAACGTTGTTATAATCTCTTGTGAGAATCCTCCTCTTTGAGTCTAAGTGATAGAATAGTTTAAGAGGAGTGAGTGCTTGTAAGGGTTGTCTCCTAAACCCGTGAAAAGGAGAAGAGGGGTGTAAGAAGGAGTTTGATCTTCGCCTATCAATGGAAGATCGATAGTGGATGCTGGTGGCCTCGACGAAGAGGAATCGGCGAAGTGGATGTATGTCATGACGACCGAACCACTCTAAAATCCTGTTTGCATTTATATTTGTGCAATTTATCTTTACTACAAACCTCTTTAATTGCTTACTGCTTTCAATACATTTACAAACCGATTTCAAGTTAAGATCTTTACGAAAATGTTTTCATTGGAAACGATTTTTATCAAACGAAGTTTTAATCAAGACGTAATCTTTCCGCTGCACTAATTCATCCCCCCTCTTAGTGCCGACCCTGATAATAACAATTGGTATCAGAGCCTCGTGATTTCTCATTTGGATTAACACCTAAGAGAAATGGCTCATTTTGGCTTTCAAGAGGGTCACTCTCTCATTCATCCTCTCTTTTTCATTGGGATGAACTACACTTATTGGAAAACTCAAATGAGAGTTTTCTTGCTTTTATTAAATTTTGCTTTATGGCACATAGTCAAAAACGGATTTGAAATGTCTTCTCTTTTAATGAACAATTGGAATGATTTGGAGAAAAAGATGTTTTCTCTAAATGCAAAGGCTATGAATGTCTTATTTTGCGCCTTAGACAAAAACAATTTTAATCGGGTTTCTATGTGCGAAACAACTTTTGACATTTGGCATATTCTTGAAACCACTCACAAAGACACAAGTAGATTAAAAGATTTGAAAATCAACTTTTTAATGCATAATTTTAAACTTTTTCGAATGAAACCAAGTGAAACCATTGGAGACATGTACACCCATTTTACGGATGTCGTTAATGGTTTAAAAGCACTTGGTAAAAGTTTCTCAGATTTTGAACTCATTAACAAGATTTTACGATCGCATTTAGAAATTTGGGATTCAAAAATAACGGTAATACATGAATCAAAGAACTTGAACCATTTTTCCATTGAAAAACTAATTGGTTCATTGATCACATATGAAATGACATGCAATGCATGCAAAGAACTTGAAAACCACCTTCCAAAGAACAAGAAGGATTTCAAACTGAGAAAATTTGAAGACCACTCGAGCATAAGCTCAAGTAATGGTGAACATGAACTTGAACTGACAAAGAATTTTAAAAAATTAATAAAAAAATAAAGAACAAAATGAACGTAACTACTTGCTTTGAACACAAGAAGAAGAACACAAAGTGGGATGAATCGAGCTCCTCCGAAGACAAAGAGAAATTCAACAAAGGCGAGGTGGCAAACTACGCTTTAATAGCTTTCGACGTTGAGGTAATCAAAATGCCTTTAGTTTATTTTGAAATTACATAATGCTTCTCATGACTTATTTTTAATTTAGTTTTAATTTAGTTTAAGAAAATTAAATTTTTTTAATTGCATGATTAATAAAAATACAAAAATAAAATTGGATCATGTTTACCTTTCTAATTATTTTAAAAATAATCATGAAAAATACATATTTTATGATAAACAAACAAAATGATTTTGATTGAAAATATAAAATCATGCTTGATAATTTAATGCATAATGATCTTGCTTAATAAGTTTATCTTTCAAAATGATGGATGATGATTTTTGTGATTTGTTGGTCTTGATGGTTTTATGACGAAATTCATTTTTCAATCCTAAACATTGATGAACATTTTTATTTGGCATAAATGAAATAAATCACATGAATTGAAACAACTTAAAAGAGAAAAGGTTTCTCCTAGAAAAAATTATTTTTCCTACTTTCTTGATTTTTCCAAAAAGGAGTTTGAAGAATCTATTTGATCATCCTTTTATAAATCTCTTGAAAATGATTTTGATTTTACGATTTGAATTTGAATAAGTTTGTATTCAAATCATGATCTTGATTTCTTGGATTTACTACTTGAGATTTTTTTTAAATCAAGATCTCTTCCTTGTACATATACAATTTTTGCTATTTATAAAAAGAAGAGATTTGATAAAATGAATCATGTCTTTTGTAATTCAAGAGGTCTTATCTTTCATGACATAATGTCTTTGTATTTATGGCTTATATGAAATGATTGAAATATTTTACACTATTTTGTTCTTCCCTTATTCTTTCTTGTTTACAATGATCAAAGAGGGAAAAGTTATGATCATGCATGGTAGGAAGCAATTTGAAAAATTAATAACATCATGATTTGAAACATTTATTATTTGGAATGATGCATGCAATACTTATGTTTTTTATTGTGATGATATATGTGATGCATATGATATATATCATGAATGCTTTAAATGATGAATATGATGAAATAAAATTATACATGAAATACTCATGATATTGTTTTGATGCTCTAAAATGATATAAAATTTGCTAGCTTATGAGTATCATGATTGATTTATTATCAAAATGTTGATAAATGATTAATGTTTTTAATGTCTTAGTATCATGTATGATATACTCATAATAATGATTGATTTATTTTTCGGTATTGTGCATGAAAAATGAAATGTAAGGTTTTGAAATTGTGTATGTTTTAAATTGAAAATATAATAATGCATAAATAAGATTGATACTTACCTTTGTCATGATTTAGAAATTGGTGTAAAGGGATAAAGAGATACAAAATTGTATTCTTCCCTTCTTTTTAACAATGATAAAGGGGGAGATAAATGATACTAGCTTGCACAATTCAAGAAGAAAGCAAAAATTACACTTCTCAACAGAGAAGAAAGAACTTGCTTCTTGAATATCTCAAATTGTTAGCTTCCATGTTGTAAAATAATGTAACATTTTGTTAGCTTGTGTTTTTGCAAAGGAAGCAAAAATAATCGCACTTCTCAAAAGAGAAGAAATTGCTAGCTTGAAATCTCAAGAAGATGCAAAAATATGCTATCTTGCACATCGTAAAGAAAAGCAAATATGCCAATTTGCACATCTTTAAATTTGCTTACTTGTATGTTGTAAAACTTGCATGTCTAAAACTTGATAGCTTGAATGTTCTAAGCATAATGTAACACTTGCTAAATTTTCTAGTTTCAAATTGCATGATGATAAAACTTGATATTATGTTTTTCATGCAATGATTTGAACTTGTATTTCTAAACACATGAGAGTTGGAACTTCTCCTTTTTGTTGATGACAAAGGGGGAGAAGTATGTTGATGTCATGTATGATTTTATCATAACATATTTGCTTGGATTTTTGAATCCAAGAGTTATATGCCATATTGATAGGGGGAGTTTGTTTAAACTCTGGGAGTTAAGGTTAACTCCGTCGTCGATTGGTTGTCATCATCAAAAAGGGGAAGATTGTTGAATCTCGGATTTTGATGATGAAATCTAGGAATCCGGGAATGGACACTTTTGAGCTTCAAATTCAAACTGATTGGGGCCTATATAAACCCCACCCTTTCTGCATGAAAGGGAAATCAAAAGCTTGCTTTTATTCTGAGAATTTGAGAGCTTAAAAGTGTTGTAAAAGCTAGAGTTCTTCTCCCTCTTTCTTTCTAAGTGTTGATCATTTAAGAGAGGAGTGAAAACTTGTAAGGGTTGTCTCCTAAGCCCGTCAAAAGGAGAAAAGTTATAAAAGGGTGGTTGGCCCTCGCCTATTGAAGAAAGGTCTCTAGTGGATGTCAATGACCTCATCGGAGGAGGAAACCAAAAATGGATGTAGGTCAAGATTGACCGAACCACTCTAAATCTCAGTTTACATTTATTTTCTGCTCTTTATCTTAACTTTAAACTGTCTTCATTGCTTTACATCAACTACATTTCTACTTGCTCTCAACTTAAAAGATCTTTCCAAAATGGTTTTCATCGAAATCAGATTTCATCGTACGAAAGTCATTTTAATCAACGAAAGTTTTCTGCTGCACTTATTCCCCCCCTTCTTAGTGCTCTTGATCCTAACAATTGGTATCAGAGTGGGTTCACTCTCAGTTGAATTAAAACCCTAGAGAGATGGCATATGCCGGAAACCAAGATGGTCACTCTATTACACGTCTGCCTATGTTTAATGGGACGGACTACACCTATTGGAAGACCCAAATGAGGATCTACATTATTTCCATGGATTTTAAACTTTGGAAATATTGTTGAAAATGAATTTTCAAAGTCTTCTCTTCTAGTGATCAATTATAATGAATTGGAGAAAAAGACTTTTACTCCAAATGCAAAGGCTATGAATGCCTTATTTTGTGCACTTGATAAAAATGAGTTCAATTATGTTTCGATTTGTGAAACTGCATTTGATATTTGGCATACACTCGAAGTGACTCACGAAGGCACGAGCAGAGTGAAAGAGTCAAGAATCAATCTTTTAGTACATTCTTATGAACTTTTTTGAATGAAACCGAGCGTAACCATAGGTGACATGTACAACCGTTTCACGGATGTTGTCAATAGTCTAAAAGGACTCGATAAAAGTTTTTCGAATTTCAAGCTCATTAATAAAATTCTAAGATCCCTTCCAAAGAGTTGGGACCCTAAAGTCACTGTTGTTAAGATCAGAGCGGCACTAAGAGGGGGGGGTGAATTAGTGTAGCGGATTAAAACTCGTAAGTTTGAAAATGATTTCATAAATGCATAGAGATTTTGATTCGACAATGAATGACTTGGTGAAAGTAGCTCGAGTAAAGTGAGAAGATAAAAACCAAAAGCTTGCTGCTATGTAAATAATGGTTTAAGAAAGGTAAACACTCACACATTCAAGGAACACATCAATTTAAAGTGGTTCGGTCAAAATGACCTACATCCACTTGCGAAGCCTTCTTGATGAGGCTCCCAACTTCCACTAGCAAATCACTTTAAAGGAGAAGGACAAATACCCCTCTTACAACCTTTTACAAGTGGTTCACACTCTTACAGATTTTCAAAGAGAAAGAGAGAGGTGAACACTCATGCAATTGAAAACAAGACTTGCTAAAGACTTTGCTAAGGCTTTTTCTCAATCTCTAACTTCTCAAAAGGTTGTCTTCTCTACTGACAATTGAGAGGTATTTATGGGCCCCAAGAGGATTCAAATTTGGGCTCCAAATTTTGAATTCTCTTGGGTTCCCGATGTTGGCGGTGCCACCGCCTGTCAGTGGTAGTGCCACCGCTTGTCAATGTCAAACACTGACAGTGTACTGGTGGTGCCACTGCCTAGTCTAGGGTACCACCGCCCGATTCTTGGGTTCTAGGCGGTGCCACCGCCTAGTCCGACGGTTTCACCACCCAGTCCTATGGGCCACTAGATGGGCTTCAAATTTAGCCCAAACTAGGTAATATCGGGCCCAATTAGCCCCTAACCAGGATATAGGATTATCCCTTAATTCTAACCCTAATTACATGCAAACTACACAACTAAAAACATAGTCCTAAGCAAGTTTTCAACCGGTAAACGTCGAGTCTCCTTCTGGCGAGCTTTCCGGCGATCTTCCGGCGGACTTCTGATACACCCTCGGATTTCTTCCGGCAGACTCCCAGTAGGCTCCTGATCTTGTGGCGAGTTCAGCGAGTAGCTGAGCCTTCTCGGTGATCTCTGCGAACCTCCGACGATATCTTCGGCGGACTTCCGAAAACTCCGACAAGTCCCCGATTTCTTCTCGATTGGTTCTGACAGCATCTCTGACGAATCTTTGGACCCTCGAACACCCATCGAACTTGACTCTAGTAGACTTGCTTTATGTCTTCAAGCTATCATAGTTAATCCTGCACATGTAAAACAAAAGTTTGGTCTAGACAATTACTCCTAAGCAATTAATCAAGTTGTCTGAAATGTCATTGGTCCCTCGATGCTTCGTCCGATTCTTCGATGTATCATCCTCTCTTGTGGCCTATTGCCCAATCAGCCAGTTGACTCTGCAACTCCGATATCCTTGGTGCAATACCCGCTCTTCTTGGCCCGATGCCCGAATCTACGGCTCAAAGCTTTCTGTCGATACGTCAACTGATCCATTGGCCCGATGTCCAATCTTCTGACATGTTCCTCCAACATAACATGATTTTCCTACTTTAATTGTCTCATTCTGATCGAAGCATCCTGCATCACTCAAAATGCAGATTAAATCACAAGCACATAACAAGTGGTTTCATCATCAAGTTTCAACAATCTCCCCCTTTTTGATGATGACAACCACTTGATGACGGAGTTAAACTTAACTCCCGGAGTTTAAACAAACTCCCCCTATCAATATGTCATATTGATAGAACCTTGAATTCCAGCCAAATTTAAGTCATTGCAAATATTCATCATGAATATTTACAACACGTCATCATGCATAACATGATTATACTTCTCCCCCTTTGTCATCAACAAAAAGGAGAAGTGTCACTTTCTATGAATTCAACTTATTGCATGAAAAATATAATATCAAGTTTTATCATCATGCAATTTGTAAGCTTGAAAATTTAGCAAATGCTACATCATGCAGGTTAGCAAAAATTTAGCAAGTGCTATATCATATTAGAATATGCAAGCTATCAAGTTTTAGATATGCAAGATAGTAAAATAACATGTCCTACTTCACAATATTTTACAACATTTTAGAACATGCAAGCTAGTAGTTTTAAGATGTTCAAAAAGTAACTCTTGCTTCTTGAAATATGCAAGTTGCAAGCTATCAAATTTTGCTTCCTTTGCAATGTTTGAGCTCGCAATTTTGCTTCCATTGTAAAGTGCAAGTTTAGCATATTTAGCATCTAGCAATTTTTACGATATGCAAGTTTTACTACATACAAGCTAGCAAAAATTTTGAAGGCAAGTGCAAGATAGCTTTCTTGTGTAAGCTCATGATTCTTGCTTCATATTGCAATGTGCAAGTTGTAAGTTTTGCTTCTTGAAATAGGCAAGATAGCACATTTGCTTGAGATTACAAGATAGCATTTCTTGCTTTTGAGATGAGCAAGCTAATAAGTTTTGCCCCTTTTTGCGATGTGTACGTTTGTAATTTTTGCTTCTCTTATCTTGTGCAAGCTAGCTATCTCCCCCTTTGTCATTGTCAAAAAGAAGGGAAGACCCTTTACATCAATTATGACAAAGGTAAGTATCAATCTTATTTGTGCATCATTATATTTTCGAATTAAAACATGCTCATTTTCAAAAACCTTATATTTCATTCATGCATGATATTGAATAAATCAATTAACATTATGAGCATATCATACATGATACTAAAATTTTTAATTATTTATCAACATTTTGATCATGATACCAAACATTCATCATTTAGAGCATTCATGATACAAAACATTAAATCAACATTTATAATACATTATTTTAGTAACAACTTATAGCATTTTAAATCATGATTCACATCATATGTAATACATCACATCATAATTAAAAAGCACAAGTATTGCATGCATCATTGCAAATCATAAATGTTTCATATCATGATTGTATCAATTTTGTCAAATTATATCCTACCATGCATGATCAAAACTTCTCCCCATTTTATCATTGAAAACAAGAAAGAAGTAGGGAAGAGCATAAAAGTGTAAAATATTTCAATCATTTCAAGGCATTTGTATCATAGATACAAAGCAATCATATCATCAAAGATAAGACCATTTGAATACCAAAAGACATGATTCATTTTATCATATCTCTTCTTTTCATAAATAACAAAAATTATAGGTGTACAAAGAAGAGATTGTGTTTAAAAAAGAATCTCAAGTAGTAAATACAAGAAATCAAGATCATAATTTGAATACAAACTCATTCAAATTCAAATCGTCAAATTCATCAAAATCTCAACATTACTTTCAAGAGATTCAAAATGGTATACATAGATTTATCATAATAATCATCAAGATCAATAAGATAGAGAAAAATAATTTTTCAAGGAAAAAATATTTTCCTCTTTATAGTGGTTTCAATTCATATGATTTTATTTCATTTATGCCAAATAAAAATATGTATCATGTTTAAAACCGAAAGTGTAAGATTTATTACAACAAAGATCAATAGGACACTTCCATTATAGTAAAAATCAATAATCCATAAATCGCAAGATTCATCATGCATAATTTCAAAATTTATTAAGCATGATCATTATGCATGGCACTAAAACATGGTTTCAAAATGTTTAATATTTTCATTACACAATTTTATCATTATGCATCATCATATTTTCAAATTCGAACATGCATAATTTTAAAACTATACCTTTAATTTTTCATGCATGATACAAATAACTCAATCATCAATATGGGCATATCATACATGATATTCAAGCATTCATGATATATCATTTTGGCAACCTGATCATAGCTATTCAAATGATGGTATCTAAATGTCAAAATTCATTACATCCTATCATGCATGATCATTAACTTCTTATTTATATTTTATGCATTATTTCATTTCATCACATAAGGAATATCAAGAAGAGTTATTGGGTGATGAGATAAATATTTCATGAGTACAAGGAATTGCATAAAAATCTTAGGAGATCATGATATAGATAAAATTCATTCAATCTTGTAGGAGAACAAGATATTAATTCAAGCATATAAAATAATTGTGGTTCCGAAAAATCACGATTCATTTAGGAAAATTTTCTCTTTACTGCACGATAAGAAGAAATATAGCAATAATACCAATCATAATTCATTTGGATAGTAGATGCTAAAAAGGAACATTGAGGATAAAAGATCTTGATTTTTATAGAGTAAATCTCAAGTTATAAATCTTGAAAAATCAAGATAAATCTCATTCAAATTCAAATCATCAAATCAAAATCATTTTCAAGAGATTCATAAAAAGATGATAAAATAGATTCATCAAACTAAGAATTTTCAAGAAAAATACTTTTATCTATTTAGTTATTTCATATAAGCATGCCTTTGTCCTTTTTATGCCATATATATATATATATATATATATATATATATATATATATATATATATATATATATATATATATATCATCAGTCATTTAGGATCGAAAAATAAATTTCTTCATAAAAACCATCAAGATCATCGTGTATAACTTTTAAAATCTCATGCATAAAATGGTATCAAAACATTTAATATTTTCATTCCATCATTTAGCATTGGTTTTATTAAACATAATTTTGAATGATTCTTATAGATAACTAAAACTTCTTTAGTTTTAATTTATGTGATTGACTTTATATTAGCATGCTCAAATTTTGTTCTTAAGTCAAAATCATACATCATGTTTGACAACCAAAGACAAGGTTCGTAAAAAAAAATTATCAAGCCTTCCATTCAAAAGCCATGCATCATTATTAAGCATGATATTAAACTTCTGGATATTTTCATTTAGACATCAAGCATGGTTTTAATCAAAATCGCAAATCATCAAAATACACATTCTTACTTCTCAAGCACATACATAAGATTTATATTTAAAATTTTATTATATTTTTATTTTTAAATATTAAATTATTAAACATATATTTTTTAAGAAAATTAATCCTAAACTAAATTAAAAATAACTCATGAAAAGTATTATGTAATTTTGAAATAAATTAGGGGGATTTCGATTACCTCATCGTTGAAATCGATTAAGGCATAGTTTGTCACCTCGCCTTTCTTAATTTTCTCCTCATCTTCGGAGGAGCTCGATTCATCCCAATTTGTATTCTTTTTCTTGCGTTCAAAGCAAATAGTTTCATTTGTTTTGCTTTTTAATTTTTGTTTCATTTGTAGTTTAAGTTCGCCATCACTTGAGCTTATGCTCGAGTGGTCTTCATGTGTTCTATGTCCCAAATCCTTCCTATCCTTTGGAAGGTTGTTCTCGAGTTCCCTTTTTATCATATTGTTCATTTCGTAGGCCATTAAAGACCCAATTAGTTTTTCGAGTGGAAATGTTCTAAGATCCTTGGCCTTTTGAATGGCTGTAACTTTTGGATCTCAACTCTTTGGAAAAGATCTTAAAATTTTGGTTACTAGTTCAAAGTTAGAAAAATCTTTACCAAGAGCTTTGAGTCCATTTTTGACATCCATGAAACGGGTGTACATGTCTCCGATGGACTCACTTGGTTTTATCCGGAAATATTAATTTTGGACTCTTTCACTTGGTTAGTACCTTCATGAGTGACCTTAAGAGTTCTCCAAATTTCAAAAGCTGAATCACAAATCGAAATGCGATTAAATTCATTTTTGTCAAGTGCATAATATAAGGCATTCATAGCCTTTGCATTTAGAGAAACATCTTCTTCTCCAAATCATTCCAATGGTTCATTGGAAGAGAAGACATTTCAAATCCATTTTCGATAATGTCCCATAAATTCAAATCCAAAGAAAGTAAGAAAACTCTCATTCGAGTTTTCCAATTAGTGTAGTCTGTCCCATTGAAAAAGGGAGGACAAATGAGAGAGTGCCCCTCTTGAAGGTCGTAAAGAGTCATTTCTCTTGGGTGTTAAACCAATTGAGAAATAACGAGGCTCTGATACCAATTGTTAGGATCGGAGCAGCACTAAGAGGGGGGGGTGAATTAGTGCAGCAAATTAAAACTCATAAGTTTGAAAATGATTTCGTAAATGCATAGAGATTTTGATTCAACAATGAATGACTTGGTGAAAGTAGCTCGAGTAAAGTGAGAAGATAAAAACTGAAAGCTTGCTGCTATGTAAATAACGGTTTAAGAAAGCTAAACACTCACACATTCAAAGAACACACCAATTTAAAGTGGTTCAGTCAAAATGACCTACATCCACTTGTGAAGCCTTCTTCGATGAGGCTCTCAACTTCCACTAGCAAATCACTTTGAAGGGGAAGGACAAATACCCCTCTTACAACCTTTTACAAGTGGTTCATACTCTTACATATTTTCAAAGAGAAAGAGGGAGGTGAACACTCAAGCAATTGAAAACAAGACTTGCTAAAGACTTTGTTAAGGCTTTTTCTCAATCTCTAACTTCTCAAAAGGTTGTCTTCTCTGCTGAGAATTAAGGGGCATTTATAGGCCCCAAGAGGATTCAAATTTGTGCTCTAAATTTTGAATTCTTTTGGGTTCCCGATGTTGGCGGTGCCACCGCCTGTCAGTGTCTGACACTGACAGTGTACTGGCGGTGCCACCGCCCAATCTGGCGGTGCCACCACCAGACTTCTTGGGTGCTGGGCGGTGCCACCGCCCAGTCCGATGGTACCACTGCCCAATCCTTGGTTTCTGGGCGATGCCACTGCCCAGTCCCACGGTTCCACTACCTAGTCCTATAGGTCACTAGATGGGCTTCAAATCTGGCCCAAACTAGGTAATATCGAGCCCAGTTGACCCCTAACCAGGATATAAGATTATCCCTTAATCCTAACCATAATTACATACAAACTATGTAATTGAAAATATAGTCCTAAGCAAGTTTTCAACCGACAAACTGTCACGGACTTAGGTAGTTTTGCCTAAGTCGTGCGGCACCTTTGTATGTCTGTTCGTAATAGTCAGCCTCCCCGAAGCCTCCCATAGTCCCTTAGGATCTATGAAAGAGAAACCGAGTTAGAGAGGGCGCCTCACTCGGGATCCACAAGCAAACATTCCAAGAAACACTTCATAGACAATGCAAATTACAAACAGACTTTACAAGCTCTGAACAGTTGCATAACAAAGGGTCAAAATGGTCCATTACAGACTGAACTAAAATGAGACTATTAAGCCTTCGGCTGTCCCTCTACATGCTAGGCAAAGTATGAATATACCAAAAGACACGGATATACATAAGCATTACATCAAACATCCTGTTTAGAAGTTTGTCCGTGACATTCTCTCCCACTTATTCCTTCGACGTCCTCGTCAAAGCCTTTATCGACATTGCAACTCTTCGCCTTTATTGAGTCTTCAATCTTCTGCTCCAACTGCAATTCACCTCTTGGCTCTCAGCTACTCTTTACTATTATTTTTTAGTAGTCGAATTTTTGATCCGCCATGCTGCTTCAACTCACCAATGACTCTAACTCTAGTGTGAGATTGGCTGAGTTGTGTTGATCCTTATTGATTCCTACATATCCTCTAGATGAAAGAAAAGACCATTCTTACTATGTGGCAGTCTCTCAGATGCCTCATGCTACTTGAACTGGGTGGATGCTTATTGGAGCT
Organism: Musa schizocarpa; assembly: GCA_900464855.2. Lineage (NCBI taxonomy): Eukaryota > Viridiplantae > Streptophyta > Magnoliopsida > Zingiberales > Musaceae > Musa > Musa schizocarpa. Next base: position 24,159,236 of record LS990915.1, read on the forward strand.
TTAACGAGCATCGTCTCACAAACTTTCAAAGTTTTTGGTCCTTCCTCCACAAAATATTCTCATAAATTCTTCTTTCACTTAGTTGTCACTTCCAAGTAGATTTGCATCACTTTCGCTTCCGATTGGCATTCTGTTAGGAAATGAGGCGGATACTCTACTCTCAGTAGCACTGATCATCAATGGTGAGGATTTGACAACTATTATCTTCTAATATCTTCGAAGGGTCTTTGAACCTATGCAGAGCTCATCTGTTGGATAGATAAGAGAATTAGAGTACTTAGTTTCGCCCATTGTCTTAAGGGTTGAGAAGGCAAAGGTTACTTGACTTCACCCGCCTCCTTGAGGTTGTATTCCATGCATCGAGCTGGTTACTGGCCTTCGCCTGCTCTTTGCTCACACTTTTAAAGCACTTGAAGTGTTTGCACTCCTTGCATTAAGTTAGTTACTGTGATTCACCTTCTCAATGCCATCGAACTTTTGGAATGTAGGAAGTTTTCACTCCAACTTGGAGTAATTCTCTAATAGATTTGGCTACCTTTGGGATTGTACTGTCTTCTCCATCAACCCTACCGCCTACTCCACTGAGTAGCAAAGGTACAGCACTGCGTACTGCCTGCTTTGTTCCTTGGTTGTGCACTCTTGCCTGACCTGAAGTCCTTAACTTTCGACTATCTTGATGAGAAGCTTGTTGACACCGATCTTACGAAGTTCCTTGGCCTTTGCCCTTCAGTCTTGTCTCGGTACTTGGAGTTTGCCTCTGCACGCACTACCTCCTCGGCCCCTTTCATGACCAAGCGCTCTCCCTCCATGAGAGCAAGGGATCAATGACTTTCACGGAAGTCCCGCCTCTACGGTACCATGGCGCTACCATGCCCATGACCCTACTATTCGTCGCCTCGCATCTACATCCCTTTTCTTCATGAGCAGTAGATATGTCTCTGTGGCACTCCTTCGAGTCCACCACCATTCTAACTGATGCTTGCTTTTGGGTAGCTAAGTCCCTCTGGACTCGTCGTCACTTCCTTGCCCCTTTCAACCCCTTGCTTCAACACTTATGTATTCTCTAAGCAGCACCCTTTGGTCGATGGAAAGACAGACTGCAACTCCCATGCAAGGCTTCTGCTATCACATTATAGGATTTGCACTGATTCTGTTCTCCTTAGCTTCTTTGGTAGCAACATTCGCTTACTCGACCTTGTCCTCTAACATGTCGGGCTCCCTTAAGTGAATATAGGCTCTGGAGCAGTCCAACTCTCCAACTGCTTCGATCATACCTCTACATGATAAGGTCCCTCCCATGGGACTCACTGGTACTTGCATTCGAACTTTTCCTTTGTTGGAACATAGCCCCCATATGCTGATGACCAAGGCTTTCATCCGATGCAAAATTCGATACATACACAGAAGACCCGCCTTTGTGGTACCATGGCCTTCACTCCTTAAATCCATAGCCTTTCTTGCCGTCATGTTGTTCACCGAGTGGAGCTTCCAGTAGCTCCCGATCATACCTCCGTATGATCTAGTCCCTCACGGGACTCATTCATTTGTATCGTATTGTCACGAACTGTTCCACCACGATCCGCTGCACCATGTCGCCTCCTAGTGACATCTCTATTGCATTCTCATCCTTGTGGGATGAACTCGAATTGTGATCCCTCCATATGTGGCCTCTGCCAATACATCGCAAGGTCTCTTCCACCTTCGATTTTGTTCGCTCCTTTGGCAATCGACCTTCATCCACCCACTCTTGGGTCACACCTAGATGAAGCACCGCTCTAGGACAGTCCTTTGCCTAGTAGCTCCCAAAGTCCCCCCGACTTCGCTGTAATTAGTGTACCATTGTCTAGATCCTGGGCCTCTGCCCCTACCAGCATAATTTTCGCTGCGCACCGCTTCCTTCATGGCAACTTGAATGGTAACACTGTGGTATATTCTTCAAGAGTACCCGTCTTCGCATCCTCTTGCCCTATGTCAAGGCCTTCTAACCCAACTTCGCCTCCGCAAGTTGAGTTACATTAGTTCCTCCATCAAATGCTTTTCCGAGATAAGGTGCATGTGCCCAGAAGCTCCCTTCATCTTTGGCACCATACAATATGAGTCTGCTCTGTCAGAGTGAAGGACCCATGGAACAACATGATCCTACTCTTACCTTTGCAAGAGTTCATGTTTGTAACCTCTATCCAAGGAAAGCATTGTGCCTCCGCTCCATGTTCCATCTTCTATGCTGGCTCCCTTCATGCGGCTTGGGTATTTCGCCAAGTTACACCCAAGTTGCTCCGCTCCTCGTTTTTGCATTGCGTTGATGGTGGCCCTCGCACCCATCATTCTACGAGTCAGCCCTCCCTTAAGTCCAATCTCCATATCGACTCCAAGTGTGCCTTGATTTGTGTTTTTTTGGATCGCTCCCCCACTCGATCTCACAATGCATCCGCTAATGCATTCTCCCAAGCAAGATCATGTAATGACTCATCGCTGCTTGCTCAATCCATTGAGCTTCGTGGAGTTGTTGTTTGTTGACGTACTCCTCCTCAACATGTGAAGTCCGTCCCACATGATTCTCCCTCTAGAGAGTCGGGACTTATCTCTCTTGGATAACTATCCCATTGGAGCATTATCTCTCTTCGTTTCGGAGACCACCATCCCCTTAGACTACTCTGATTTGCTGAATAAACTGTACATTATTCTGCCTCCTACAAACGCACTTGCTAGATTGTGACTCCACATCAATAAAGCCCCCGCTGCACCACTCAAGGCCTAGCAACATGCTGAACTTGTTGCACACTTCAACCTCATATGGACGTATCCTTCACATGCTAAAGAGAAAGTTTCAATTTTCCATGGCGCCGAGTTTCGATCGCCTTGGGATGGTTGCGAACATTCCATCGTCCGCATACAAGCCCATATATGAGTACCAAATTCTTTGAATTAGCAATTCCCTCACCTCTGTGAGCTTTGCACAACTCTTTCGATCGCTGAGCAACTCATTCCATCTTGCATTGTCTCATCCTTTACCAAGCACCTCGCTTGCCTTGAGCACCATCAAGTATAGTTGTCAACATTGAGTCATAGCTCAAACTCAACCATCCCAACCTTTGTGCGCTCCACATTCTTTCAAGTTTGCCTGTTCTCGCAGTGCCTCTTGCGCAAAGGGTTGGCCATTCCTCTGAATGTCAATCTCAGATGCTCGCTCCTCCAAGCGACTCCTTTTCCCTACATCTCCATGCCCGTTTTCTCCCAAACGGTCACGCATGTATTGACTACCCTTAATGCAGCCCCACTATGTCCCCCACGTTTACATGCTAAGTGTTTCTATGAGTGCTTGTCCCACTTTGATACCATCTGTTGCGGACTTAGGTGGTTTTGCCTAAGTCGTGCGGCAACCTTGCGAGTCCGTCCGCAAAGGTCAGCCTCCCCGAAGCCTCCTATGGTCCCTTAGGACCTACGAAAGAGAAAACGGGTTAGAGAGGGCGCCTCACTCGGGATCCACAAGCAAACATTCCAAGAAACACTTCATAGACAATGAAAATTACAAACAGACTTTACAAGCTCTGAACAATTGCACAACAAAGGGTCAAAATGGTCCATTACAGACCGAACTAAAATAAGACTATTAAGCCTTTGGCTGTTTCTCTACATGCTAAGCAAAGTATGAACATACCAAAAGACACGGACATACATAAGCATTACATCAAACATCCTATTTAGAAGTTTATCCGTGACAAAACGTCGAGTCTCCTTTTAGCGAGCTTTCTGGCGATCTTCCGACGGACTTCTAATACACCCTCGGATTTCTTCCAGCGGACTCCCAGCAGGCTCTTGATCTTGTGGCGAGTTCAGTGAGTAGCCGAGCCTTCTTAGTGATCTCTGTGAACCTCCGACGTTCTCTTCAATGGACTTCCGAAAATTCTGACAAGTCCCCAATTTCTTCTCGGTTGGTTCCGACAGCATCTCCGACGAATCTTCGGACTCTCGAACACCCATCGAACTTGACTCTAGTAGACTTGCTTTATGTCTTCAAGCTATCGTAGTTAATCCTACACATGTAAAACAAAAGTTCGATCTAGACAATTACTCCTAAGCAATTAATCAAGTTGTTCGGCATGTCATTGGTCCCTCGATGCTTCGTTTAATTCTCCGACGCATCGTCCTCTCTTGCAGCCTATTGCCCAATTGGCTGGTTGACTCTGCAACCCTGATATCCTTGGCGCAATACCCGCTCTTCTTGGCCTGATGCCCGAATCCATGGCTCGAAGCCTTCTGTCGATATATCGATCGATCCATCGGCCCGATGTCTAATCTTCTAACATGTTCCTCCGGCACAACATGATTTTCCTACTTTAATTGACTCATCCTGATCGAAGCATCCTACATCACTCAAAACCTAGATTAAATCATAAGCACATATCGAGTGGTTTTATCATCAAAATATGAGTTTCAACAACTGCTATTCAAGAGGCTAAAGATTTAAACAACTTCTCTCTTGAAGAATTAATCGGGTCATTAATGACCTACGAAATGACTTGTGAAGCTCATGAAGAGTATGAGGACAACCTTCCAAAGAACAGGAAGGATATGACACTTAGAACTCAAGAAGACCACTTGAGAGAAAACTCAAGTGATGAGGACTTTGACGATGACTTGGCACTTCTAACAAGAAAATTTTAAAAAATTATTAAAAGAAATAAATTAAAAAATGACACTAAAAATAAAATTGAACCAAAAAGGACCAAGTTATTTGCTATGAATGCAAGAAGCCAGGACACTATAAAAGTGATTGTCCCCAAGCCAAGAAGAGAACACCAAAGAAGATGGCGCTCAAAGCAACATGGGATGACTCAAGCGCATCCAAAGAAGAGGAGTCCAACACCGAGCAAGTTGTTTATTATGCACTCATGGCCATTGGAGAGGAGGTATTAAATTTAATTGATACAGATTTATCATTTGATGAATTGTTAAATACTTTCCATGATTTATTTGATGAATGCAAAACAATTAGTAGAAAATATAAACTATTAAAAAGAGAGCATGATATTCTTCTTAGTAATTTTGATAAATTAAAAATTAAGCATAATGATAGTTTAGCTCCATGTACAAAATGCCATGACTTAGAAATACTCCAAAAGGAAAACTTGCTACTCAAGGACACTTTGAATAAATTTGAGGTTGGTAGCAAGTCCTTGAAGATGATCTTTACAAATAAGCGTCACATTCATAAAAGAAGTGGAATTGGATTTGTGAGAAGCCCTCACCAAAATCCAACCACCTTCATTCAAGGTCTTGCATATTTTACACCAAAACAAATGCAACTTTTGTTACAAATATGGACATAGAACTTATCATTATCCATTCAAGAAAGTTAGTCCAAACAAATTGATTTGGGTTCCTAAAGGAACCATAAAAAATTCCATGCAATATGATAAGCAATTTATATCAGTTTTTGAGGCACCCAAGATCAAGTGGGTACCTAAAAATCATCCTCCTTTTTAGAAACGTATATTATCACAAGCTAGAAGCAAGAAATGATATCTTGCCTTTTGGGTGCTCAAGGTTTTTGACCAGAGATCCAAAATACCTCGTAACACTCTCTAGCTAAAATGACAAAAAGATGATTAATAGAATCAATTACAAAATGATACTTATATTCCATATGTTAATGATAAACACTTAAGTTTGATCCCTCAAATTTTGAAACTTGTAAACTCTTATGCATGAATTCCCATTCACACATCCTTCGGATTTTCTGAATTCATCATATATATTCCTTCCTCAATTTTTTCGGATCCAACTATATCTTACAAGATCATGAACTTATGTCTTGCAATCCAAGTTTGCATATGAATTTTTATATGATATAAATCATGAACTAGCAAGGCTTATAAGCTTGCATGATGAGTCATGAATATATTGAATATGACATTTGAGTAGAGTATGCATTTCATAAGATCTATCATGAACGTACAAAATTTCTCATCTTGTGATGAAAATTTTTACATAATTATGTAATTAAGGTTGGTTGCTCCATAAATAAAATCTCTCTTCAAATTGAAAACACCCACATCAGCCCACACAGCCCTGAAAGTAGTGCTCACTACTTGTAGGTGGTGGCACCGCCCAGCTGGCGGTAGCACCGCTAGTTGTCATGGGTGGTAGGCGGTTGCACCGCACAGCTAGTGGTGCCACCGCCCGCAACCTACCCCCTTTTTTAAAACCGAGCTAGGGTCGGTGGTAGAACCGACCCCAACTCATTCTCTTATCCTCCTTGCAGCTCTAAACTCTCCTCCAACTCCATTCCTCCCCTTTAGCTACCCAAAAATTGTCTATTTCTTGCAAGATCAAGAATCAATCCTACTTCCTCTTGAAGATCTCAACTAAGATATTCTAAAAAAAACCTTTGATTTCTCTTTTGTTTGATCTACTCTTGCTCATTATTTATCTTCCTAAATAGCAGTATTTATGGGTTCTAGAAGATCCTCTAGGGACAAAGGAAAAAGGAGATTAGAAGAAAACTTTGATTCTATACTTTTTGATTCAAATCTACATGCCCAAAATTTTGCTTTCATAGAATTTAGAAATGTTCATAAGGGAAAGTATGCTGATATAGATGAACTAAGTGATTTAGAGTCAATTCAATGGTTTGCAAATCTAGATCTTCTCACAATCCTACAAATAAGTGAACCTATCTACCCTAGACTTGTTAGGTTATTTTATAACAATCTATATGTAGATGAAGAAGAAAATGCGTCTACCTATCTTCTAAGACATCACATATCCATTACGGATAGATCCCTTTACAAAATCATAGGCGTCCCTATAAAATATAGAGATTGTAATTTTAGAGGACAATGGAATGATGAAACAGTTGGAACCACGTATGTTGATGTCTTATGAACAATTTTTGGTAATCCCAACTTAATAGTACTTCGTAAAAGCTGTGAACATCTATTACCATTAAACACCAAAATACTTCATCATATCCTAATTAGTATCATTCTTCCTAAACAACACTATCATGATGAAGTAAGTCAAATGGAACTAGGAACCATGTATTGGATCATGAAAGGATTTAACAACTGTTTTGATTACCTTATCCAACAAAACATGATAGAGATATCTAAAAAAGACATGATGCTTCCATATGGTGGCATAATCACTAGAATACTTAATGCCTACGATATTACAATACCACCCAACGAAGAGGTTATAAAGGTAGATAGATTTTGCATCATAAATAAAAATATATTTCGTCGAATGAGATGTATATTTAGAAATGGTATGTGGGTTAGAATGCCTAGAAGAACTGATCCCCCTCAACCTGAACCAGAACCAAAAACACTAATCTTTAGGGGTAATCAATCTCCTCCAACTGGTCCCTTTGAGGAATCACACCCAATTGAGCAAGCTCCTTAATCATCTATCGAAGACATAGGGATTCGGATGGATCGCTTTGAACAAAGACAAGATCGGCTTGAACATCGCTAAGATCAAATCCTATTTGAGCTGCAGCAGATTCATCGACAATTTGACACTCTGTTTAGGCATTTTAATTTTTCACCACCTGAATGAGCATATGTATAATGTAGACAATTCCTTTTTGTCATGTTGTAAAACTATGTTGTTGTAAACTCTTTATGCTACTCACCTTAAACACAATACCACTTGCTTTGATATGTTTAACTATTGGTATCTAAGACTTGATGTGTTATTTGGTGAGCATTTACAGAGTTAGGAATATTAATGTTGATTGAACTTCGCTTTTGGATTTTCCTAATTCTTTGATCACTTAAATTCCATGCTGAAAATTTTATATGAATTTGACATAATTGAATGCTTCAATAACGTGTTTACTTTAAAGTTGAAAATTTTGTGCCTTGGTACTAAAAGTTTCCATGTTGAGCATGTTATATTCTTATTGTGGTTTGAGAAGGTTCATTCATACATCGGATTCTTAATCTTTGAGTATTACAAAGCACTAATAATTTTGCTTCATAATTGTGATTGAAAAGCTATGACAAAACTTTGTCCGAATGCATGAACTTATAAAGTTGGTTTTTTGGACTTTCTTAATTCTATGATCAATCACTTAATGCTGAAAATCTTATGATACGAATTTTATATGACTATATGCTTCAATAACATGTTGAAAATTGTGTGTCTTGATTTTCAAGATGATAAGCATGTTTTACCTTCATGATTATGTTTGAAGAGCTATGGCAAAACTTTGTCCGAATGTATGAATTTGTTAAACTTCATTTTCGGACTTTCTTGATCCTAATAATGCATGATTTTGTATTTCTATTCCGGATTAAATGTATTTCTTGAATGGAGCTTTCATGAGCCTATGTTATATCAAGTTTATTTCATATCAATGCTCCATGATTTTTGACATATGGAATTGATTAACAAATGCATCTCTCATGGATTTACCTTGTGAAAAATGAGTTTTAATCAAGAAATGGATTTGATGAAATGAATTCCTTCTTGATGAAGGAAGACTTTTTTTTAATGAACACTTGCAAGAATTTAATTTCACATGTATATCTTGATTCTTGTAAAAATGAATCGTGATTTAATCTCTTATCATTTTTAACTTCATTCAAAGTTAGTTCACAATGGCTTTCCTCCTTCATGCAAAACGTTAATGACAAATAAGGAAGAAGTAATAAAAGCTATCTCCTTAGTAGACTTTTGAATGATACCATATCATGATTGCTTGAAAAATAATTTGTATGAATGGTATCTTATCACTTATTTTTGAAAAAATGACATGAATCTTTTTATGACATGTATCTTTACCACACTTATTATTGAATCGCTCTCCTTTTTGTTGATGACAAAGGGGGAGAAATATGTGGTAAATTGATGATAGAATGAATTGCTATACATATTTGATGATAGAATGAATTGCTATACACTTGAAATATTTGCATTAATGATAATATATCTAGAGCTTACATTATAATTTTATAATATTGATATCTTACCATATGATGAATTGTTATGATTGCTATCCTTCATGAAAAAATGTGGTAAATTGATGATAAATTGATCGCCATATTGGCATTATGATAAGATATCTAGAGCGTACATTGTAATTTTACAAATTGATATCTTACCATATGATGTACTGCTATGATTGCTATCCTTCACATTTGAAATATAAGACTTGAAAATGGATGTCATGCCGTGGCATCATTTTCAGAAAGTTAGATCATGATAGGAATCATGATGGGTATTGATAAGTTTAAATGAACTTAACTTATCAATATGTCTCGTGAGTTCAAAGGCTTTGAATTCAAGAATGACTTATCTCAAATATGGCATATAGATAGGGGGAGTTAAGGTTAACTCCGTCATCAATTGATTGTCATCATCAAAAAGGGGGAGATTGTTGAATCTCGGATTTTGATGATGAAGTCAATTATCATTTGTTTATCTAATCTATATGTTGAGATAAGTGTGCAAGATTAACTACGATGGCAGTAAGATATGCAGCAGGTGTTGAGCCGGAGTCAAGACCAACATCACGTTGTGGGTTCGAGAGTTCGTTGGAAGTTCGGACGTTCGTCGAAGGTTCTACGGGAATAATCCGAGAAGTCCAGGAGCTTGCCAAAGAAGCTCGTCGGAACTCACCAAGAGGATCATTACGAAGTCCAGGAGTTCGCCAGGAGTTCGCCGGAGCATCACCGAGGGTTTGTCGAATGTTCGCCGAAAGTTCACCAGAAGCTTGTCGGAAGAAGCAATTGACGCATCGGAACACGATTTGTAGTATTGATGTCTTAATTATTATAGTTAGCAGGTAGATAGAGTTAGAATTGGGAGGTGATCCCATTAACTTAATCTAGGGCCAACTGGACCCTTAATAGACCCAAATTGGGCCGAATGGATCAGCCCATTTGGACATAGAATTCTAAGGCCGATGGTAGCACTGCCCAAGAGACTCTCTCCCAGGAGTTCTAGGCGGTGATACTGCCAACAGTTATTACTGCTAGCAGTGGTACCGTCGGCAGTTATTACTGCCAAGGTGGTACCGCCCCTATCAGGCGGTGGTACAGCCTGAGCTCGGTCTTCAAACACTGTCAGGCGGTAGTATTGCCCAGACTGAGCGATAGTACTGCTCAGTGACAAATGACAGGTGGTAGTACCACCCAATTATGACGGTGGCACCATCAAAACCCCGGAAATCTGAGAATGGACACTTTTGAGCTCCAAATTCAAACTGATTGGGGCCTATATAAACCCCACCCTTTCTGCATGAAAGGGCAACCAAAAGCTTACTTTTATTCTGAGTATTTGAGAGCTTAAAAGTGTTGTAAAAGCTAAAGTTCTTCTCCCTCTTTCTTTCGAAGTGTTGATCATTCAAGAGATGAGTGAAAACTTCTAAGGGTTGTCTCCTAAGCCCATCAAAAGGAGAAAAGCTGTAAAAGGGTAGTTGGCTTTCACCTATTGAAGGAAGGCCTCTAGTGGATGTCAGTGACCTCATCGGAGGAGGAAGCCAAAAGTAGATGTAGGTCAAGATTGACCGAACCACTCTAAATCTTGGTTTGCATTTATTTTATGTTCTTTATTTTAACTGCAAATTGCCTTCATTGTTTTACATCAACTACACTTCTGCTTGCTCTCAACTTAAAAGATCTTTTAGAAACGATTTTTATCGAAATCAGATTTCATCGTACGAAAGTCGTTTTCGCCGATGAAAGCTTTTCGCTGCACTAATTCACCCCTCTTAGTGCTCTTGATCCTAACATTGCCGAGAGATCATCGGAAGTTTGCCAGAAGATCGTCGAAAGCTCATCGGAAGAATAGACATAGGGATATGTTTAGCTTAGCAAATGTCTTAGGATTTTGTACTTAGCACGTAATTGGGCTTGGATTTGGGCCAACCCAATTAGGGGCCAGTTAGGCCCATGTAAGAACTGTGTTGGGCCCAATAAGAGGCCCAAATAGTGCCCCAAGAAATCTCACCATCGTGGCATAGTCTTCGATATTATGTCAAGTGGTGGTACCACCAGTCTAGGTGGTTATACCGCCCTTAGCAAGGTGCCAGACGGTGATACCGCTAATATGGGCAGTGGTACCGCCCAGCACTGCCCCCTAGGCGATGGTACTACCAGACCTGGGCGATGGTACCGCCTAAGGTAGTGTCAGCCAGATTGACACTAGGCGGTGGTACCACCCAACGCATGCGGTGGTACCGCCCGTGCCTGGGGAACCCGGGATGGAAAAGTTTTAGGCTCCAAGTTTGAATTAACTTGAAGCCTATAAATACCCCTCCCATCCTTGGTTAAAGCACATAAGCATAGAGAATTTAAAGAGGAAAAAACACTGTTGTAATCTCTTGTGAGAATCCTCCTCTTTGAGTCTAAGTGATAGAATAGTTTGAGAGGAGTGAGTGCTTGTAAGAGTTGTCTCCTAAACCCATGAAAAGGAGAATAGGGGTGTAAGAAGGAGTTTGATCTTCGCCTATCAAAGGAAGATCGATAGTGGATACCGATGACCTCAATGGAAGAGGAATCGGCGAAGTGGATGTAGGTCACGACGACCGAACCACTCTAAAATCTGGTTTACATTTATATTTGTGCAATTTATCTTTACTACAAACCTCTTTAATTGCTTACTGCTTTCAATACATTTACAAACCGGTTTCGAAGTTAAGATCTTTACAAAAAGGTTTTCGTCGGAAACAATTTTTATCGAACGAAGTTTTAATCAAGACGTAATCTTTTCGCTACACTAATTCACCCCCTCCCCCCTCTTAGTGCCGACCCTGATCCTAACAGTCTTTAATGACCTATGAATTGACGTGCAATGCATGTAAAGAACTCAAGAATAACCTTCCAAAGAACATGAAGGATTTTGGACTTAGAATAATTAAAGACCACTCAAGCACAAGCTCAAGTGATGGTGAACTTGAACTCCTCACTAAGAAATTTAAAAAGTTCATTAAACAAAAATTAAAGAACAAAAAGAACACAACTACTTACTATGAATGCAAGAAAAAGAAGGTGACTTTAGATGAATCGAGCTCCTCCAAAGACGAGGAGAAAATCAACAAAGGCGAGGTGGCAAACTATGCCTTAACGGCTTTCAATGATGAGGTAATCAAAACTCTCTTAATTTATTTCGAAATTACATGATGCTTTTCATGATGCATTTCCTTTTTTTATTTTAGAAAAAATTATTGCTCTTGAAAATTACATGTTAACAATGTTATGAAAATGCAAAAACTTAGGAATCATGTTTATCATGCTAGTAATTTTGAAAATAATCATGAAAATTGCATGTGTTATGATAAATGAACAAAATGTTAGATTTAAATCTAATGATCCTATGTATGTTTTTTCAAGAATAAATAATGTGTAGTATCTTGATAATTTCTGATTTTGATTGAAACCATGCTTGATGTCTTAATGAAAATATTAAGAAGTTTGATATCATGCTTAATGATGATGTATGGATTTTGTATGGAAAACTAAGCATGAAAAGTTGATTCACCTAAAAAGAAAAATGCATGACTATAATAAACAAAATGATCTTGATCGAAAATGCTTTATGGAATCAATTTTGATGATGCATAATGATGTAATTATGCAATGAAAATATTAAATATTTTGAAACCATGTTTTGATGTCATGCCCAAAGTAGTGATGCATAATGATCATGCTTAATAAATTTATATTTCAAAATTATGCATGATAATCTTTGTGATTATCGAACTTTGCGATCTTTTGAAAGTTCTTTTTCTGCGTTAATGAATGATGCATGGATTTGACAAAAAAGAAAAGAACATGCATGTATGAAATTAATCAATAAGTTGAAACAAAAAGAGGAAAGTATTTTTTTAAAAAACTTCTCAAATCCCTACCTTATCGATTTTTCACTAAGAGATCAATAAAATTATTTATGCAATTTTGAATCTCTTGAAAGTAATATTGAGATTTTGATGATTTAGATGATTTGAATTTGAAATGAGTTTTATCAAAATCATGATCTTGATTTCTTGGAATAACATGAGATTTTCTTTGATGATCATTTTGATTATTTAAAAGGAGATTTGTCGAAATGATTTATGAAATTTTGGATTCATGACTTGATCCTTCATTTGTTTATGAGATGGTTGAAATGTTTGTACCTTTGAATACTTCCCTTCTTCTTTCGATTTTTGAAATTATACATGTTATATCTTGAAGATTTAAAACCATGTTTTGATATCATGTATACCCAAGAAATGTTGATTTGATAAATTGAATGAATTAAAAATGAATGATGATTTTTCTCTTGAATATAACTTGTGATTTTTTTTATGAATCATCATCTTGATTTCTCGATATTGGATATATGAGATTTTTCTATGAATCAAGATTTTTCATACTATGATTCTTCTTGGTATTCACTAAAAAAGATGTATTCAAATTAACCATGATATGCTACTTGATATCTTGATAATTTATGACTTGAATTTTATTATTTAAATTCCTTGTATTCATGAAATGTGTATCGCATCACCAAAATTCTCTTGATATTTTTCATGTGATAATATAAAATTATGCATGAAATACTCTTGACATTATTTTGATACATACAAATGAAAAGTTATGATCATGCATGGTAGGATGAAATTTGACAAATTGATACCATCATGATGTGAAATATTTATGATTTGGAATGATGAAAGCAATACTTATGCTTTTTATTATAATGATATATGTGATATATTGCATATGATGTGAATCATGATTAAAATTACTTTGATTAGAATTCAAGATTAAGTTAATTATGGCATTTTGAAATAAGAATGATTACTTACCTTTGTCATGATTTAAAAATCGACGTAAAGGGAAAAAGAGATACAAAATTATATTCTTTCCTTTTTTTTTTGACAATGACAAAGGGGGAGAAATATTGCTAGCTCAAGATGCAAAACATGCTAACTTACACTTTGCAATGAAAGCAAAATTGCTAGCTCAAACATTGCAAAGGAAGCAAAAATTTGCTAGCTTGCGACTTGCATATTTCAAGAAGCAAGAGTTGCTTTCTTGAACATCTCTAATTTGCTAGCTTGCATGATGTAGAACTTGCTATCTTGAACATTACAAAGAAGTGTTATCTTGCCTCTCTTAAGAAGCAAAAATACAAAACTTACACATCTAGCAAAATTTATAAACTTGCAAAAATAAAAATTTTTGCTAGCTTGCATAATGATAAAACTAGAAATTATGTTTATTATGCAATGATCTAAACTTGTATGTCCAAACACATGAAAGGTACACTTCTCCTTTTTGATGATGACAAAGGGGGAGAAGTATGATCATGTTATGCATGATGATATATTGCAAATATTCATGATGAAATTTGTAATGACTTGAATTCAGCTTGAATTCAAGGTTCTATCAATATGGCATATTGATAGGGGGAGTTTGTTTAAACTCTAGGAGTTAATGTTAACTCAGTCATCAATTGGTTGTCATCATCAAAAAGGGGGAGATTGTTGAATCTCGAATTTTGATGATGAAACCAATTGATAGTATTTATGTTTTGATCTGCATTTTGAGTGACACGGGATGCTTCAATCAGGATGAGACAATTAAAGCAGGAAGAATCATGTTGGGTCGGAGGAAAACATGTCAGAAGATTGGACGTCGGGCCGGAGGATCGATCAATGTATCGACAGAAGGCTTCAGGCCATGGATTCGGGCATCGGGCCAAGAAGAGCGGATATTGTATCAAGGATATCAAAGTTGCGAAGTCAACTCGTCGATTGGGTAATAGGCCGTAAAAGAGGACGATGCACCGAAGAATCAAACAAAGTGTCGAGGGACCAATGACATGCCGAATAACATGATTAATGCTTAGTATTAATTATCTAGATCAAAGTATGTTTTACATATGCAGGATTAACTATGATAGTAAGGCATGAAGCAAAATGAAGTTCCAAAGTCAAGGACATGATTTTGTTGGGAGTTCGAGAGTTCGTCAAAAGTCCGAACGTTCGTCGAAAGTTCTAGAGGAACTAGCCAAGAAGTCTCAAAGATTGCCAGAGAAGCTCATTAGAACTCACCAAGAAGATTGTCATGAAGTCTAGAAGCTTACCGGGAGTCCGTCGGAACATTACCGAGAGATCATTGGAAGTTCATCGGAAGATCGCCGGAAGCTTG
The DNA here is from genome assembly GCA_900464855.2 of Musa schizocarpa. Classification (NCBI taxonomy): domain Eukaryota; kingdom Viridiplantae; phylum Streptophyta; class Magnoliopsida; order Zingiberales; family Musaceae; genus Musa; species Musa schizocarpa. Next base: position 24,174,388 of record LS990915.1, read on the forward strand.
TCGGAAGAAACTAGACTTACGGACTTGTTTAGCTTAGAATATGTCTTAAGAATCATAGTTAGCACGTAATTGGGTTTGGATTTGGGCCAACCCAATTAGGGGTCAACTGGGCCCATGTAAGGATTGTGTTGGGCCCAATGAAAGGCCCAAATAGTGTCCCAAGAAGTGACATCGTCGTGGCATAGTCTTCAAGACTATGTCAGGCGGTGGTACCGCCAGTCTGGGTGGTTGTACCGCACCTGGCAGGGTGCCAAGCGATGGTACCGCCAATCTGGCCTGTGGTACCGCCCAGTGGCCCAGTGCCAGGAGGTGGTACCACCAGACTGGGCAGTGGTACCGCCCGTGCCCAGGAAACCCGGGATGAGATGTTTTTAGGCTCCAAGTTTGAATCAACTTGAAGTTTAAAAGACACAAGCATAGAGAGTTTAAAAGTGAAGAAACATTGCTACAATCTCTTTAAAAATTCCCTCCTCTACTCTAAATTTAGAATTCTATAAGAGAGGAGTGAGTGCTTGTAAGGGTTGTCTCCTAAATCCGATAAAAGGAGAAGAGGGGTGTAAAAAAGAGGTTGATCTTTGCCTATAAAAGAAGATCGATAGTGGATGCCGATGGCCTCGACGGAAGAGGAATCGACAAAGTGGATATAGGTCACGACGACCGAACCACTCTAAAATCTTATTTACATTTTATTTGTGCAATTTACTTTAACTACAAACCTCTTTACTTACTTTACATCCACTACGCTCTTCTATATACTTTCAAGCTATCTTTACGAAATCGGTTTTATTGCAACTAAGTTTTTGAAGACATGATTTTACCGCTGCACTAATTCACCCCCTCTCTTAGTGCCGGCTCTTGATCCTAACAGGAATTTCTCAAGAGATTGTAGCAGCGTTTTCTCACTTTTAAATTCTCTATGTTTTTTTTTATTTTTTAACCAAGGATGAGAGGGGTATTTATAGGCTTCAAGTTAATTCAAACTTGGAGCCTAAAAAGGTCTCATCCTAGGTTTCCTGGGTACTAGCAGTACCACCGTCATTCCTGGGTGGTACTATCGTTGTAGGATCTAGTACTAGGTAGTACCACCGTCGAACAGGGGCAGTACCACTACTGGCAGTATTGCTACTGGTGGTACCACTACCCAGCCTAAGCGGTACCACCGCCCAGAATTCATGGGGTGTTGTTCCCTAGGCGGTGCCACCATCGGCCAGGTTTTCAACACCTTGGTTGGGCCTTGAATCTAGCCCAAACCAGCCCAAATTCGGGCCCAGTTGGCCCCTAACAGAGTTGATGGGATTACCTCCTAATACCAATTCTAATTATTGTTGGGAAATCATGGGGGCGACATCATATGTGCAGCGGAAGAACAAGAAAACAAAAATCCCCGATTCCCAAAAAGATGTTCGTCGTCGTGCGAAGATTGGTGCGCAAAAATCCACAAAACACAAAACTGCGTATAGAGATTGTGTTACCTAGGGAGATCGTATATCCCTGTTTCCTTGCAGATACTTAGGAGAGGGTGAAGGAGGTCAAGCGTCCTCCTCTCTAGCGGTGATCCACACAACAGGGTTGCGACGACCCTCCTCAAAACTCCAGGCCTCTGAGGTGGAGAGGGAGAGGAGAATAGGAAAGGCAAGCAAAGACTCTAGCCTCTGAGGCTGTGAATCCCTCCTATTTATAGAGATCCCGTGTCAAACCCTAATGGGTCCTTCCCTAGTGGGTATTGGATCTGCATCCTGCTAGTCATAGGTGCCCAGCAAGCCAATCACGTGAGTGATGGCACGTGTGACTTGATACAGAATCTTTTTGCTTATTATATTTTGGCGTATATCACTTTATAACTATTGCATAAATGCATATATATATTGTGATGTCCTTGGATTTGTGCAATGGGAATCAGATCATGATGAGATCACGATAATGAGATCGATTCACCTTTAAACACATATCCTAAATAATCCCGGTCATAGGTTACCGAGAGGGACATCGTGATAACCGGATAGACCGGTGTGTCAGTATACCCGTCCATATGATGGATGCAGCTAGTCTCATAGCTGCTCGTGTAGGGACACTAGCGATACAAAGACATGTGTGCTCATTGGAGAATGAGTTCACTGATTGATCCACTTACGGAATCTTTGGATGGTTGATGATACCTTATTGTCGGACAATGATTTCCAGAGTCCTAGTGGTGTATCTGGTCCTTAGACTTGAGACACCAAGGATGTCTATGTATGAGTGCTCCACTCTTTGATACCGACTTATAGGTTTGGCTGTCCCCATCTAGTACAACTGGTCATTGGGAGTGGAAGTCGACCTTTACGAGGGCTATTGAGTGTCGATAGAGGATCATCCACTCTCGGGCCATGAGAGGAATATCCCATGTGTTCTTGCTAAGACAAATCCCCGGCCAGGGTCATTCGGGTTGAGAGAGAAAGAGTTCTCCGAGAGAATCCGATTAGAGCGAGACTCTAGTAGAAACTGTATGGGTCCGACAACACCATGCTTGATATACGATCTCGGGATATTAGATGGATGAGGGACTATAGGTACATGGTAATCGAGGATGCAGGTCCAATGGATTGGATTCCCCTATATCGTCCGGGGACTACGGGTAGTGGCCTAGCACGTCCAGAAGTCGATGAGTCGAGTGAATTATTACAGAGATAATAATTCCTTTGAGTTAGAAAGAGTTTCGACAGGTATGACTCACGGGCCAGCTCGATATTGGGCCTAGAGGGTCACACACATATGGTAGGCATTGCGATGAGTAGAGGTTGGATATGAGATATCCCACGGAGCCCCTTGTCATATTGGATGCAGATCCAATACCCACTAGGGCGGACCCATTAGGGTTTGACACGGGATCTCTATAAATAGGAGGGATTCACAGACCTCATAGGCTAGAGTCTTTGCTTGCCCTTCCTATTCTCCTCTCCTCTCCACCCCGTGAGGCCCTGGAGTTTTGAGGAGGGTCGTCGCAACCCCCGCTGTGTGGATCACCGCTAGAGAGGAGGACGCTTGACCTCCTTCACCCTCTCCTAAGGATGCAAGGGAAACAGGATATACGATCTCCCAAGGTAACACAATCTCTATACGCAGTTTTGTGTGTTTTGCAGATTTTTACGCACCAATCTTCGCAACGACAACGAAACATTTTTTTGGGAATCGGGGATTTTTGTTTTCTTGTTCTTCCCAAGATATGATGTCGCCTCACCGATTTCCCAAAAAGTGGTATCGTGAGCCAGGTTGTTCGTGCGAATGATTGGTTTTGAACCGCGTGTGTTGTGTTTAGGAAGAATATTGACGTCAAAATCGTTGGATTAAAAGCGAGGAAGGGCAGCAGTTGCTGCCCTCGACCCGCGTCGCGGCAATGCAGCCTGGGGCGGGGCAAAGCGCCGTGCCCTGCAGCACGCCGGCCGGCGGTCTGTTTTGCAGCAGGCTTGCTGCCGGCGGGCTGGCAGCCCACGGCAGAGCCAAGAGGGCAGCGGCGCCGCCGCCATAAGGAAGCGAGCCCGCCGCCGAGGGCGCCGGCGCCGCCGCCGCAGGGAGCGGCGCCCGCCGCAGGCAGGGCAGCGACGCCACCGCCGCTGCTCTCCCACGGGCGAAACCCCCCCACACGGGGGCGGCCGCCTGGGGGACAGCACGTCATGAGGGCAGCGGCGCCGAGGAGGAGGCGCCAACCGCCAGCGATCGCCGCCGCCAAGGCCGCAGCCAGCCAGGCGAGGGCAAGGTTAAGCCCGCCCTATCAGCCGCCGCCAGCAGGGTGGCGGCGGCGGCAGCGGCAGTAGCAGAGGGAATTAGGGTTTTGCCCCTGTGAATTTGAGAAATTCTAGTTTCTGTCTTTTGTCCAAATTACGAAAATACCCTTAGGAATTAAAAAATTCCCTACATGTCCCTGATTTCAGAAAAATATTAATTAATTAAAAGGTTTAGTTGATTATTATTTTTTATTATTATCTAGTAGTCCTACATGATGATGATTATTTATACATGTGATGTATGATGTGTGGACGGATGATCATGGACCGTGTGATGTGTGTACTTGTGATTATTATTATTGAGGTCTGCGAACCTCCATTATATTTCTCGTTTATTGTCGGGCCTGCGTGCCTATGATTAAGTTGTAATCACATGAGGAGGCTTAACGGGAGCGTGGATGCGAGAAGGGACCCACGAGACGGACGATCGTGATGCATGGAGATGCATCAAGATGTCGAACGGAACCGACGAGGACGAGATGGACGATCACAAGGGCATGGAGATGCACCGTTGCACACATAGATCTTGATGTGAGTGATTAGGCCATCGGCTCGGGCCTAATCATATTAGGCTATGGTCCATGATCATCGATGTGATTGCTTATACACATGCTAGATATGTATATATATTTGCATGCGATGTAGATATATATTAAATATGTATATGTGTGACATGTCATATTAGGAGACCAAATTATAGAAAACATCTCGATAATATTAATTGGTAAACGGAGGCAATTAGATTGACCCACGTGGCCTTCCATCGTTATGAGTAGGAACCGATTCGGTGTAGGTTGAGTTGGTCGAGTCCCTCGAGACTCACCTATATCGCGATTCGCTATCTTGCTTACGACATAGAGATGTCACCGTGACCTGTGGACATGATATGCTTGGTCGAGTCCCTCGAGGGTATATCATCAAATCAGACTCATCTTGTAACGGAAGGTGTTGACTTAACCGAAGCATCATGGTTGGTCGAGTCCCTCGAGGCCATGGTGATTCGGAGGCCGAAACAGGACGGGAATCACAAGGAGTTATGATCGGCAAGAGTTGCCTACCTTTTTAGGCTTAGTGTGATTGGTCGAGTCCCTCGAGGTTACACTAAGACGCTGATTGGATCCTCGATCCCCACTAGAAGTCTCATCGAGACTTCCGTTTTCACGCTTTGAGGGTGTCGCGTGACTCGTTAGTAAAATAGTGGGAGCATATTAAGATAGAAGTCCATATCTTGATAGTTTATTTCTTGCAAAATCTGCATGTTATTCATTTCGCTACATCTTTTTTTTCAGAAAATGTCGCTTTCAAATCCCTTACGTGGCATACTTGATGTCAACCGCCTTTATCGGGTCCAAATTATACGGATTGGCTCCAGTAGCTTGAGAATTGTTCTCACTGGCCGGAGAAAAATCGTGTACGTCCTTGATACAGTGATGCCTATGCCCCGAAGAAGGGCAAGCGAGGATGAGATCGCCGCCACGTGAAGTACATTGATGACTCCACTCTTGCTCAGTGCTATATGTTGGGCTCTATGACTCAGAGAGTTACAGAGACAACATGAAAAGATGGATGCAGATCCATTCTCCTACATGTCCCAAAATTGTTTGAGGAACAGGGAAGGACTCAACGATATGAGATATCTAAGAGCCTTTTTCCGCTAGGATGACTAAGGGGACATCGGTTCAGAACCATGTCCTAAAGATGATTGAGTGGATAGAGAAACTCACAGGTCTAGGAATGGTCCTAGAGGATAACTTGTGTGTGGACATTGTGCTTCAGTCCCTACCAGATTCCTTTTCACAGTTCATAATGAATTTTAATATGAATAAGCTTGAGGTGACTCTCCCAGAGCTCCTCAATTTGTTGAGGGAGGCAGAGAGTACTATTAAGAAAGAGAAGCCAGTTCTCTACACTGGGGAGACCAGAAAGAAAAGGAAAGCAGAAAAGTCCCTTAAGAAGGGAAAGGGTAAGGGCAAACAAGGTAAAGCAAAGGTTGCTAAGAAAGACCCAGCAAAGGACAAAGGCGATTAGCTTAACCGGTGGTAAAGATGGGCATTGGAAGAGAAACTGCAAAGAGTACCTTGCAGAAAGGGCTTAAAACAAAAGCTTGATGAAGCTTTAGGTACATTCATGATCGGTCTCCATTTGTCGGACTCTTATGATAACACATGGGTATTGGATACGGTAGTGCTTATCATATATGCAATTGGTTGCAGGTTCTAGCAAGGCCTAGGAGACTACAGAGAGGCTTAGATGGACCTCAAGATGGGTAATGGAGCAAAAGTTGCTATATTAGCTGTTGGCTACAGGTCGCCTACATCCCGCCTAGTGGAGCTTTTATTGCATTAGATGCATGTTATTTTGTTCCTTCTATTATCAAAAACATTATCTCCATTTCATGTTTAACAGTTAGTGGATATAAATTTGTTTTTGAGAACAATAGTTGTTCGATATTATTAGATGATAAGATCATCACGAAATGAACATTGCATAATGGTTTATTTATATTAGACACCACTCCACATATCATGAATGTAAATATGTCCAAAAGGAAACGAGATGAGTTGAACAGTGCATACCTGTGGCATTGTAGGCTAGGTCACATCCATGAAAGAAGGATTCAAAAGTTGCTAAATGATGGATATCTAGATCCATTCGACTATGTGTCATATACAACTTGTGAGCCTTGCATTCGTGGAAAACTGACCAAATCTCCATTTAGTAGAACTGGAGAGAGAGCCAATGAGTTGTTGGAACTCATACATAGTGATGTATGTGGACCCATGTCAATGTCATTGGAGGTTACTCCTACTTCATTACATTTACTGATGATTTCTCAATGTATGGATATGTGTACTTAATGAAGAACAAGTCTGAGGCCTTTGAGAAATTCAGAGAGTATAAGAATGAGGTGGAGAACCAGACTGGAAAGAGTATCAAAACTCTTCGATCAGATCGAGGAGGTGAATACTTAAGTACAGTGTTTACTCAGTTCCTCAAGGACCATGGGATATTATCCCAATGGACACCTCCTTATACACCTCAGCTCAATGGTGTCTCTGAAAGGAGAAATCGTACATTATTAGATATGGTACGGTCCATGATGAGTTTCATTTGACCTACCCATCTCATTTAGGGGATATGCCCTAGAAAGCTGCAGCTTACCTTTCAACAGAGTTCCAACTAAGTCGGTAGTGTCTACACCATATGAGATATGAAAAGGGAAGAAGCCTGATCTTAAGGTTGTTAAGATGCGGGGCTGCCCCTGCCCATGTTAGAAGACACAACCCGATAAGTTAGAATCAAGGACGAGCGATGCAAATTTGTGGGATACCCCAAGGAAACTTGTGGGTATTATTTCTATCATCTCGAGGACCAAAAGGTCTTTGTAGCTAAGAGAGCAGTGTTCCTTGATAAGGAACACATTCTTGACGGAGACAGTGGGAGAATGATAGAATTGAGCGAGGTTGGAGAACCAAGCTCAAGCACCACTCTATAGCCCGAGTCTGTTCAGGTACCTAATACACAAGTATCAACTTTACGCAGGTCTGATAGAGTATCCCATCCTCCTGAAAGATATGTGGGACATATTAGAGCAGAGGATGTAGAGGATATTGATCCTCAGACCTACGAGGAGGCTATTATGAGTATAGACTCCGGGAAGTGGAAAGAAGCCATGAATTCTGAGATGGATTCTATGTACTCCAATAAGGTTTGGAACCTAGTTGATGATCTTGAAGGTATTGTACCCATCGGTTGCAAGTGGATCTTTAAGAAAAAGATCGGAGTAGATGGAAGGGTTGAGACCTATAAAGCAAGGCTAGTGGCTAAGGGGTATCGCCAAAGGCAAGGTGTTGACTACGACGAAACTTTCTCACCCGTAGCAATGCTAAAATCCATCAGAATTCTATTGGCTATTGCAGCACACTATGATTATGAGATCTGGCAGATGGATGAAAACCGCATTCCTCAACGGGAACCTCGAGGAGGAGGAGGTGTATATGATGCAACCTAAGAGATTCGTGTCCAAGAACTGCCCGAGATAAGGTGTGTAGGTTGCTTAGATCCATTTATGGACTAAAGCAAGCTTCGAAGTTGGAACATAAGATTTGATGAGGCAATCAGATCTTATGACTTCGTTAAGAACGAAGATGAGCCTTGTGTATACAGAAAGGTAAGTGGGGGAGCTATCACCTTTTTTTTGGTGTTATATGTGGATGACATCCTCATCATTGGGAATGACATAGGAATGCTATCCCAGAAGAAAGGCTTGGTTATCTAGACACTTCTCCATGAAGGACTTAGGGGAAGCATCTTATATCTTGGGGATTAGAATCTATAGAGATAGATCCAAGAGGATGCTTGGCTTGTCCCAGTCGTGTACATAGAAACTATTGTCAAAAGGTTTGGCATAGAAAATTCCAAGAGAGGTCTCATACCGATGAGACATGGGATATCGCTTTCTACCAGTATGTCCCCAAAGACTCGGAAGAAAGGGCTTAACATGGATATGATACCTTATGCCTCAGCAATAGGGTCTATCATGTATGCCATGCTATGTACTAGGCCTCGATATAGCATGCTCGAAAGTGTCTGAAAGGTGTATCAGCGGATCCGTGCTTGGAGCTTTGGAAAGCAATAAAGTGTATCCTTAAGTACTTGAGAATGACTAAGGATCTTTTACTAGTATATGGAGGTAATAGCCTTAAGGTTGAAGGCTACACCGACTCAAGTTTTCAGTCGATGTCGATGATAGCAAGTCGAATTCAGGGTATGTGTACACCTTGAATGGAGGAGCAGTGTCTTTGGAAGAGTTCCAAGCAAGATACCACCGCCGACTCGACCATAGAGGCGGAGTACATTGCTACATCGGATGCAGCAAAGGAGGGAGTGCGGGTGAAGAAGTTCATCACAGATTTGGGAGTCGATACTGAGATAGCGACACAAGTCGACTTCCTTATATTGCGATAACTATGGGGTGATTACTCAAATAAGGGAACCCGGGTCTCATCGAAGTGTTGTTCGAGGAGGTTCCAACTTATATAAGAGAGATCGTAACCCGAGGAGATGTAGCAGTGGAAAGAGTTCCATCCGAAGATAACATTGCAGATCCACTAACAAAGTCGTTGTCTCATTTTGTCTTTGAGCGTCACAGGGGTCTGATGGGGATCAAACACATAGGTGATTGGCTTTAGGTCAAGTGGGAGATTGCTAGTCATAGGTGCCCAGCAAGCCAATCACGTGAGTGATGGCACGTGTGACTTGATACAGAATCTTTTTGCTTATTATATTTTGGAGTATATCACTTTATAACTATTGCATAAATGCATATATATATTGTGATATCCTTGGATTTGTGCAATGGGAATCGGATCGTGATGAAATCACGATAATGAGATCGATTCACCTTTAAACACATATCCTAAATAATCTCGGTCATAGGTTACTCGAGAGGGACATCGTGATAACCAGATAGACTGGTGTGCTGTATACCCGTCCATATGATGGATGCAGCTGGTCTCATAGCTGCTCGTGTAGGGACACTAGAGATCTGATGACAGTGCTCATTGGAGAATGAGTTCATCGATTGATCCGCTTACGGAATCTTTGGATGGTTGATGATGCCTTATTGTCGGACAATGATTCCGTAGTCCTAGTGGTGTATCTGGTCCTTAGACTTGAGACACCAAGCATGTCTGTATGAGTGCTCCACTCTTTGATACCGACTTATAGGTTTGGCTGTCCCGGATCTAGTACTGGTTGGTCATTGGGAGTGGTAGTCGACCTTACGAGGTCTATTGAGTATCGATAGAGGATCATCCACTCTGCGTCATGAGAGGAATATCCCATGTGTTCTTGCCGAGACAAATCCTCGGCGAGGGTCATTGGGTTGAGAGAGAAAGAGTTCTCCGAGAGAATCCGATTAGAGCGAGACTTCAGTAGAAACCGTATGGGTCCCGACAACACCATGCTTGATATACGATCTCCGGGATATTAGATGGATGAGGGAATATAGGTACATGGTAGTGGCGAGGATGACATGGTCCAATGGATTGGATTCCCCAGATCGATGCGGGGACTACTACGTAGTGGCCTAGCACGCCCCGAAGTCGATGAGTCGAAAGTGAATTATTACGAGATAATAATTCACCGAAGTTAGAAAAGTTTCGACGGTATGACTCACGGCCAGCTCGATATTGGGCCTAGAGGGTCATACACATATGGTAGGCATTGCGATGAGTAGAGGTTCGGATATGAGATATCCGACGAAGCCCTTGTCTTATTGGATACAGATCCAATACCCACTAGGGAAGGACCCATTAGGGTTTGACACGGGATCTCTATAAATAGGAGGGATTCACAGCCTCATACGCTAGAGTCTTTGCTTGCCCTTCCTATTCTCCTCTCCCCTCTCCACCTCGTGAGGCCCTGGAGTTTTGAGGAGGGTCGCCGCAACCCAACCTGTGTGGTGGTGTGGATCACCGCTAGAGAGGAGGACGCTTGACCTCCTTCACCCTCTCCTAAGGATCTGCAAGGAAACAGGGATATACGATCTCCCTAGGTAACACAATCTCTATACGCAGTTTTGTGTTTTGCGGATTTTTACGCACCAATCTTCGCACGACGACGAACATCTTTTTGGGAATCGAGGATTTTTGTTTTCTTGTTCTTCCGCTGCGCATATGATGTCGCCCCTGCTGATTTCCCAACACATCCAATAAGACAAGGGCTCCGTCGGATATCTCATATCCAAACCTCTACTCATCGCAATGCCTACCATATGTGTGTGACCCTCTAGGCCCAATATCGAGCTGGCCGTGAGTCATACCTGTCAGAACTCCTTCAAACTCAGTGAATTATTATCTCTATAATAATTCACTTGACTCATCGACTACGGACGTACTAGGCCACTACGCCAGTAGTCCCCGCATCGATATCTGGGGAATCCAATCCATTGGACCTCTCGTCCCTCGGTTACCATGTACCCATAGTCCTCATCCATCTAATATCCCGAGACCGTATATCGAGCATGGTGTTGTCAAACCGACACGGTTTCTACTCGAAGTCTCGCTCTAATCGGATTCTCCCAGGAGAACTCTTTTCTCTCAACCCGAATGACCACGGCCAGGGATTTGTCCGAGCAAGAACACATGGGATATTCCTCTCATGACGCTTTTGAGAGTGGATGATCCTCTATCGACACTCAATAGCCCTCGTAAGGTCGACTACCACTCCCAATGACCAGGTGTACCGGATCCGGGGACAGCCAAACCTATAAGTCCGGTATCAAAGAGTGGAGCACTCATACAGGACATCCTTGGTGTCTCAAGTCTAAGGACCAGATATACCACTAGGACTACGGAATCGCTGCCCGACAATAAGGCATCATCAACCATCCAAGCATTCCGTAAGCGGATCAATCAAAACTCATTCTCCAATGAGCACCATCATTGTATCCCTAGTGTCCCTACACGAGCAGACTATGAGACCATTTGCATCCATCATTTGGACGGGTATACAGCACACCAGTCTATCCGGTTATCACGATGTCCCTCTCGAGTAACCTATGACCGGGATTATTTAGGATATGTGTTTAAAGGTGAATCGATCTCATTATCGTGATCTCATCACGATCCGATTCCCATTGCACAAATCCAAGGACATCACAATATATATATATATGCATTTTTTGCAATAGTTATAAAGTGATATACGCCAAAATATAATAAGCAAAAAGATTCTGTATCAAGTCACACGTGCCATCACTCACGTGATTGGCTTGCTGGGCACCTATGACTAGCAATTATGTGCTAACTAAGATTCCTAAGACATATTCTAAGCAAGATAAGTCCAATTTCTTCCGGCGATCTTCCGGCGAACTTCCGACGATCTCTTGGCAATGTTCCGGCAAACTCCCAACAAGCTCCTAGACTTCACGATGATCTTCTTAGCGAGTTCCATTGAGCTTTTTTGGCAAGCTCCTGGACTTCTCGGTTGGTTCCGGTAGAACTATTTCGACGAACGTCCGAACTTCCGACGAACTCTCGAACTCCTAACGAAATCGCGTTCTTAACTTTGGGACTTCAATTTGCTTTATGCCTTGCTATCATAGTTAATCCTGCACACACAAAAACACACTTCGATCTAGACAATTATTACTATGCATGATTCATGTTGTCCAGCATGTCATTGGTCCACCGACGCTTCGTCCGATTCTTCGGCGCATCATCCTCTCTTGTGGGCTATTGTCCAATCGGTCAATTGACCTCCGCAACTCCTATATCCTTAGCGCAATATCCACTCTTCTTGGCCTAATGCCCGAATCCATGGTCCGAAGCCTTCTATCGATACGGCGACCGATCCTTCGGCCCGACGTCCAATCTTTTGACACGTTTTCCTCTAGCCCAACATGATTCTTCCTGTTTTAATTGTCTCTCCCTGATCGAAGCATCCCATGCCACTCAAAACATAGATTAAATCATAAACACTTATCAATTTGTTTCATCATCAAAATTTGAGATTCAATAAAATGTTTCGAAAAAAAAAAGTAATATTTTGAGGTTTCAAGGTGATTTTTTTTGTTATAGAACCTCTTAAATATGATCAAAGATTCATGTGACAAGTTTTGGAATGAAAATTTTGTTTTGGCCAATTACATTGATTTTGAATAGAATTATATTGTTTTTGAACATGACAAAAAAAAAACATATAGCCTTATTAAAAATTAATATAACTGAAACCTTTCTGGACCAAACTTTTTTTAACCCAATTACATTGATTTTAAATAGGATTGCATTATTTTTGAACATGACGAAAAAAAAAGGAAACTTATTCAGAATAAATAGAATAAATATAACTGAGGTCAAGTTTTATGCTTTGGGCCCAAACATTTAGATCACCTTGAAAATGAGTTGCCTAGGCCTGAATGATTTTTTTTTTGAAATATTAATAAATCAATATTAAAAAATCAATAATAAATAAGTAAAATAATTTTAAGAAATCTTATTTCTGCAATATTTTGAGGGTTTAAGAGAATTTTTATCATGAAATCTTTTAAATATAATCAAATATTCATGTGACAAATTTTGACATTAAACAAAATTTTTTTGTCCTATGACCCAAAAAATAGTGTAACCTTATTCAAAATAAGAGTAACTGAATCAATTTTTATATTTTGGGCCCAGATATTTTAAGATACCTAGAATATGAGTAATGTATGTGTTAGGATCAAGAGGTCGGCACTAAGAGAGGGGGTGAATTAGTGCCGCGGATAAAAACATCGATTTCAAAAAAACTTTCGTACGATAAAAGCCGAACTTGAAAATGCTTAACTTGAAACACGTGTTCGTAAATGTATTGAAGTAGTAAGCTATTAAAGAGGTTTTCAGTAAAGATAAATGATAGGAAGTAAATGTAAACCAGAGAACACTCTGATTTTATAGTGGTTCGGTCATCGTAACCTACATCCACTTCACCGATTCCTCTTTTGTCGAGGCCACCAGCATCCACTATTGATCTTCCTTTATAGGCGAAGATCAACCTCTTTCTTACACCCCTCTTCTCCTTTTCACAGGTTTTGGAGATAACCCTTACAAGCACTTACTCCTCTCAAACTATTCTATCACTTAGACTCAAAGAAGAGGATTCTCAAAAGAGACTACAACAACGTTTTTCCCTCTTTAAATTCTCCGTGCTCCTATCTTTTAACTAGAGATGAGATGGATATTTAAAGGCTTCAAGTTGATTAAAAACATGGAGCCTAAAAAAGTACCTCCCCGGGCACGGGAGGTACCACCGCCCAATGTCAGTCTAACACTAACATTGCCCTGAGCGGTATCACCGCCTAGTCTAGCGGTACCACCGCCTGGGGGGTAGTGTTGGGTGGTACCACCGCTTGGCACCCAAGGGTGGTACAACTGCCCAAACTAGCGGTACCACCGCCTGACACAGTCTTGAAGACTGTGCCACGACGATGAGACTTCTTGGGGCACTATTTGGGCTTCTCATTGGGCCCAACACACTCCTTACATGGGCCTAGCTGGCCCATAATTAGATTGGCCCAAATCCAAACCCAATTACTTGCTAACTATGATTCCTAAGATATTTGCTAAGCTAAATAAGTCCCTATGTCTTGGTTTCTTCCGGCGAGCTTCCGGTGATCTTCCAACGAACTTCCGACGAACACGTAGCAATGTTCCGGTGGACTCTCGATAAGATCCTGGACTTCACGATGATCTTCTTGGCAAGTTCCGACGAGCATCTCTAGTAAGCTCTGAGACTTCTTGGCTTGTTCCACCAGAACTTCTGACGAATGTCTGGACTTTCGACGAACTCTCGAACTCCCAATGGAGTCGTGTCCTTGACTCCGGAACTTCATTTTGCTTCATGCCTTGCTATCATAGTTAATCTCGTACATGTAAAAACATACTTCAATCTAGACAATTAATACTAAGTATTAATCATGTTATCCGGCATGTCATTAGTCCCTTGACGCTTCGTCCGATTCTTCGACACATTGTCCTCTCATGTGGCCTATTGCCCAATTGGCCAATTGACTCCGCAACTTCGATATCCTTTGTGTAATATCCACTCTTCTTTGCCCGATGCCCGAATCCATGGCCTGAAGCCTTCTGTCGATACGTCGACCGATCTACCGGCTCAATGTCCAATCTTCTGACATATTTTCCTCTGACACAACATGATTCTTCCTACTTTAATTATCTCATCCTGATCAAAGCATCTCGCGTCATTCAAAACAGAGATTAAATCATAAACAATTATCAATTGGTTTCATCATCAAAATACGAGATTCAAAAATCTCTCCCTTTTTGATGATGACAACCAATTGATGACGGAGTTAATCTTAACTCCCAAAGTTTAAATAAACTCCCCCATCAATATGCATATAACTCTTGGATTAAAAAATTCAAGCAACATCAACATGTCATGATCAAATCATGCATGACATCAACATACTTCTCCCCCTTTGTCATCAACAAAAAGGAGAAGTTCCAACTATCATGTGTTTAGATATAACGGTTTCAAATCATTGCATGAAAAACATAATATCAAGTTTTATTATGTTTAGCAAGTGTTACATCATGCAAGCTATCAAATTTTAGATATGTTCAAGAAAGCAACACTTGCTTCTTGAAATATGCAAGTTGCAAACTAGCAATTTTTTTCTTCCTTTGCAATGTTTGAGCTAGTAATTTTGCTTCTGTTGTAAAGTGCAAGTTAGCATGTTTTATCTCTTTTCATGATGTGCACGCTAGAAATTCTTTCTCCCCTTTGTCATTGGCAAAAAGAAGGGAAGATCCTTTACATCAATTTTCAAATTATGACAAAGGTAAGGTCATAACGCCGTGAATATAAAAACAATTTTTCATTATGAATATTTCATCATTGCATGCATCAAAATAATATCATGATTGTTTCATGCATTCATATCATCACATGAAGAATATCAAAAAGAACTTGGTGATGAAATATACTTCATAAATTCAAAAAATTTTACATAATAAAATTCAAATCATAAACCTTAAAAGATGTCATGAGAGAACACATAAATGATCTTGATTTATATATAATATCTCTCAATTCATTATGAATCATAAAAATTATAATTCTGAAAAATCATGATTCATGGACAAAAAGATTATCGATTCATGCATTTGAATAAATATTTTTTAAATCATCACTTCAACTCATCATGCATAATTTCAACATGTAAAATCATTAAACATGATACAATCATTTATTTTCCAAACATTCATCATTATTTTCAACTCATTCAATTTATCAAATTAACACAATATCATGAGTATTTCATGATTTCATACAATCACATAAAGGGATAACAAGAAGAATTGGTGATGAGATATACAAATCATGAAGACAAATTATGAATATTAAGAGACATATTATGATTCTTTTTAGATAACTCTGAAAAGAAAGAATCATATAAAACAATCTTGATATATAAAAAGAACACTCAAGTTATAATTTTAAGAAATCAAGATAAAGCTTATTTAAATTTAAATCATCAAATCAAGATCATTTTTGAGAGATTCACAAAAGTGATACAAATAGATTCATTAATCTCCTTTTTGAAAAAATCGATAAAGTAGAGAAATTTTTCATGGAGAAAGCCTTTCTCTTTTTAGTTTGTTTCATATAAGCATTTCTTTGTCCTTTTTATGCCAAAAACTATATATATCATCAATCTTTTATGATTAAAAAATAAATTTCGTCATAAAAACTATCAAGATCAATAAACCATAAATTACTTAAAAATCATCATACATAATTTCAAATTATAAAATCATTAAACATGATTTCAAATCAATATGCTCAAGTTTTTGTATGAAAACCATCCATTTTGTTTAAAACCGAAAAGGCAACATTTCATCATGAATAACTTTAAAGTCTCAATCATAGTATAAAATCATCAAGCATGATTTCATTAAACATAAATCATCTTCAATCAAAATCATAAAATCATCAAGATACACATTAATGCCTCTTAAACTAATCTTGTTAGGTATACAAGCATTAGATATATATCTATCATTTTATTGCATTATTACATCATTAAAACATCAAGCATGATTTCATAAGGCATTTTTAATCAAAATCATTTTGTTTATCATAAACATGCAATTTTCATGATTATTTTTAAAATTACTAGAATGATAAGCATGATTCCTAATTTTTATATTTTTTCATTATTAAACATGTAATTTTTAAGAAAATTAATTCTAAATAAAAAAATACATCATGAAAAGCATCATGTAATTTCGAAATAAACTAAGGGTATTTTGATTACCTCATCGTCGAATGTCGTTAAGGCGTAATTTGCCACATCGCCTTTGTTGATTTTCTCCTCAACTTCGGAGGAGCTCGATTCATCCCAATTTGTGTTCTTCTTCTTCCATTCAAAGCAAGTAGTGGCGTTCTTTTTGTTCTTTAATTTTTGTTTCGCTAACTTTTTAAATTTCTTAGTGAGTTCAAGTTCACCATCACTTTAGCTTATGCTCAAGTGGTCTTCAAATGTTCTAAGTTCTAAATCCTTCCTGTTCTTTGGAAGGTGGTTCTTAAGTTCTTTTCGTGCATTGCACGTCATTTCGTAGGTTATTAAAGACCTTATAAGTTCTTCGAGTGGAAAATAGTTTAAGTTCTTTAATTCTTGAATAGCCATTATTTTCGAATCCCAATTTTTAGAAAGCGATCGTAAAATCTTGTTAACGAGTTCAAAATTCAAAAAGCATTTGCCAAGAGCTTTTAAACTATTAATGACATATGTAAAGCGGTTGTATATGTCAATAATAGTTTCGCTCGGCTTCATTTGAAACAGCTCAAAATCATGCATTAAAAGATTAATCCTCGAAACTTTTACTCTACTAGTGCCTTCGTATGTGATTTCGAGAGTGTGCCATATATCGAAAGTCATTTCGCACAAAGAAACCCGATTAAACTCGTTTTTGTCTAAGGCACAAAATAGAGCATTCATAGCTCTAGCATTTAAAGAAAATGTCTTTTTCTCTAAATTATTCCAATCTTTCATTTGAAGAGAAGACCTTTTAAAATCAGATTCGACTATATGTCATAAATCAGGATTCAATGAAAGCAAGAAAACTCTCATTCGAGTTTTCCAATAAGTATAGTCTGTCCCATTGAACAAGGGAGGACAAATAAGAGAGTAACCCTCTTGAAAGCCAAAATAAGCCATTTCTCATTGGGTGTTAAACCAACTGAGAAATCACGAGGCTCTGAAACCAATTGTTAGGATCAAGAGGTCGACACTAAGAGGGGGAGTGAATTAGTGCAGTAGATAAAAACATCGGTTTCGAAAAAACTTTCGTACGATAAAAGCCAGACTCGGAAATGCTTAACTTAAAACACGTGTTCGTAAATGTATTGAAGGCAGTAAGCTATTAAAGAGGTTTGTAGTAAAGATAAATGACAAGAAGTAAATGCAAACTAGAGAACACACCAATTTTATAGTGGTTCGGTCGTCGTGACTTATATCCACTTCGCTAATTACTCTTTTGTCGAGGCCATCGGTATCCACTACTGATCTTCCTTTATAGGCAAAGATCAACCTCTTTCTTACACCCCTCTTATCCTTTTCACGGGTTTAGGAGACAACCCTTACAAGCACTCACTCCTCTCAAACTATTCTATCACTTAGACTCAAAGAGGAGGATTCTCATATTAGACTATAACAATGTTTTCCTTCTTTAAATTCTCTGTGCTTTTATCTTTTAACCAAGGATAAGAGGGGTATTTATAGGTTTCAAGTTGATTCAAACTTGGAGCCTAAAAATATCTCATACCGGGTTCCCCGGGCATGGGCGGTACCACTGCCCTATGTCAGTCTGACACTAACACTGCCATGGGTGGTATCATCGCCTAGTCTAGCGGTACCACCACTTGGGGGGCAATGTTGGGCGGTACCATCGCCCAAAATGGCGGTACCACCGCTTGGAACCCTGCCAAGGGTGGTACAACCGTCCAGACTAGCGGTACCACCGCCTGACATAGTCTCGAAGACTGTGCCACAACGGTGAGACTTCTTGGGGCACTGTTTGGGCTTCTCATTAGGCCCAACACACTCCTTACATGGGCCTAGCTAGCCCCTAATTGGGTTGGCCCAAATCCAAACTCAATTACTTGCTAACTATGATTCCTAAGATATTTACTAAGCTAAACAAGTCCTTAGGTCTTGGTTTCTTCTTGCGAGCTTCCGGTGATCTTCCAGCGAACTTCCGATGAACTCTCGGCAATGTTCCGGCGGACTACCGACAAGATCCTGTACTTCACAATAATCTTCTTAGCGAGTTCCGACGAGCATCTCTGGTAAGCTCTGATACTTCTTGGCTGGTTCCACCAGAACTTCTGACGAATGTCCGGACTGTCGATGAACTCTCGAACTCCCAACGAAGTCGTGTCCTTGACTCCGGGACTTCATTTTGCTTCATGCCTTGCTATCGTAGTTAATCCTGTACATGTAAAAACATACTTTGATATAGACAATTAATACTAAGCATTAATCATGTTGTCCGGCATGTCATTGGTCCCTCGACGCTTCGTCCGATTCTTTGACACATTGTCCTCTGATACGGCCTATTGCCCAATCGGCCAGTTAAATCCACAACTCTGATATCCTTGGCGCAATATCCACTCTTCTTTTCCCGATACTTGAATCCATGGCCCGAATCCTTCTGTTGATAGGTCAACCGATCTACCGGCTCGACGTCCAATCTTCTAACATGTTTTCCTCCGGCACAACATGATTCTTCCTACTTTAATTGTCTCATCCTGATCGAAGCATCATGCATCATTCAAAACATAGATTAAATAATAAACAATTATCAATTGGTTTCATCATCAAAATATGAGATTCAATAATCTCTCCCTTTTTGTTGATGACAACCAATTGATGACAGAGTTAATCTTAACTCCTGAAGTTTAAATAAACTCCCCCTATCAATATGCATATAACTCTTAGATTAAAAAATTCAAGCAATATAATATCAAGTTTTATTATGTTTAGCAAGTGTTACATCATGCAAGCTATCAAGTTTTAGGTATGTTCAAGAAAGTAACACTTGCTTCTTGAAATATGCAAGTTGCAAGCTAGCAATTTTTTTCTTCCTTTGCAATGTTTGAGCTAGTAATTTTGCTTCCGTTGCAAAGTGCAAGTTAGCATGTTTTATCTCTTTTCATGATGTGCATGCTAGAAATTCTTTCTCCCCCTTTGTCATTGGCAAAAAGAAGGGAAGACTCTTTACATCAATTTTCAAATTATGACAAAAGTAAGGTAATAACGTCGTGAATATCAAAATAATTTTTCATTATGAATATTTCATCATTGCATGCATCAAAATAATATAATGAGTGTTTCATGCATTCATATCATCACATGAAGAATATCAAAAAGGACTTGGTGATGAGATATACTTCATAAATTCAAAGAATTTTACTTAATAAAATTCAAGTCATAAACCTTAAAAGATGTCGTGAGAGAACACATAAACAATCTTGATTCAGATATAATATCTCTCAATTCATTATGAATCATAAAAATTATAATTCCAAAAAATCATGATTCATTTGGACAAAAAGATTATCAATTCATGCATTTGAATAAATATTTTTTAAATCATCACTTCAACTCATCATGCATAATTTCAATATGTAAAATCATTAAACATGATACAATCATTTATTTTCCAAACATTCATCATTTTTTTCAACTCATTCAATTTATCAAATTAACACAATATCATAAGTATTTCATGATTTCATACAATCACATAAAGGGATAACAAGAAGAATTGGTGATGAGATATACAAATCATGAAGACAAATTGTGAATATTAAGAGACATATTATGATTCTTTTTAGATAACTCAAATAGTGAAAAGAAAGAATCATATTAAACAATCTTGATTTATAAAAAGAATACTCAAGTTATAATTTCAAGAAATCAAGATAAAACTTATTTAAATTTAAATCATCAAATCAAGATAAGCATTTCTTTGTCCTTTTTATGCCAAAAACTATATATATTATCAATTGTTTATGATCAAAAAATAAATTTCGTCGTAAAAACCATCAAGATCAATAAACCATAAATTACTTAAAAATTGTCATGCATAATTTCGAAATATAAAACCATTAAACACGATTTCAAATCAATATGCTCAAGTTTTTGTATGAAAACCATCCATCTTGTTTAAAACAAAAAAGCAATATTTTATCATGAATAACTTCAAAGTCTCAATCATAGTATAAAATCATCAAGCATGTTTTCATTAAACATAAATAATCTTCAATCAAAATCATGAAATCATCAAGATACACATTAATGCTTCTTAAACTAATCTTATTAGGTATACAAGCATTAGATATATATCTATCATTTTATTGCATTATTACATCATTAAAACATCATTTTCATAAGGTATTTTTAATCAAAATCATTTTGTTTATCATAAATATGTAATTTTCATTATTATTTTTAAAATTACTAGAATGATAAGCATGATTCCTAATTTTTATATTTTCATTATTAAACATGTAATTTTTAAGAAAATTAATTCTAAACGAAAAAATAAATCATGAAAAGCATCATGTAATTTCGAAATAAACTAAGGGTATTTTGATTACGTCATCGTCGAATGTCGTTAAGGCATAATTTGCCACATCGCCTTTGTTGATTTTCTCCTCAACTTCGGAGGAGCTCGATTCATCCCAATTTGTGTTCTTCTTCTTGCATTCAAAGCAAGTAGTTATGTTCTTTTTGTTCTTTAATTTTTGTTTCGCTAAATTTTAAATTTCTTAATGAGTTCAAGTTCACCGTCACTTGAGCTTATGCTCGAGTGGTCTTCAAATGTTCTAAGTTCGAAATCCTTCCTGTTCTTTGGAAGGTGGTTCTCAAGTTCTTTTCGTGCATTGCACGTTATTTCGTAGGTTATTAAATACCTTATAAGTTCTTCGAGTGAAAAATAGTTTAAGTTCTTTGATTCTTGAATAGCCATTATTTTTTAATCCTAATTTTTAGAAAGTGATCATAAAATCTTGTTAACGAGTTCAAAATTCGAAAAGCATTTGTCAAGAGCTTTCAAACTATTGATGACATCTGTAAAGTGGTTGTACATGTCAATAATAGTTTCGCTCGGCTTCATTTGAAACAGCTTGAAATCATGCATTAAAAGATTAATCCTCAAAACTTTTACTCTACTAGTGCCTTCGTATGTGATTTCGAGAGTGTGCTATATATCGAAAGTCGTTTCGCATAAAGAAACCCGATTAAACTCGTTTTTGTCTAAGGCACAAAATAGAGCGTTGATAGCTCTAGCATTTAAAGAAAACGTCTTCTTCTCCAAATCATTCCAATCTTTCATTTGAAGAGAAGATCTTTTAAAACTGGATTATACTATTTATCATAAATCAAGATTCAATAAAAGCAAGAAAACTCTCATTCGAGTTTTCCAACAAGTGTAGTTCGTCCCATTGAACAAGAGAGGACAAATGAGATAGTAACCCTCTCGAAAGTCGAAAAGAGCTATTTCTCATTGGGTGTTAAACCAATTGACAAATCACGAGGCTCTAATACAACTGTTAGGATCAAGAGGTTGATACTAAGAGGGGGAGTGAATTAGTGCAGTACATAAAAACATCGATTTCGGAAAAACTTTCATACGATAAAAGTCAAACTCGGAAATGCTTAACTTCAAACACGTGTTCGTAAATATATTGAAGGCAGTAAGCTATTAAAGAGATTTGCAGTAAAGATAAATGACAAGAAGTAAATGCAAACCAGAGAACACGCCAATTTTATAGTGGTTCGGTCATCGTGACTTACATCTACTTCACCGTATCCTCTTTTATCGAGGCCACCGGCATCCACTATTGATCTTCCTTTATAGGCGAAGATTAACCTCCTTCTTACACCCCTCTTCTCCTTTTCAGAGGTTTAGGAGATAACCCTTACAAGCACTCACTCCTCTCAAACTATTCTATCACTTAGACTCAAAGAGGAGGATTCGCACAAGATATTACAACAGCATTTTTCCCTCTTTAAGTTCTTTGTGCTTCTATCTTTTAACCAGGGATGAGAGAGGTATTTATAGGTTTCAAGTTGATTCAAACTTGGAGCCTAAAAACGTATCATCCCGGGTTCCTCGGGCACGGGCGGTACCACCGCTTGCGTTGGGCGGTACCATCGCCCAAAGTCAGTTTGACATTGACATTGCCCTGGGCGGTACCACCGCTTAGTCTGGCAGTACCAATGCTTGGGGGTACTGCTAGGCAGTACTGTTAGGATCGGAGCAGCACTAAGAGGGGGGGGGGTGAATTAGTGCAGCGGATTAAAACTTCGGTTTTTAAAAAATCTTTCGTATGATAAGAGCGGAACTTGACAAGCTTAATCTTGAAAGCGTATTCTTAAATATGCGCAGCAAAAGTAATAAGGAACTAAAGCATATAAGAAGGTTTGCAATAATGTAAATAGCAATAATGAAATGCAAACCAAGGATCACGCCGATTTTAAAGTGGTTCGGTCAAATGGCCTACTCCACTTGCGAGGCCCCTCTTTGATGAGGCTCCCACCTTCCACTAGCAAGTCTCTTGAAATGGAAGGGTAAATACCCCTCTTACAACTCTTTACAAGCGGTTCACTCTCTTACAGATTTTCGAGAAGAGATGAGGTGAACACTAGCAAATTGAAAAGAAGACAAGCTAACACTTTTCTAAGACCTTTCTCTCAAACTCTTGCTGCTCAAAAAGTTGTGTTCTCAGCTGAGATTTGAGGGGTATTTATAGGCCTCAAGAGGATTCAAATTTGGGCTCCAAAATTTAGGCTCCAAAATTCAAATTCTCTTTGGGTTCCCGATCTTTGGCGGTGCCACGCCTCAATAGCCGGTGGTGCCTTGCCAGTTGGTGCTGGCGGTGCCACCCCCCCAGCCCCAGAGGGTGTCACTGCCCAGCACTCGGGTGCTGGGCGGTGCCACTGCTCAGCCCAGGCGGTGCCACCGCCTACAGTGTTTTTCAGCCCACTACTGGTGTTTTCAGCCCACCGCCATAGTGTTTTTCAGCCTATAGTGTTATAGGCCCTACTTGGGTTATAGGATTAATACCTAATCCTAACCCTAATTAACATGCTAACTACAAATTTTAAAGACATTATATAAGCTATTACAAAGTCCATAAGTCAAGACTTCTTCCCCATGAAGCTTCCGGCGAACTTTCTACTGGTCTTCCGATAAACTCTCGGAAACCATTCTATGGACTCCCGGCAAGCTCTTAAACTTCACGATTTGATCTTGGCGAAGTTCCAACGAGCTTCTTTCGGCAAGCTCCGATCTTTTCGGCAAACTCTGCGAACTTCCCACGAACCTTCCCATGAAGCTTCCAAAAACCCTTCGGCAAGCTCCCTACTCATTCTCGGCTAGTTCCGCAAAGCGTTCCTAACGATCCTTTGGACTTCCATTCGAACTCTTGAACTCCCAACGAATCCTTCGTGCTTGACTCCGCACTTTGTTTCATTTTTATGTCTTCATCGTTATCATAGTTAATCCTGCACATGCAAGCCAAAACTCTACTCCGATCTAGACAGTTATTACAACGCGAATCGACATTCCGTTCTAAGACGTCATTGGTTGGCGTTTGTCCGATTCTTCAGCAAGATCGTCCTCTCTTGCGGCTTGTTGCCCAATCGGCGGTTGACCTCCGCAACCCGATATCCTTGGCGCAATTCCGCTCTCCTTAGCCGATGCCCGACGCCCAAAGCCTTTCGCCGTCCAATATCCCGACGTGATCTCCTCCGCGCAACGTCAATTCCTCCCTGCGTTAACTTTCTAATTCTGATCGAGTAGACCTGCATCACTCAAAATGCAGTTAAACATCTAAACACAATCAATTAGTTTCATCATCAAAATCCGAGATTCAACAATCTCCCCCTTTTTGATGATGACAACTAATTGATGACTAACGGAGTGAACCTAAACTCCCCGGAGTTTAACCAAACTCCCCCTATCAATATGCCATTGATAGAACACTTGGATTATCCCAAATCCAAGTGACATTCATCACATGTTATGAAAAAATATTTAAACTATCATGCAAATATATAAAATATTCAATTCAATGTATGAAGTCATCAATATACTTCTCCCCCTATGTCATCAACAAAAAGGAGAAGTAGCTCTAGCTATTTTAAAAGATATGCAAGTTTTTACAACATGAAGCTAGATTTTCATCACAACATATAAGCACAAAAGCATAGCAAGATTCTTAAGTTCAATCATGGCAATTCAACACTTGCTTCTTGTGCAAGATTGCACTTTGCTTTTCTTTGCAAGTAACAATATTTATGATGTTTGATATAGCAAATTTTATATCATGAAAGGTAGCAATATTGAGATGTTCAAGAAAGCAACTCTTGCTTCTTGAAATATGCAAATTTGTCAAGTTTTGCTAGATGTGCAAGTTAGCATTTTTGCCTCTTAAGATAGGCAAGATAGCACATTTGCTTCTTTTGAGATAGCAACTTTTTGCTTCTCTTTAGACTACAAGCTAGCAATGTTTACGATATGTAAGTTTCATAATATATAAGCTAGCAAAAATTTTGAAAGCAAATGTAAGATAGCTTTCTTGTGTAAGCTCATAATTCTTGCTTCCTTTTGCAATGTGCAAGTTGCAAGTTTTGCTTCTTGAGATAGGCAAGATAGCACTTTTGCAATTTTTGTTTCTTAAGATAGGCAAACTTGTGATGTTCAAAATAACAAGCTCTTTCTTCTAGAAGTGTCATTTTTGCTTTCTTTGCAAAGTGTAAGCTAGCAAAATGTTTGAAAAAGTGATCAAGTTTTGCAATATACAAGCTAGCAAAAATGCCAAACTAGCAAGAGATAATATTTTACATGAGGCAAGCAAACAATTTGACAAATGTTACATTTGCATCTTCTCTTTTGAGAAGTACAATTTTTTGCTTTCATCTTGAATTGTGCAAGCTAGTTAGTTTGCCTCTTTTCATGATGTCCACGCTAGAAATTCTTGCTCCCCCTTTGTCATTGTCAAAAAGAAGGGAAGACCCTTATATCAATTTTCATATTATGACAAAGGTAAGTATCATTCTTATTTGTGCATTATTATATATTCAAATTAAAACATACACAATTTCAATAACCTTATTTTTCATACACGATACCGAAAAATAAATCAATCATGATTAATAAGCATATCATACATGATACTCAAACATTAAAATTTTCAAGCATTTATCAACATGTTGATCATGATACCAAACATTCATCATTTAACGCATTTCAATCATTGTTTCGATCATCACTATAACTCATCATGCACATGATGTAAAATCATCTAACATGATACAAACATTTATTTTCAAAATGTTTATCACTATTTTCATGTATGATAATAAAGTATTCATGATGCATATATCATCACAATACAAAGCAATTGCATGCATAATTTCAAAGTATAAATATTTCAAATCATGAAGATATTAACTTGTCAAATTTCATCCGATCATTCATGATTATAACTTTTCATTTGTATACATCAAAATAATATCAAGAGTATTTCATGCATAATTTTAATCACCACATAAGGAATATCAAGAAGAAAGTAATTGGGTTATGCGATAAACATTTCATGAATACAAGGAATTGTATAAAAATCATATCATGAAGGATTAGAACATATGAATACCAAAAGGCATGATTTCTTTTTGAAAAACCTACTCATAAATAATCAAAAGAAAATCTTAGGAGATCGATTAATGAAAAAATCTTGATTCATAATAAATCTTAGTTTGTAAATATCACGGAATCAAGATCATGATTTTGAATAAAACTCATTCAAATTCAAATCATCCAAATCATCAAAATCTCAACATTTCTTTCAAGAGTTTCAAAATGGTATACATAGATTTATCATAATAATCAAGGGAAAATCTTAGGAGATCATGATATGAATAAAATTCATTCAATTTTATAAGAGAACAAGATATTAATTCAAGCATATAAAATTTCTCAATTCATTATGAATAAAAAAAAAGAATTATGGTTTCGAAAAATCACGATTCATTTAGGAAAATTTTCTCTTTAGTACACGATAAGAAGAAATATAGCAATGATACCAATCATAATTCATTTGGATAGTAGATGCTAAAAAGTAACATTGAGGATACAAGATCTTGATTTTTATAGAGTAAATCTCAAGTTATAAATCTCAAAAAATCAAGATAAAGCTCATTTAAATTCAAATCATCAAATCAAAATCATTTTCAAGATATTTATAAAAAGAAAAACATAGATAGATTTTTTAATCTCTCAATTCTTTATGAATCATAAAAAATTATAATTTCAAAATAAATCATGATTCATTTCGGAAATTTTCTTCTTTAGTAAACAATAAGAAGAAACATGGGAGTTTAAAAAACAAGATCTTGATTCACAATAAAATTTCATGTTAACATGCTTTCAAACATGCATCAACGTTTTGGATCAAAAAATGAATTTCATCATAAAACCATCAAGGCCAATAAGTTACAAAAATCATTATATATTACTTTAAAATCTCATACATAAAATCGTCAAATCATGGTATCAAAATTTCGACATTTTCATTACAACTTTATTGCATTGGTTTCATTGAACATAATTTTGAATGATTCTTATAGATAACTAAAACTTCTTTAATTTTAATTTATAAGATTGACTTTATATTAGCATGCTCAAATTTTATTCTTATGTCAAAACCATACATCATGTTTGATAACCAAAGATAAGGTTAAAAAAAAAATCATCAAGCCTTCCGTTCAAAAGACATGCATCGTCATTGAAAATCAATATGAAAATCATCAAAATATACATTCTTGCTTCTCAAGCATATACATAAGATTAATCTTACTAGGTGTATAAGCATTAGATTTATATCTAACATTTTATTGCATAACACATGCAATTTTTTTTAAAAAAAATTAATCCTAAACTAAATTAAAAATAACTCATGAAAGTATTATGTAATTTCAAAATAATTCAAGAGAGTTGAGTTACTTACCTTGTGGTCGAAACCCATTAAAGCCCAATTCGCCGTTTCACCTTTGGAAGTTCTTGATTCATCCTTGGGTGCCTTCCTTTTCTTTGGCCTCTTCCTCCGTTCAAGTTCATTGTTCATTTTAGATTTTTGTTTAATGAACTTATTAAGAGTTAGTGTTCGAAGTTCAAGTTCATCATTGTCCTCATCACTTGAGTCATCGCTCAAGTGGTATTCATTTGTCCGGAGTTCAAAATCCTTCCTATTCTTTGGAAGGTGGTTCAAGTGTTCATTGTGTTCATCATGTGCATTGCACACCATTTCATATGTCATCAATGAGCCGATAAGTTCTTCAAGTGGAAAAATATTTAAATCTTTTGTTTCTTGTATTGCGGTTATTTTAGAATCCCATCTTTTTGGAAGGGATCTTAAGATCTTGCTTACGAGATCAAAATTCGAAAAAGATTTACCAAGAACTCTTAGATTATTGATGACATCCGTGAAACGGGTGTACATGTCGCCTATAGTCTCGCTTGGTTGCATTTGAAAAAGCTAAAAATCATGCAATAAAATGTTAACTTTCGAGTCTTTGACTCTACTAGTTCCCTCATGCGTGATTTCAAGTGTTCGCCAAATATCGAAAGCCGTTTCACACGTAAAAATCCGATTAAACTCATTTTTGTCTAAAGCGCAAAATAAGGCATTCATAGCCTTTGCGTTTAAAGAAAAATATTTCTTCTCCAAATCCGACCATTCATTCATCGGTTTAGAGGGAAGTTGAAAACCATTTTCAACAATATTCCATATATCCAAATTCATAGAAATCAAGAAAACTCTCATTCGAAGTTTTCCAATAAATGTAGTCCAATCTGTTAAACAACGGTGGGACTAACAACCGAAAAAGCCCTCTTGAAAGCCATGAAGAGCCATTTCTCTCGAGTGTAAACCGAAATGAGAAATACCGGGCTCTGATACCAATTGTTAGGATCGGAGCAGCACTAAGGGGGGGTGAATTAGTGCAGCTGGATTAAAACTTCGGTTTTTAAAAAAAATCTTTCAGTATGATAAGAGCGAACTTGACAAGCTTAATCTTGAAAGCGTATTCTTAAATATGCGCAGCAAAAGTAATAAGGAACTAAAGCATATAAGAAGGTTTGCAATAATGTAAATAGCAATAATGAAATGCAAACCAAGGATCACGCCGATTTTAGAGTGGTTCGGTCAAATGGCCTACTCCACTTGCGAGGCCCCTCTTTGATGAGGCTCCCACCTTCCACTAGCAAGTCTCTTGAAATGGAAGGGTAAATACCCCTCTTATAACTCTTTACAAGCGGTTCACTCTCTTACAGATTTTCGAGAAGAGATGAGGTGAACACTAGCAAATTGAAAAGAAGACAAGCTAACACTTTTCTAAGACCTTTCTCTCAAACTCTTGCTGCTCAAAAAGTTGTGTTCTCAGCTGAGATTTAAGGGGTATTTATAGGCCTCAAGAGGATTCAAATTTGGGCTCCAAAATTTAGGCTCCAAAATTCAAATTCTCTTTGGGTTCCCGATGCTGGCGGTGCCACCGCCCAGCCCAGGAGGTGTCACCGCCCAGCACTCGGGTGCTAGGCGGTGCCACTGCTCAGCCCAGGCGGTGCCACCGCCTACAGTGTTTTCAGCCCACTACAGTGTTTTCAGCCCACCGCCATAGAGTTTTCAGCCTATAGTGTTATAGGCCCCTACTTGAGTTATAGGATTAATACCTAATCCGAACCCTAATTAACATGCTAACTACGAATTTTAAAGACATTATATAAGCTATTACAAAGTCCATAAGTCAAGACTTCTTCCGGCGAGCTTCCGGCGAACTTTCTGTGGTCTTCCGATAAACTCTCGGAAACCATTCTGTGGACTCCCAGCAAGCTCTTAAACTTCACGATTTGATCTTGGCGAGTTCCAACGAGCTTCTTCGGCAAGTCTCGATCTTTCTCGGCAAACTCTGCGAACTTCCACCGAACCTTCCGTGCGAAGCTTCCAAAAACCCTTCTAAGAAGCTCCCTACTCATTCTCGGCTAGTTCCGGCAGAATGTTCCCGACGATCCTTCGGACTTCCGTCGAACTCTTGAACTCCCAACGAATCCTTCGTGCTTGACTCCGCGACTTTGTTTCACTTTATGTCTTCATCGTTATCGTAGTTAATCCAGCACATGCAAGCCAAAACCCTACTCCGATCTAGACAGTTATTACAACGCTAATCGACATTCCGTTTGCCCGCACGTCATTGGTTGGTGTTTCGTCCGATTCTTCAGCGCATCGTCCTCTCTTGCGGCTTGTTGCCCAATAGGCGGTTGACCTCCGCAACCCCGATATCCTTGGCGTAATTCCGCTCTCCTTAGCCCGATGCCTAACGTCCGAAGCCTTCTGCCGTCCAATATCCTGACGTGATCTCCTCCGGCGCAACGTCAATTCCTCCTGCGTTAACTGTCTAATTCTGATCGAGTAGACCTACATCACTCAAAATGCAGTTAAACATATAAACACAATCAATTAGTTTCATCATCAAAATTTGAGATTCAACAAGTACCACCACCCAAATTGGTGGTACCATTGCCTGGCACCCTGCTAGGGGTGGTACAACCACCCAAACTAGCGGTACCACCGCTTGACACAATCTCAAAGACTGTGCCATGATGGTGAGACTTCTTGGGGCACTGTTTGGGCCACTCATTGGGCCTAATACAGTCCTTATATGGGCCTAGCTGGCCCCTAATTGGGTTAACCCAAATCCAAACCCAATTACGTGCTAACTACGATTCCTAAGACATTTGCTAAGTTAAACAAGTCCCTATGTCTTGGTTTTTTCCAGTGAGCTTCCGATGATCTTCCGATGAACTCTTGGTAATGTTCCGACGGACTCCCGGCAGGCTCCTAGACTTCACGATGATCTTCTTGGCGAGTTCCGACGAGCTTCTCTGGCAAGCTTTGAGACTTCTCGACTAGTTCTGCCAAAACATCCGACGAACGTCCGGACTTCCAATGAACTCTCGAATTCCTAACGAAATCGCATCCGTGACTCCGGGACTTTATTTTGCTTCATGCCTTACTATCATAGTTAATCTTACATATATAAAAATATATTTCGATCTAGACAATTAATACTAAGCATTAATCATGTTGTCCGACATGTCATTGGTCCTTCGATGCTTCGTCCAATTCTTCGGCACATCATCCTCTTGTTAGGATCGAGAGCACTAAGAGGGGGGGGGTGAATTAGTGCAGTGGAAATCTTTCAGCGATTTAAAAACAAAAGCTGCGTTCGTCCGATAAAAACGATTTCGATGTAAAAGCCGATTCACAGTTTGTATCTAAGTGCAGTTTACGCAGTTTGCGTCTAAATGCAGATTGCGTCTAAGCGCAGTTTACATTTAAGCGCAGTTTGCGTCTAAGCGCAGATTGCATCTAAGCGCAGTTTGCGTCTAAACACAGTTTGCGTCTAAACACAGTTTGCGTCTAAGCGCAGTTTGCGTCTAAACATAGTTTGCTTCTAAACACAGTTTGCGTCTGAGCGCAGTTTGCATCTAAACGCAGTTTTACGTCTAAGTGCAGTTTTACATCTAAACGCAGTTTTGCGTCTAAACGCAGTTTTACGTCTAAACGTAGTTTTACGTCTAAATGCAGTTTTACGTCTAAACGCAGTTTTGTGTCTAAACGCAGTTTTACGTCTAAACGCAGTTTTACGTCTAAACTCAGTTTACGTCTAAACGCAGTTTTTACGTCAAAACGTAATTTTACGTCTAAATGCAGTTTTGCGTCTAAACGCAGTTTTGAACTTTGAAAAGCGTTTTA
Source organism: Musa schizocarpa (assembly GCA_900464855.2). Taxonomy (NCBI): domain Eukaryota; kingdom Viridiplantae; phylum Streptophyta; class Magnoliopsida; order Zingiberales; family Musaceae; genus Musa; species Musa schizocarpa. Next base: position 24,205,545 of record LS990915.1, read on the forward strand.
TGAATACGCAGAAAGCAATTTGCAGTTATAAATGGAATCAAAACGTAAGCGTAAACTGCAGTGTAAAAATCGTACGAAAACACCGATTTACGTCTGAATGCAGATTCAGAAAGATCAGAACTTAGAGACTCGTTCGTAAAAGTGCAGAGGGCAGTAGCTATGTAGGAGGTTTGTAGTAATGATAAAGTGCTCAAAGTAAAAGCAAACCAGAGATTTAGAGTGGTTCGGTCAGTCTTGACCTACTCCACTTTTGGCTTCCTCCTCCGACGAGGTCACCGACGTCAACTAGCTGCCTTCCTTCAATGGGCGAAGGCCAACTGCCCTTTTACAGTTTCACTCCTTTTGATGGGCTCAGGAGACAACCCTTACAGAACCTTTCTCTCCTCACTTTTACAATTCAGAAACTTAAAGAACAGAAGGAGGAGACCTAAAGGCTTTACAACAATTTTGAGCTCAAGAATCATAGAGAAGATCAAGATTTCGGTGTAGGTCTCTTGCTCTTTCTGTGCTGAATGGGTGGGGTATTTATAGGCCCCAACCGAGTTCAAATTTGGAGCTCAAAACGATCAAATCCCGGAATTCCGGGATCAGGCGGTTGCACCTCCTAACTGGAGAGGTTGCACCGCCTGGTAGAGCTCGGAGATCGAGCCCAAAGGTTGCACCTCTCTCGCCGGGGGTGGTTGCACCGCCCGAGTCTGGCTCGAGATCGAGCCCCTGCGGTGCCACCTCTCGACCGAGGCGGTTGCACCTCTCCGCCTGAGCTCGAAGACCGAGCTCAGGCGTTGCTACCTCTGTCGGGGAGGTTGCACCGCCCGCCTAGCTTCGAAGATCGAGCTCAAAGCGGTTGCACCTCGGCCGGGCGGTTGCACCGCCCATCTCCATTGGAGATTTAGCCCAGCGGTTGCACCTCCCCGCCTAGGCGGTTGCACCTCCTGGCCTAGGCGGTTGCACCTCGGGTAATCGTGGTCCGAATGGTTAGCTCCATTCGCCCAATTTCAATCTTTTCGTGGTCCCAATTGCCCCAAGATTAAGCTAATGGGATCACCTCCCATTTTCCAACTTAATCAACGTGCTAACTACGATTAAATCTAAGACAATTTCTGCAGCTTTGTTCTCGCGTCAATCGCTTCTTCCGGGCGAAGTTTTTGGTGAACTTCCGCCGATCATCCGATGAACCCTCGGTGATTCTTTCTGCGGACTTCCGCAAACTCCTGGACTTTGCGACGATCCACTTGGCGAAGTTCCGACGAAGCTTCGCTTTGGCAAGCTTCGGACTTCTCGGATCTGTTCTCGCAGAGAACCTCCGACGACCGTCCGAACTTCCGTCGAACTCGAACTCCCAACGTGATCATGATCTTGACTCGGCGTAACTCTTTGCTGTTTGTCTAACTTTCATCGAAGTTAATCCTGCACAACAAAACTTCGATCGAGACAATTAATCCTAAGCAATTTAACCAAGTTGTCCCGGCATGTCATTGGTCCCTCGACGCCGTCCGGATTCTTCTACAAGATCGTCCTTCCTCGCGCAGCCTATTGCCCAATCGGCCAGTTGACTCTGAAACTCCGATATCCTTGGCATAATACCCGCTCTTCTTGGCCCGATGTTCGAGTCCACGCCCGAAGCCTTTCGCCGATACGTCGACCGATCCACCGCCCGACGTCCAATCTTCGACATGTTCCTTCAAGACAACATGATTTTCCTGCTTTAATTGTCTCATCCCGATCGAAGCATCCCCGCCACTCAAAACGCAGATTAAATCATAAACATATATCAAGTAGTTTCATCATCAAAATACGAGATTCAACAATCTCCCCCTTTTTGATGATGACAACCACTTGATGACGGAGTTAAACTTAACCCCCGGAGTTTAAACAAACTCCCGCTATCAATATGCCATATTGATAGAAACTCTTAGATTCAAAAATCTAAGCAACATGTCATCAGAAACAGAGTTAACCTTCCCAGAGTTTAAACAAACTCCCCCTATCAATATGCCATATTGATAGAACCTTGAATTCAAACTGAATTAAAGTCATTGCAATATTCATCATGAATACTTGCAACACGTCAACATGAACATATGCATAAACTTATGCATCACATGTCATGTCATCAACATACTTCTCCCCCTTTGTCATCAACAAAAATGAGAAGTATCACAATCAATCGTTTGTGATATTGATTCAATTCATTGCATGAAAAACATAATATCAAGTTTTATTATCATGCAGTTTTGAAGCCAGAAAATTTAGCAAATGTTACATCGTACTTAGAACATTCAAGCTACCAAGTTTTAGATATGCAAGTTTTACGACATACAAGTTAGCACATGCAAGCTAGCAATGTTACAACATTTTAGAACTTGCAAGCTTGCAGTTTAGAGATATTCAAGAAGGCAACTCTTGCTTCTTGAAATATGCAAGTTGCAAGCTAGCAAATTTTTGCTTCCTTTGCAGTGTTAGCTTTTGATATTGTAACGCAACTATTTCAAGTGTTTATCAATTGTAGCATTTCATCATATGGCATGATATCGACATGTATAGCTGTGAAGTAAGATTTTGATATCATTTCATGATGTACACATTTCGAATATTTTAGCAAGTGTAGCATTGCATCACATGGTAAGATATCAGCTCGTACGATGCAAATTTTTGTTTGATATCTTGATACAGGGCATATAGCAATGATAGCAATCATATATTTCTTGGTGATGCAAGTATGGCCAAATCATAGTATCAGTGATAGCAACCATATTAACATCAGTAATAGCAACCATATCAATGTCATATTGCTGACTTATCAACTATATTGGTATGTCACTTTATATTTTTCAAGGCATAAGGTTTTTAAAACATTTTAGTTTCAGTGTAAAATCCGAGATAAACAACAAGATATGTTTGTAAATTTGCATATGCTTACAGATCAAGGTAAAGGGTAACATATTGAGTTTACAACATATCAGGTAACCATATTAAAAACAAAGTCCTTCATGATGAGTAACATAAGGAGTTTACAACATGCCATATCAAAGACAAAGTCCATGAGGAGTTTATAACAACAACGGATGATTGTGTTCATACAAGCTCATTCATGAGGTGGAAGGTTGAAGTGCCTAAATAAAGAGTCAAATTGTCGATGGATTTGCTGCAGCTCAGTTAGGATTTGATCTTGTCGAAGTTCAAGCCGTTCTTGTCTTTGTTCGAATCGGTCCATCCGAATCCCAATATCTTCGATGGATGATGTGTGAGTTTGCTCAACCGGATGTGTTTCCTCAAAGGGACAGATCGGAGGAGATTGGGTACTCCTAAAGACTGGTGTTTCCGGCTCGGGTTCAGGTTCAGGTTCAGGTTGAGGGGGATCAGTTCTTCTAGGCATTCTAACCTAGTTACCGTTTCTATAGTGACATCTTAGTCGGTGAAGTAGATTTTTGTTTATTATGCTGAATCTATTTACTTTCATTACTTCTTCTGGTGGTATTTGAATGTCGTAAGCTTTCATTATTCTAGTAATTATCCCACCATATGGGAGCATCATATCTTTCTTAGATAATTCTAACATGTTTTGTTGGATAAGATAGCCAAGACAAATGTTATGTCCTTTCATGATTAAGTACATAGTTCCTAATTCTAATTGACTCACTTCATCATGATGGTATTGTTTAGGAAGAATTATACTAGTCATGATATGATGAAGTATCTTAGTGTTTAAAGGCAGTAGATGTTCACAACTTTTAGAAACAAATGCTATGTTAGGATTGGCAAAGATTTTTCCTAAGGCTTCAACATAGGATGTTCCAATAGTTTCATCATCCCATGATCCTCTAAAGTAAAGTCCTATGCTTTTCATGGGTGCCTATCATATCACAAATGAATCTATCAGTGATTGAGATGTGTTGTCCTAAAAGATAGGTGGACATCCTTTCTTCATCATCTATTTGTATGTTATTGTAAAACAATCTAACTAGCCTAGGATAGATGGGTTCGTTGATCTGCAAGATTGGAAGTAGATTTAGGTTTGCAAACCATTGGATAGTCTCTACGTCTCTTAGTTCATTCAGATCTACGTATTTTCCCTTATTGATGCTTCTTAGTTCGAAAGAGAGAAATTTTTCAGCATGGTTTTTTGAATCAAAAATGGTAAAATCAAAATCTTCTACTAATCTCCTCTTTCCCTTGTCCCTTGAGGATCTTCTAGATCCCATAACTACTGCTGTTTAGAGGGATAAAGGTGAACAAGAGTGAATGAAGAACAAAACAGAGTTTAAGAGGTTCTTAGAGAATACCTTAGTGAAATCTTCAAAACAGGGAGCGATTCTTGATGTTTTACTCCGGAATGGGAGGTATTTGGGAAGCTAAATGGGGTGAAATGGGGATGGAGGAGGCTTGGAGGAGTAGAGAAGGAAAGGGAGGTGAGTTGGGGTCGGTTTTCACTTGCCCTAGCGTGGGTTAAAAGGCAGAGATTAGTGGGCGGTTGCACCTCTGGGTGGAGCGGCAAAACCGCTGGCACAACCCGTGATGGCTGGAGGTGCCACCATTAGCTGGAGAGGTGCCACCGCCTGTAGGGCAGTGAACACTTTGTTGTGATTTGATCAGGAGGTTTTGTCTTGAGGAGAGTTTTCATTCAGAGCAATTAACGTTATTTACATGATTACGCAGCGTTTTTTATTTCAAGGCAAAACGCTTTGTACGATCAAGATAGACCTTTTTAACGCATACTCCCAATGTCGTACATATGTTTGTGATTTTGAAAAGTCACATTAGGTTGTATCCAAATTGCATTTGTGATTTCATAATTTCCTCTCGTTGTTGTATCCAAATTGCATTTGGGTTATGACTGTCGAGAATCAAGGAGCAGAACATTAATTCTTGCTCCAGCCTAAGGTTTCAATGTTTTTGTAGGAAGGGATGATTTTTAGGTACCCATTTGCTTTTGGGTGCCTCACTAATAGATCTAGATTTTCTATCATGTTGCATAGAATTTGTCATGGTTCCTTTAGGAACCCAAATCAATTTGTTTGGACTAAATTTCCTGAATGGACAATAATGCGCGCCCCGTGAAACCGAACTTGCAACAAAAGTTGCATTTGCTTTGATGTCTAACATGTAAGATGGGGCCTTTTACGAAGGTAGTTGGATTTTGGTGAGGACTCCTCACAAATCCAATCCCACTTCTTTTGGGAACATGACCCTTGTTTGTAAGGATCATGTTTAATGACTTGCTACCAACCTCGAATTTCTTCAAGGTGTCCTTAAGTAGCAAGTTTTCTTTTTGAAAAGTTTCTAGATCATGGCATTTTATGCATGAGTTTAAACTATCACTATGTTCTGCATTTAACTTATCAAACTTGTAAATAAGACTATCATACTCCTTTTTTAGCAATTTGTATTTATTACTAATAGTCTTACACTCATCAAACAATTCATGGAAAGCATTTAATAATTCATCGAATGATAAATCTGCATCTAATGAATTTGTTACCTCGTCTTCGATGGCCATTAGAGCATAATGAGCAACTTACTCGGTGTTGGTCTCCTCTTCTTCGGATGCGCTCGAGTCGTCCCATGTTGCTTGAAGCGCCTTCTTCTTTGATGTTCTTCTTTTGACTTGGGGACAATCACTCTTGTAGTGTCCGGCTTTTACATTCATAGCAGAATCACTTGGTCCTTCTTGGGTTCAAGTTTATTTTTTCAAGATCATTCTTAAACTTGTTTCTTTTAAAGAATTTTTTTAAACTTTCTTGTTAAAAGTGCCAAGTCATCATCATAGTCCTCATCACTTGAGTTTTCTCTCAAGTGGCATTCAGAAGTTTTAAGTGCCATATCCTTCCTGTTCTTTGGAAGGATGTCTTCTTGCTCTTCATGAGCTTTGCAAGTCATCTCGTAGGTCATTAATGACCCAATTAGTTCTTCAAGAGGGAAGTTGTTTAGATCTTTTGCATCTTGAATAGCAGTGACTTTAGGATCCCAACTCTAAGGAAGGGATCTTAGTATCTTATTTACGAGTTCAAAATCTGAAAAACTTTTTCCGAGTCCTTTTAGACCATTGACGACATCCGTGAAACGGGTAAACATGTCGCCAATGGTTTCACTCGGTTTCATTAGGAAAAGTTCAAAAGAATGCAACAACAGATTGATTTTTGACTCTTTCACTCTACTTGTGCCCTCGTGGGTCACTTCAAGTGTGTGCCAAATATCAAATGCAGTTTCGCAAGTTGAAACACGATTAAACTCGGTTTTATCAAGTGCGCAAAATAAGGCATTCATAGCCTTTGCATTATGAGCGAAAGCCTTCTTTTCCAATTCATTCCAATCGATCATTAGAAGAGAAGACTTTGAAAATCCATTTTCAACAAGGTTCCACAGTTCAAAATCCATAGAAATAAGAAAGATCCTCATTCGGGTCTTCCGGTAGGTGTAGTCCGTCCCACTGAACATGGGTGGACGTGTAATACAATGCCCCTCTTGGTTTCCGGCGTATGCCATCTCTCTTGGGTTTTAACCGTTAGAGAGTTAACCTTGCTCGATACCAATTGTTAGGATCGAGAGAGCACTAAGGGGGGGTGAATTAGTGCAGCGGAAATCTTTCAGCGATTTAAAAACAAAAGCTACGTTCGTCCGATAAAAAATGATTTCGATGTAAAAGCCGATTCACAGTTTGTATCTAAGTGCAGTTTATTTAGTTTGCATCTAAATGCAGTTTTTATGCCTAAATGCAGTTTGCGCGCTGAATGCAGATTGCGCTCTGCGCAGTTTGCATTTTAAAGTTTAGTTTGCGTCTAAGCGCAGATTGCGTCTAAGCGCAGTTTGCGTCTAAACACAATTTGCGTCTAAAAACAGTTTGCGTCTAAGCGCAGTTTGCATCTAAACACAGTTTGCGTCTAAACACAGTTTGCGTCTGAGCGCAGTTTGCATCTAAACGTAATTTTACGTCTAAGTGCAGTTTTACGTCTAAACACAGTTTTGCGTCTAAACGCAGTTTTACGTCTAAACGCAGTTTTACGTCTAAATGCAGTTTTACGTCTAAACGCAGTTTTGCGTCTAAACGCAGTTTTAGGTCTAAACGCAGTTTTACGTCTAAACTCAGTTTACGTCTAAACGCAGTTTTTACGTCAAAACGTAATTTTACGTCTAAACGCAGTTTTGCGTCTAAACGCAGTTTTGAACTTTGAAAAGCGTTTTATGAATACGCAGAAAGCAATTTGCAGTTATAAATGGAATCAAAACGTAAGCGTAAACTGCAGTGTAAAAATCGTACGAAAACACCGATTTACGTCTAAATGCAGATTCAGAAAGATCAGAACTTAGAGACTCGTTCGTAAAAGCGCAGAGGGCAGTAGCTATGTAGGAGGTTTGTAGTAATGATAAAGTGCTCAAAGTAAAAGCAAACCAGAGATTTAGAGTGGTTCGGTTAGTCTTGACCTACTCCACTTTTGGCTTCCTCCTCCGACGAGGTCACCGACGTCAACTAGCTGCCTTCCTTCAATGGGCGAAGGCCAACTGCCCTTTTACAGTTTCACTCCTTTTGATGGGCTCAGGAGACAACCCTAACAGAACCTTTCTCTCCTCACTTTTACAATTCAGAAACTTAAAGAACAGAAGGAGGAGACTTAAATGCTTTACAACAATTTTGAGCTCAAGAATCACAGAGAAGATCAAGATTTCGTGTAGGTCTCTTTGCTCTTTTTCAGGCTGAATGGGTGAGGTATTTATAGGCCCCAACCCAGTTCAAATTTGGAGCTCAAAATAATCAAATCCCGAATTAGGGATCGCGGTTGGTTACAACTCGACCGGAGAGGTTGCACCACCGGCAGAGCTCGGAGATCGAGCCCAGGCGGTTGCACCTCTCTGTCGGGGTGGTTGCCTTTTGCCGAGTCCGCTTCGGAGATTGAGCCCCCGCGGTGCCACCTCCTCGACCGAGGCGGTTGCACCTCTCTCGCCGAAGTTCAAAGACCGAGCTCAGCGGTGCTACCTCTCTCGCTATGGAGGTTGCACCGCCCGCCTAGCTCGAAGATCGAGCTCAGTGGTTGCACACCTCTCGGCCGGGGGCGGTTGTAACCGCCGATCTCACCGGGAGACTTAGCCCAAGCGGTTGCACCTCCCGGAGTAATCGTGGTCCGAATGGTTAGCTCCATTCGCCCAATTTCAATCTTTTCAGGGGGCCCAATTGCCCCAAGATTAAGCTAATGGGATCACCTCCCATTTTCCAATTTAATCAACGTGCTAACTACGATTAAATCTAAGACAATTTCTGCAGCTTTGCTCCGATGCGTCAATCGCTTCTTCCGGCGAGTTTCCGGCGAACATCCGTCGATCATCCGATGAACCCTCGGTGATTCTTCTGCGGACTTCCGGCAAACTCCTGGACTTTGTGACGATCCACTTGGCGAGTTCCGACGAGCTTCGCTTAGCAAGCTTTTGGACTTCTCGGATCTGTTCTCGCAGAACCTCCGACGACCGTCCGAACTTCCGTCGAACTCTCGAACTCCCAACGTGATCATGATCTTGACTCCGGCGTAACTCCTGCTGTTTGTCTAACTTTCATCGTAGTTAATCCTGCACAACAAAACTTCGATCGAGAAAATTAATCCTAAGAAATTTAACCAAGTTGTACGGCATGTCATTGGTCCCTCGACGCTTCGTCCAATTCTTCGGCGCATCGTCCTCTCCTGCAGCCTATTGCCCAATCGGCCAGTTGACTCTGCAACTCCGATATCCTTGGCACAATACCCGCTCTTCTTGGCCCGATGCCCGAGTCCACGGCCCGAAGCCTTCTGTCGATACGTCGACCGATCCACCGGCCCGACGTCCAATCTTCTTACATGTTCCTTCAGCACAACATGATTTTCCTGCTTTAATTGTCTCATCCTAATCGAAGCATCCTACGTCACTCAAAACGCAGATTAAATCATAAACATATATCAAGTTGTTTCATAATCAAAAGACGAGATTCAACAATCTCCCCCTTTTTTATGATGACAACCACTTGATGACGGAGTTAAACTTAACCCCCGGAGTTTAAACAAACTCCCCCTATCAATATGCCATATTGATAGAAACTCTTAGATTCAAAAATCTAAGCAACATGTCATCATAAACAGAGTTAACCTTCCCAGAGTTTAAACAAACTCCCCCTATCAATATGCCATATTGATAGAACTTTGAGTTCAAACTGAATTAAAGTCATTGCAATATTCATCCTGAATACTTGCAACACGTCAACATGAACATATGCATAAACTTATGCATCACATGTCATGTCATCAACATACTTTTCCCCCTTTGTCATCAACAAAAAGGAGAAGTATCACAATCAATCGTTTGTGATATTGATTCAACTCATTGCATGAAAAACATAATATCAAGTTTTATTATCATGCAGTTTTGAAGCCAGAAAATTTAGCAAATGTTACATCGTGCTTAGAACATTCAAGCTACCAAGTTTTAGATATGCAAGTTTTACGGCATACAAGTTAGCAAATGCAAGCTAGCAATGTTACAGCATTTTAGAACTTGCAAGCTAGCAGTTTAGAGATATTCAAGAAGGTAACTCTTGCTTCTTGAAATATGCAAGTTGCAAGCTAGCAAATTTTTGCTTCCTTTGCAGTGTTAGCTTTTGATATTGTAACGCAACTATTTCAAGTGTTTATCAATTGTAGCATTTCATCATATGGCATGATATCGACATGTATAGCAGTGAAGCAAGATTTTGATATCGTTTCATGATGTACACATTTCGAATATTTTAGCAAGTGTAGCATTGCATCACATGGTAAGATATCAGCTCGTACGATGCAAATTTTTGTTTGATATCTTGATACAGGGCATATAGCAATGATAGCAATCATATATTTCTTGGTGATGCAAGTATGGCCTAATCATAGTATCAGCGATAGCAACCATATTAACATCAGTAATAGCAACCATATCAATGTCATATTACTGACTTATCAACTATATTGGTATGTCACTCTATATTTTTCAAGGCATAAGGTTTTTAAAACATTTTAGTTTCAGTGTAAAATCCGAAATAAACAACAAGAGATGTTTGTAAATTTGCATATGCTTATAGATCAAGGTAAAGGGTAACATATGGAGTTTACAACATATTAGGTAACCATATCAAAAACAAAGTCCTTCATGATGAGTAACATAAGGAGTTTACAACATGCCATATCAAAGACAAAGTCCATGAGGAGTTTATAACAACAACGGATGATTGTGTTCATACAAGCTCATTCATAAGGTGGAAGGTTGAAGTGCCTAAATAAAGAGTCAAATTGTCGATGGATTTGCTGCAGCTCAGTTAGGATTTGATCTTGTCGAAGTTCAAGCCGTTCTTGTCTTTGTTCGAATCGGTCCATCCGAATCCCAATATCTTCGATGGATGATGTGTGAGTTTGCTCAACCGGAAGTGTTTCCTCAAAGGGACTGATCGGAGGAGATTGGGTACTCCTAAAGACTGGTATTTCCGGCTCGGGTTCAGGTTCAGGTTCAGGTTCAGGTTGAGGGGGATCAGTTCTTCTAGGCATTCTAACCCAGTTACCGTTTCTATAGTGACATCTTAGTCGGTGAAGTAGATTTTTGTTTATTATGCTGAATCTATCTACTTTCATTACTTCTTCTAGTGGTATTTGAATGTCGTAAGCTTTCATTATTCTAGTAATTATACCACCATATGGGAGTATCATATCTTTCTTAGATAATTCTAACATGTTTTGTTCGATAAGATAGCCAAGACAAATGACATGTCCTTTCATGATTAAGTACATAGTTCCTAATTCTAATTGACTCACTTCATCATGATGGTATTGTTTAGGAAGAATTATACTAGTCATGATATGATGAAGTATCTTAGTGTTTAAAGGCAGTAGATGTTCACAACTTTTAGGAACAAATGCTATGTTAGGATTGGCAAAGATTTTTCCTAAGGCTTCAACATAGGATGTTCCAATAGTTTCATCATCCCATGATCCTCTAAAGTAAAGTCCTATGCTTTTCATGGGAATGCCTATCATATCACAAATGAATCTATCAGTGATTGAGATGTGTTGTCCTAAAAGATAGGTGGACATCCTTTCTTCATCATCTATTTGTATGTTATTGTAAAACAATCTAACTAGCTTAGGATAGATGGGTTCGTTGATCTGCAAGATTGGAAGTAGATTTAGGTTTGCAAACCATTGGATAGTCTCTACGTCTCTTAGTTCATTCAGATCTACGTATTTTCCCTTATTGATGCTTCTTAGTTCGAAAGAGAGAAATTTTTCAGCATGGTTTTTTGAATCAAAAAGGGTAAAATCAAAATCTTCTACTAATCTCCTCTTTCCCTTGTCCCTTGAGGATCTTCTAGATCCCATAACTACTGCTGTTTAGAGGGATAAAGGTGAACAAGAGTGAATGACGAACAAAACAGAGTTTAAGAGGTTCTTAGAGAATACCTTAGTGAAATCTTCAAAACAGGGAGCGATTCTTGATGTTTTACTCCGAAATGGGAGGTATTTGGGAAGCTAAACGGGGTGAAATGGGGATGGAGGAGGCTTGGAGGAGTAAAGAAGGAAAGGGAGGTGAGTTGGGGTCGGTTTCAATTCGTCGGCCCTAAGCGTGGGTTAAAAAGGCAGAGTTATGGGGTTGCACCTTTTGAGAGGGCAAATAAACTGGCAACCCGTGATGCCTGTTGGAGGTGCCAACATTAGTTTGGAGAGGTGCCACCGTCTGTAGGCAGCGAACACTTTGTTGTGATTTGATCAGGAGGTTTTGTCTTGAGGAGAGTTTTCATTCAGAGCAATTAACGTTACTTTTACATGATTACGTGCGTTTTTTTATTTCAAGGCAAAAACGCTTGTATGATCAAGATAGACCTTTTAACGCATACTCCCAATGTCGTATTACACATGTTTGTGATTTTGAAAAGTCACATTAGGTTGTATCCAAATTGCATTTGTGATTTCATAATTTCCTCTCGTTGTTGTATCCAAATTGCATTTGGGTTATGACTGTCGAGAATCAAGGAGCGTAACATTAATTTTTGCTCCACCCTAAGGTTTCAATGTTTTTGTAGGAAGGGATGATTTTAGGTACCCATTTGCTTTTGGGTGCCTCACTAATAGATCTTGATTTTCTATCATGTTGCATAGAATTTGTCATGGTTCCTTTAGGAACCCAAATCAATTTGTTTGGACTAAATTTTCCGAATGGACAATAATGCGCCCTCAGTCCGAACTTGCAACAAAAGTTGCATTTGCTTTTTAATGTCTAACATGTAAGATGGGGCCTTTTATTTAAGGTAGTTGGATTTTGGTGAGGACTCCTCACAAATCCAATCCCACTTTTTGGGAACATGACCCTTGTTTGTAAGGATCATGTTTAATGACTTGCTACCAACCTCGAATTTCTTCAAGGTGTCCTTAAGTAGCAAGTTTTCTTTTTGAAAAGTTTCTAGATCATGGCATTTTATGCATGAGTTTAAACTATCACTATGTTCAGCATTTAACTTATCAAACTTGTAAATAAGACTATCATACTCCTTTTTTAGCAATTTGTATTTACCACTAATTGTCTTACACTCATCAAACAATTCATGGAATGCATTTAATAATTCATCGAATGATAAATCTACATCTAATGAATTTGTTACCTCGTCTTCGATGGCCATTAGAGCGTAATGAGCAACTTGCTCGGTGTTGGTCTCCTCTTCTTCGGATGCGCTCGAGTCGTCCCATGTTGCTTAAAGCGCCTTCTTCTTTGATGTTCTTCTCTTGACTTAGGGACAATCACTCTTGTAGTGTCCCGGCTTTTTACATTCATAGCAGATCACTTGGTCCTTCTTGGGTTAAAGTTTATTTTTCGCATCATTCTTAAACTTGTTTCTTTTAAAGAATTTTTTAAACTTTCTTGTTAAAAGTGCCAAGTCATCATCACAGTCCTCATCACTTGAGTTTTCTCTCAAGTGGCATTCAGAAGTTTTAAGTGCCATATCCTTCCTGTTCTTTGGAAGGATGTCTTCTTGCTCTTCATGAGCTTTGCAAGTCATCTCGTAGGTCATTAATGACCCAATTAGTTCTTCAAGAGGGAAGTTGTTTAGATCTTTTGCATCTTGAATAGCAATGACTTTAGGATCCTAACTCTTAGGAAGGGATCTTAGTATCTTATTTACGAGTTCAAAATCGGAAAAACTTTTTCCGAGTCCTTTTTGACCGTTGACGACATCCGTGAAACGGGTAAACATGTCGCCAATGGTTTCACTCGGTTTCATTCGGAAAAGTTCAAAAGAATGCAACAACAGATTGATTTTTGACTCTTTCACTCTACTTGTGCCCTCGTGGGTCACTTCAAGTGTGTGCCAAATATCAAATGCAGTTTCACAAGTTGAAACACGATTAAACTCGTTTTTATCAAGTGCGCAAAATAAGGCATTCATAGCCTTTGCATTAAAAGCGAAAGCCTTCTTTTCCAATTCATTCCAATCGATCATTGGAAGAGAAGACTTTGAAAATTCGTTTTCAACAAGGTTCCACAGTTCAAAATCCATAGAAATTAGAAAGATCCTCATTCGGGTCTTCCGGTAGGTGTAGTCCGTCCCACTGAACATGGGTGGACGTGTAATAGAATGCCCCTCTTGGTTTCCGGCGTATGCCATCTCTCTTGGGTTTCAATCCGTTAGAGAGTTAACCTTGCTCTGATACCAATTGTTAGGATCGAGAGCACTAAGAGGGGGGGGGGTGAATTAGTGCAGCGGAAATCTTTCAGCGATTTAAAAACAAAAGCTACGTTCATCCGATAAAAACGATTTCGATGTAAAAGCCGATTCACTGTTTGTATCTAAGTGCAGTTTACGCAGTTTGCGTCTAAATGCAGTTTTGCGTCGAAATGCAGTTTGCGTCTGAATGCAGATTGCGTCTAAGTGCAGTTTGCATTAAAGCGCAGTTTGCGTCTAAGCGCAGATTGCGTCTAAGCGCAGTTTGTGTCTAAACACAGTTTGCGTCTAAACACAGTTTGCGTCTAAGCGCAGTTTGCGTCTAAACACAGTTTGCGTCTAAACACAGTTTGCGTCTGAGCGCAGTTTGCATCTAAACGCAGTTTTACGTCTAAGTGCAGTTTTACGTCTAAATGCAGTTTTGCGTCTAAACGCAGTTTTGCGTCTAAACGCAGTTTTATATCTAAATGCAGTTTTATGTCTAAACGCAGTTTTGCGTCTAAACGTAGTTTTACGTCTAAACGCAGTTTTACGTCTAAACTCAGTTTACGTCTAAACGCAGTTTTTACGTCAAAACGTAATTTTACGTCTAAACGTAATTTTGCGTCTAAACGCAGTTTTGAACTTTGAAAAGCGTTTTATGAATACGCAGAAAGCAATTTGCAGTTATAAATGGAATCAAAACGTAAGCGTAAACTGCAGTGTAAAAATCGTACGATAACACCGATTTACGTCTGAATGCAGATTCAGAAAGATCAGAACTTAGAGACTCGTTCGTAAAAGCGCAGAGGGCAGTAGCTATGTAGGAGGTTTGTAGTAATAATAAAGTGCTCAAAGTAAAAGCAAACCATAGATTTAGAGTGGTTCGGTTAGTCTTGACCTACTCCACTTTTGGCTTCCTCCTCCGACGAGGTCACCGACGTCAACTAGCTGCCTTCCTTCAATGGGCGAAGGCCAACTGCCCTTTTACAGTTTCACTCCTTTTGATGGGCTCAGGAGACAACCCTTACAGAACCTTTCTCTCCTCACTTTTACAATTCAGAAACTTAAAGAACAGAAGGAGGAGACTTAAAGGCTTTACAACAATTTTGAGCTCAAGAATCACAGAGAAGATCAAGATTTTCGTGTAGGTCTCTTGCTCTTTCTGGCTGAATGGGTGGGGTATTTATAGGCCCCAACCCAGTTCAAATTTGGAGCTCAAACGATCAAATCCCCGAATTCCGGGATCAGGCGGTTGCACCTTCTCGATCGAGAGGTTGCACCGCCCCGCGAGCTCTCGAGATCGAGCCAGGCGGTTGCACCTTCGTCAGGGGGTGTTGCACCGCCCGAAGTCCGCTCTCGAGATCGAGCCCCAGGCGGTGCCACCTCCTCGACCGAGGCGGTTGCACCTCCGCCTCGAAAGCTCGAAGACCGAGCTCAAGCGTGTGCTCTCTGTCGGGGAGGTTGCACCGCCCAGCCTAGCTCGAAGATCGAGCTCAGCGGTTGCACCTCCCGGTGGGGGCGGTTGCACCGCCCGGTCTCGCTGGAGACTAAGCCCGCACGGTTGCACCTCCTCGGGTTTTGGCGGTTGCACCTCCCCGGTGCAATCGGTCCGCATGGTTAGCTCCATTCGCCATTTCAAACTTTTCAGGGGCCCAATTGCCCCAAGATTAAGCTAATGGGATCACCTCCCATTTTCCAACTTAATCAACGTGCTAACTACGATTAAATCTAAGACAATTTCTGCAGCTTTGTTCGATCGTCAATCGCTTCTTCCGGGCGAAGTTTCGGCGAACTTCCGTCGATCATCCGATGAACCCTCGGTGATTCTTCTTGCGGACTTCCCGCAAACTCCTGGACTTTTGCGACGATCCACTTGGCGAAGTTCCGATGAGCTTCACTTAGCAAGCTTTCGGACTTCGGATCTGTTCTCGCGAGAACCTCCGACGACCGTCCCAACTTCCGTCGAACTCTCGAACTCCCAACGTGATCATGATCTTGACTCCGGCAGAACTCCTGCTGTTTGTCTAACTTTCATCGTAGTTAATCCTGCACAACAAAACTTCGATCGAGAAAATTAATCCTAAGAAATTTAACCAAGTTGTCCCAAGATGTCATTGGTCCCTCGACGCTTGTTCGATTCTTCTACAAGATCGTCCTCTCTGCGCAGCCTATTGCCCAATCGCCAGTTGACTCTGCAACTCCGATATCCTTGGCACAATACCCGCTTCTTCTTGGCCCAATGCCCGAGTCCACTACCGAAGTTTTCGGTCGATACGTCCGACCGAGCCACCGCCCGACGTCCAATCTTCGACATGTTCCTTCGGCACAACATGATTTTCCCGCTTTAATTGTCTCATCCCCGATGAAGCATCCCACGCCACTCAAAACGCAGATTAAATCATAAACATATATCAAGTAGTTTCATCATCAAAATACGAGATTCAACAATCTCCCCCTTTTTGATGATGACAACCACTTGATGACGGAGTTAAACTTAACCCCCGGAGTTTAAACAAACTCCCCCTATCAATATGCCATATTGATAGAAACTCTTAGATTCAAAAATCTAAGCAACATGTCATCATAAACAGAGTTAACCTTCCCAGAGTTTAAACAAACTCCCCCTATCAATATGCCATATTGATAGAACTTTGAATTCAAACTGAATTAAAGTCATTGCAATATTCATCATGAATACTTGCAACACGTCAACATGAACATATGCATAAACTTATGCATCACATGTCATGTCATCAACATACTTCTCCCCCTTTGTCATCAACAAAAAGGAGAAGTATCACAATCAATCGTTTGTGATATTGATTCAACTCATTGCATGAAAAACATAATATCAAGTTTTATTATCATGCAGTTTTGAAGCCAGAAAATTTAGCAAATGTTACAACGTGCTTAGAACATTCTAGCTACCAAGTTTTAGATATGCAAGTTTTACGGCATATAAGTTAGCACATGCAAGCTAGCAATGTTACAACATTTTAGAACTTGCAAGCTAGCAATTTAGAGATATTCACGAAGGCAACTCTTGCTTCTTGAAATATGCAAGATGCAAGCTAGCAAATTTTTGCTTCCTTTGCAGTGTTAGCTTTTGATATTGTAACGCAACTATTTCAAGTGTTTATCAATTGTAGCATTTCATCATATGGCATGATATCGACATGTATAGCTGTGAAGCAAGATTTTGATATCATTTCATGATGTACACATTTCGAATATTTTAGCAAGTGTAGCATTGCATCACATGGTAAGATATCACTCAGACGATGCAAATTTTGTTTGATATCTTGATATGGGGCATATAGCAATGATAGCAATCATATATTTTTTGGTGATGCAAGTATGGCCTAATCATAGTATTAATTGATAGCAACCATATTAACATCAGTAATAGCAACCATATCAATGTCATATTGCTGACTTATCAACTATATTGGTATGTCACTCTATATTTTTCAAGGTATAAGGTTTTTAAAACATTTTAGTTTCAGTGTAAAATCCGAGATAAACAACAAGAGATGTTTGTAAATTTGCATATGCTTATAGATTAAGGTAAAGGGTAACATATGGAGTTTACAACATATCAGGTAACCATATCAAAAACAAAGTCCTTCATGATGAGTAACATAAGGAGTTCACAACATGCCATATCAAAGATAAAGTCCATGAGGAGTTTATAACAACAACGGATGATTGTGTTCATACAAGCTCATTCATGAGGTGGAAGGTTGAAGTGCCTAAATAAAGAGTCAAATTGTCGATGGATTTCTTTGCACTCGCTTAGGATTTGATCTTGTCAAGTTCAAGCCGTTCTTGTCTTTGTTCGAATCGGTCCATCCAATCCCAATATCTTCGGATGGATGATGTGTGAGTTTGCTCAACCGGATGTGTTTCCTCAAAGGGACAGATCGGAGGAGGAGATTGGGTACTCCTAAAGACCGGGTGTTTCCGGCCGGGTTCAGTTCAGTTCAGTTTAGGGGATCTGTTCTTCTAGGCATTCTAACCCGCCATCGTTTCTATAGTGACATCTTAGTAGGTGAAGTAGATTTTTTGTTTATTATGCTGAATCTATCTACTTTCATTACTTTCTTTCCGGTGGTATTTGAATGTCGTAAGTTTTCATTATTCTAGTAATTATACCACCATATGGGAGCATCATATCTTTCTTAGATAATTCTAACATGTTTTGTTGGATAAGATAGCCAAGACAAATGTCATGTCCTTTCATGATTAAGTACATAGTTCCTAATTCTAATTGACTCACTTCATCATGATGGTATTGTTTAGGAAGAATTATACTAGTCATGATATGATGAAGTATCTTAGTGTTTAAAGGCAGTAGATGTTCACAACTTTTAGGAACAAATGCTATGTTAGGATTGGCAAAGATTTTTCCTAAGGCTTCAACATAGGATGTTCCAATAGTTTCATCATCCCATGATCCTCTAAAGTAAAGTCCTATGCTTTTCATGGGAATGCCTATCATATCACAAATGAATCTATCAGTGATTGAGATGTGTTGTCCTAAAAGATAGGTGGACATCCTTTCTTCATCATCTATTTGTATGTTATTGTAAAACAATCTAACTAGCCTAGGATAGATGGGTTCGTTGATCTGCAAGATTGGAAGTAGATTTAGGTTTGTAAACCATTGGATAGTCTCTATGTCTCTTAGTTCATTCAGATCTACGTATTTTCCCTTATTGATGCTTCTTAGTTCGAAAGAGAGAAATTTTTCAGCATTGTTTTTGAATCAAAAAGGGTAAAATCAAAATCTTCTACTAATCTCCTCTTTCCCTTGTCCCTTGAGGATCTTCTAGATCCCATAACTACTCCTGTTTAGAGGGATAAAGGTGAACAAGAGTGAATGAAGAACAAAACAGAGTTTAAGAGGTTCTTAGAGAATACCTTAGTGAAATCTTCAAAACAGGGAGCGATTCTTGATGTTTTATTCCGAAATGGGAGGTATTTGGGAAGCTAAACGGGGTGAAATGGGGATGGAGGAGGCTTGGAGGAGTAAAGAAGGAAAGGGAGGTGAGTTGGGGTCGGTTTCACCGCCGGCCCTAGCGTGGGTTAAAAAGGCAGAGTTGCGGGCGGTTGCACCTCTGGCTGGAGCGGTGCAACCGCTGGCAACCCGTGATGGTCGGAGGTGCCACCATTAGTCGGAGAGGTGCCACCGCCAGGGGCAGTGAACACTTTGTTGTGATTTGATCAGGGAGGTTTTGTCTTGAGGAGAGTTTTCATTTAGAGCAATTAACGTTACTTACATGATTACGCAGTTTTTTTTATTTCAAGGCAAAAAACGCTTGTACCATCAAGATAGACCTTTTAACGCATACTCCCAATGTCGTATATATGTTTGTGATTTTGAAAACTCACATTAGGTTGTATCCAAATTGCATTTGTGATTTCATAATTTCCTCTCGTTGTTGTATCCAAATTGCATTTGGGTTATGACTGTCGAGAATCAAGGAGCGTAACATTAATTCTTGCTCCAAACCTAAGGTTTCAATGTTTTTGTAGGAAGGGATGATTTTTAGGTACCCATTTGCTTTTGGGTGCCTCACTAATAGATCTAGATTTTCTATCATGTTGCATAGAATTTGTCATGGTTCCTTTAGGAACCCAAATCAATTTGTTTGGACTAAATTTCCTGAATGGACAATAATGCGTTCTGTGTCCGAACTTGCAACAAAAGTTGCATTTGCTTTGATGTCTAACATGTAAGATGCGGCCTTTTACTAAGGTAGTTGGATTTTGGTGAGGACTCCTCACAAATCCAATCCCACTTCTTTTGGGAACATGACCCTTGTTTGTAAGGATCATGTTTAATGACTTGCTACCAACCTCGAATTTCTTCGAGGTGTCCTTAAGTAGCAAGTTTTCTTTTTTGAAAAGTTTCTAGATCATGGCATTTTATGCACGAGTTTAAACTATCACTATGTTCAGCATTTAACTTATCAAACTTGTAATAAGACTATCATACTCCTTTTTTTAGCAATTTGTATTTACCACTAATAGTCTTACACTCATCAAACAATTCATGGAAAGCATTTAATAATTCATCAAATGATAAATCTGCATCTAATGAATTTGTTACCTGCCTTCGATGGCCATTAGAGCGTAATGAGAAACTTGTTTGGTGTTGGTATTCTTCTTGAATGCGCCGAAGTCGTCCCATGTTGCTTTGAGAAGCCTTCTTCTTTGATGTTCTTCTTTTGACTTGGGGACAATCACTCTTTGTAGTGTCCCAGCTTTTTTACATTCATAGCAGATCACTTGGTCCTTCTTGGGTTCAAGTTTATTTTTAAGATCATTCTTAAACTTGTTTCTTTTAAAGATTTTTTTAAACTTTCTTGTTAAAAGTGCCAAGTCATCATCATAGTCCTCATCACTTGAGTTTTTTCTCAAGTGGCATTCAGAAGTTTTAAGTGCCATATCCTTCCTGTTCTTTGGAAGGATGTCTTCTTTGCTCTTCATGAGCTTTGTAAGTCATCTCAGTAGGTCATTAATGACCCAATTAGTTCTTCAAGAGGGAAGTTGTTTAGATCTTTTTTTGCATCTTGAATAGCAAGGACTTTAGGATCCCAACTCTTAGGGAAGGATCTTACTATCTTATTTACGAGTTCAAAATCTGAAAAACTTTTTTCCGAAGTCCTTTTAGACCGTTGATCTACATCCGTGAAACGGGTAAACATGTCGCCAATGGTTTCACCTCGGTTTCATTCGGAAAAGTTCAAAAGAATGCAACAACAGATTGATTTTTGACTCTTTCACTCTACTTGTGCCCTCGTGGGTCACTTCAAGTGTGTGCCAAATATCAAATGCAGTTTCAAGTAAGTTGAAACACGATTAAACTTTTTTTTATCAAGTGCGCAAAATAAGGCATTCATAGCCTTTGCATTAAGAGCGAAAAAAGCCTTCTTTTCCAATTCATTCCAATCGATCATTGGAAGAGAAGACTTTGAAAATCCGTTTTCAACAAGGTTCTACAGTTCAAAATCCATAGAAATAAGAAAGATCCTCATTGGTCTTCCAAGAGGGTGTAGTCCGGGTCCCACTGAACATGGGTGGACGGTAATAGAATGCCCTCTTGGTTTCCTACGTATGCCATCTCTCTGGGTTTTAACTGTAGAGAGTTAACCTTGCTCGATACCAATTGTTAGGATCGAGAGCACTAAGAAGGGGGGGGGTGAATTAATGCAGCGGAAATCTTTCAGCGATTTAAAAACAAAAGCTGCGTTCATCCGATAAAAAAATGATTTGATGTAAAAGCCGATTCACAGTTTGTATCTATGCAGTTTACGCAGTTTGCGCCTAAATGCAGTTTTATGCCTAAATGCAGTTTATGCCTGAATGCAGATTGCGTCTAAGCGCAGTTTGCATTTAAGTTTAGTTTATGCCTAAGCGCGAGATTGCGTCTAAGCGCAGTTTGCGCCTAAACACAGTTTATGCCTAAACACAGTTTTGCGTCTGGCGCGTTTTGCGTCTAAACACAGTTTTGCGTCTAAAACACAGTTTGCG
Organism: Musa schizocarpa; assembly: GCA_900464855.2. Taxonomy (NCBI): domain Eukaryota; kingdom Viridiplantae; phylum Streptophyta; class Magnoliopsida; order Zingiberales; family Musaceae; genus Musa; species Musa schizocarpa. The sequence continues at coordinate 24,226,759 of LS990915.1, forward strand.
CCCGGCGCAGTTTGCATCTAAAACGCAGTTTTACGCCTATGCAGTTTTACGCCTAAACGCAGTTTTGCGCCTAAACGCAGTTTTACGCCTAAACGCAGTTTTACGCCTAAACTCAGTTTACGCCTAAACGCAGTTTTTACGCCAAAACGTAATTTTACGCCTAAACGCAGTTTTCGCCTAAACGCAGTTTTGAACTTTGAAAAGCGTTTTATGAATACGCAGAAAGCAATTTGCAGTTATAAATGGAATCAAAACGTAGCGTAAACTGCAGTGTAAAAAATCGACGATAACACCGATTTACGCCCAATGCAGATTCCGGAAAAGATCGAACTTAGAGACTCGCTCGTAAAAGCGCCAGAGGGCAGTAGCTATGTAGGAGGTTTGTAGTAATGATAAAGTGCTCAAAGTAAAAGCAAACCAGAGATTTAGAGTGGTTCGGTCGGGCCTTGACCTACTCCACTTTTGGCTTCCTCCTCCCGACGAGGTCACCGACGCCAACTAGCTGCCTTCCTTCAATGGGCTAAGGCCAACCGCCCTTTTTTACAGTTTCACTCCTTTTGATGGGCTCAGAGACAACCCTTACAGAACCTTTTTCTCCTCACTTTTACAATTGGAAACTTAAAGAACGAAGGAGGAGACTTAAAGTTTTTTACAACAATTTTGAGCTCAAGAATCACGAGAGAAGATCAAGATTCGGTGTAGGTCTCTTTGCTTTTTCGTTTGAATGGGTGGGGTATTTATAGGCCCCAACCCAGTTCAAATTTGAGCTTAAAACGATCAAATCCCGGAATTCGGGATCGGTGTTGCACCCTCCTCGATGGAGAGGTTGCACCACCGGCGAGAGCTCGGAGATCGAGCCCAAAGGTTGCACCTCTTCGGGGGCGGTTGCACCGCCTCGAAGTCTGGCTCGAGATCGAGCCCAAGCGGTGCCACCTCTCGACCGAGGCGGTTGCACCTCCGCCGAGCTTCAAGACCGAGCTCGGGTGGTGCTACCTCTATCGGGGAGGTTGCACCGCCTGGGCCTATCTAACTCGAAGATCGAGCTCAGGCGGTTGCACTCCTCCTCGGGGCGGTTGCACCGCCGGGCCTCGGGCTGGAGACTTAGCCCGTGCGGTTGCACCTCCGGGGCCTAGGGCGGTTGCACTCTCCCCGGTGTAATCGTGGTCCGAATGGTTAGCTCCATTCGCCCAATTTCAATCTTTTCAGGGGCCCAATTGCCCCAAGATTAAGCTTAATGGGATCACCTCCATTTTCCAACTTAATCAACGTGCTAACTACGATTAAATCTAAGACAATTTCTGCAGCTTTGTTCGATGCGTCAATCGCTTCTTCGGCGAAGTTTCTGCGCGAACTTCCGTCGATCATCCCATGAACCCTCGATTGATTCTTTCGGACTTCCGGCAAACTCCTGGACTTTTGCGACGATCCACTTGGCGAAGTTTCGACGAAGCCGCTTGGCAAGCTTCGGACTTTCGGATGTTTTCAGAGAACCTCCGACGACCGCCCGAACTTCCGTCGAACTCTCGAACTCCCAACGTGATCATGATCTTGACTCGGCGTAACTCCCGGCTGTTTGTCTAACTTTCATCGTAGTTAATCCCGCACAACAAAACTTTGATCGAGACAATTAATCCTAAGCAATTTAACCAAGTTGTCCTAAGATGTCATTGGTCCCTCGACTTCGTCCGGATTCTTCGGGCGAGATCGTCCTCTCCTGCACCTATTGCCCAATCGGCCGATTGACTCGCGAACTCCGATATCCTTGGCACAATACCCGCTCTTCTTGGCCCGATGCCCAAGTCCACGTACCGAAGCCTTTCGGTCGATATCGCCGACCGATCCACCGCTCGACGTCCAATCTTTCGACATGTTCCTTCTAAGACAACATGATTTTCCTGCTTTAATTGTCTCATCCTGATCGAAGCATCCTGCGTCACTCAAAACGCAGATTAAATCATAAACATATATCAAGTAGTTTCATCATCAAAATACGAGATTCAACACCTCTCTTGTGGCCTATTGCCTAATCGGTCAGTTGATTTCGCAACTCCGATATCCTTAGCGCAATATCCACTCTTCTTGGTCTAATGCCCGAATCCATTGCCCGAAGCCTTCTATCAATACGTCGATCGATCCACCGGCTCGACGTCCAATCTTCTGACATATTTTTCTCTAGCACAATATGATTCTTCTTGCTTTAATTATCTCATCCTGATCGAAGCATCCTACGTCACTCAAAACGCAGATTAAATCATAAACAATTATCAATTGATTTCATCATCAAAATATGAGATTTAATACCAAATGTTCTTTTTTTATTTTTTCAAATATGAATAGATCAATTTGGATAAATTCAGTTACAAATAGACTAAATTTTTTCATAAAATATTATTTATATAATATTTTGAGCGTTCAAGTTAATTTTTTTTTATCATGGAACCTCTTCAATTGGATCAAAGGTTCATTTGGCAAGTTTTGATATGAAACAAATTTTTTTGGCCCAAATTAATTTTGAATGTAGTTATATTATTTTTTAAATGGGACCTAAAAAACAATGTAATCCTATTCAAAATAATTGTAACTATTGTCAACTTTAATGTTTTGAACTAAACTTTCATAATACCTTGAAAATAACTTTTAGAAACATTAATAGATCAATATAGGTAAATTCAACCATAAATAGGTTGAAATTTTTCAAAAATTTCTATTTATATATTTTTTGAGGGTTCAAGGGGATTTTTTGTCATCTATCATTTTAAATATGATCAAAGATTCATGTGGTAAGTTTTGACATCAAACAAAATTTTTTGGCTCTAGTTACATTGTTTCTGAATAGGATATAAGAAAACAGTATGATCTTTTTTAAAATTAGTGCAAGTAGAATCAACTTTCACGGGCTCAAATATTCATGATATCTTGAAAATGAGTTATGTAAAGCTTCAATGATCCTTTTTTTATTTTCAAAAATATTAATAGATCAATTGGGTAAATTCAACTATAAATAGATTAAAATATTTGAAAAAGAACTATTTATGCAATTTTTTTAGGATTCGAGGTTTTCTTTTTATCGTAAAACCCCTTAAATATGATTAGAGATTCAAGTGACAAGTTTTGATATAAAACAAATTTTTTTTGCCCCGATAATACTGATTTTCAATGGAGTTACATTATTTATGAATAGGACAAAAAAAACTATGTAACTAATGTCACCTTTCATATTTTAGGCCCACACTTTCATAACATCTTGAAAATAAGTTGTGTGCATAAATGACCCTTTTTTAGTTTTAGAGACATTAAGAGATCAATTTGAGTAAATTCAGCCACAAATAAGCTGAAATTATTCATAAAATATTATTTATGCAATATTTTGATATTTTCAAGTTGATATTTTTTTTTATCACAGAGCATGTTAAATATGATCATATATTAATATGGCAAGTTTTAATATAAATTTTTTTGGCTCAAGTTATATTGATTTTGAATGAAGTTACATTATTTTTAAATATGATCCAAAAAACCAATGTAGCCCATTTAAAATCAGTTTAATTGAGGTCATATTTTTAGTTTAGGCCTAAACTTTCAGGACACTTTGAAAATGAGTTGTGTAAGCCTAACTGACCTTTTTTTTTTAATTTTTAAAAATATTAATGGATCAATTTTGATAAATTCATTCATAAAAAAGATTTTTAATTATTCAATTAATTGAAAACTGGTCCATTGATGATCTAAAAGTACAAAAAAGAGTCATTTAGGAATTCAATAGATATTTTCCCTTGCAAATATCAACTTAATTTGAGTAAAAATATAAAAATCAGAAGCATTCGGCTTTTAAAGTTCAATATACTAAAAATAGGTCTTCTTCTACTCTAAAAATGAAAAAAAAAAGATCATTTACTGCTTAAACAAATATCTTTAAGGTTTCATGAAATTATTGGGCAAAAAAAGTTATAATGCCAGCTTAAATTGACTAAAAATTAACAAAGAAAATGTTAACTTTTTAAGTTCTCAATTAAGTGAAAATAGGTCATTTAATGGTCCAAAATAGAAATAGTGGTTATTTAGGGCATCAATAGATATTTTCAAGGTTTGATGAAAATTTTGGACAAAAGAGTTATAATTTTAGTTTAAATTGGTAAAAAAAAAAAAATCAGTTTGTAAGGTTCAATATACTGAAAGTAGGTCTTCTAATAGTCCAAAAATAGAAAAAAAGATCATTTAAGGCTTAGATAGATTTTTTAAAGGTTTCATGAAAATTTTGGGCAAAAAGTTATAATTTCAGATTAAAGTAGCTAAAAATAAAAAAATATTTTTAATTCTCAATTAATTGAAAATAAGTTATTTAATAGTCAAAAAAATAAAGAAGTGGTCATATAAAGATTAAATAGATATTTTCAAGATTCCACGAGAATTTTGGGAAACAAAATTTTAATTTCAGCTTAAATTAGCCAAAAATAATTCAAAAATAGAAAAATAGTCATTTTGTCCTTCTGTAATCAATTAAAGGTTTCATAAAAATCTTAAAATTTTCAAAAATAAAATAAAATAATATTAATTTTGAATAGGGTTACACTATTTTGAATAGGACCCAAAAACAGTGTAACCTATTTCAAAAATAGTGTAATTAAAATTTTAAATGAATAATTTTTTTAAAACTTTACAAAAACATCTCTGATAATATTCAAGTGATTTTTTTGTTTAAAAATAGTTTAGAATCAATTTTAAATTGACCAAAAATAAAAAAAAAGGGATAAATTTTGGTTCTTTTTAAGTGCTTAATTAACCGAAATAGTTCCTTTAAAAGTCCAGAATTATAAAAGTGGTCATTTATGGATTCAATAAATATTTTCAAGGTTTCATGAAAATTTTAACAAAAAAATATAATTTCAACTTAAATTAGTCAAGAATAAAATAGGAAATTTTAGCTTTTAAGGTTCGAAAAATTGAAAAGAGGTCCTATAATGATTCAAAAATAAAAAAAGTAGTCATTTTGGCTTCTTTACTCAATTGTAAGGTTTCATGAAAATTTTTAAATTTTTGAAAAAAAATTTAGTAACACTGATTTTGAATATGGTTATGCTATTTTTAAATATGATATTAAAAACAATATAATCTTATTCAAAAACAGTATAACTGAATTTAAAAAATATCAAAATTTCATAAAATTATCTCTGATACCTTTTAAAATTTTTTTAATCAAATGAGTCCTTCTAGAATCACTTTAAATTGAATAAAAAATAAAAAATAGTCTAAATTCAATTTTTTAAAGACTAAAGTTAGTAAAATATATATTTGCGTGATTACAAAATATAAAAATAATCATTTTGGTTTTTTAAAGTTATTTTCAAAGATTTCTTAAAATTTTAGAATATTTAGATTTTATTGTTTATTTAAAATTATTTATTATTAATTTTATAAAATTTTTTTAATATTATTATATATTAATTTTTATTTTGAATCGGTTGAGAACGATTAATTGAATGAATTTAGAGAGAAAAATAAGGAATGATTTTCTTAGAAAAAAATCCATATTTTAGATATTTCTCAAACAGTATCACATCTTTTGGTTTTTTTTCTAAAAGTGTACCTCTAATTCAAAAAAAAAATACTCCAACCATCCAGCTAAATTTTTTTTGCTTCTGATGGTGTTTTTGGCTTATTATAGTATTTTGACCACCACAATAAAAATAACGTAAAAGTTTATTTAAAATATTATAAATGAGTTAAATAAAACCAAAAAATACTAGAAATCATTTGATATATTATGATTTAAATAGATACTTACAATAGCTTAAGAATAACATCACTCAAATATAAATAAAAAAATTAACTTGTTAAAGCATTTTGATCACCATAATAAAAATATTATAAATAATCAAAATAAACTCCTAATCTTAATCAAACAAACTATAATCCTAAAATTATGGTGTCGTGATAGTGTGTAAGTAATAACAATCAAAGAGATATGGTGTTTTTCAATAACGTTTATAATGTTTGCAATACCTTATTAAAGATATTGTAAACACTATTAAAAAATTTCATAAATGAGCTAAATAAAAATATTATAATAGTATAAAACTATTAAAAGGTATTTTGTGTACGTTTAAAATAAAAAGATACTATTTGAAAAAAAAGAGGGGTATCGATTAGAAAATACCGAAAATATAAGTTTTTTGTTGTGAAATATCCAACAAAAAAAAAAAGAAGCGACGGTTTGAAAGGAAAATAAAAAAAGGAACATTAGGAATTTTCTTTTAATATATATATACATCAGACTATATCCATTTCCGAAAATTTTTCAATGGCGATGTGGTCTCCGTTTACCAATCACCAAATATACACCCATCACACAATGGCAATCCTCGTTCGCAGACACATTATCGACTTCGAGATATTTCTGCCCGGTAGCTTTCCCCACCTTTATGCGTCTCGCATGCGTCTTCTCCAGTGCTGCTAAATCCCAAAACCCAATCAAAACCCTTTTCCGCCGTCACCGCTCCCTCGCGGTCTCCGCCTTGCCCATCATGGCTGACTCCGAGGAGTCGCTCCGCCGAGCTCTTTCCGAGAAACAGGCCGCCGTCGACGCCCAGGCCGAGGCCGTACGGGCACTCAAGGCACGGCCCGCATCCGCCCCGGCCGAGATCGACGCCGCCGTTGAGGCCCTCAAGGCCCTCAAAGTGGAGGCCGCCGCCGCCGCCAGGCGCCTCCAGGCCGCTGTCAGCAGAAATGGCGACGGATCCACTGCCGGCAGTAGGGAGGCCTTCCGCCAGGCCGTCGTCAACACGCTCGAGAGGCGGCTCTTTTACATCCCATCCTTCAAGATCTACCGCGGGGTCGCTGGGCTCTATGACTACGGCCCTCCTGGCTGTGCAGTCAAGTCTAACGTCCTCGCCTTCTGGCGTCAGGTAAACGCTTGATGAATTGCCTAGGATTCTTTTTTCGATATCTGTGAATTGAGCATTTTAAGGTCGTGTTTTAGCATTCTAACCAAAATGCTAGAAGAAAAGTAACAATATAGATTAGTTCGTCTTTTGTTCTTGTGACACTTGATGCATTCACTGAACCCCCTTCTTGAAGTTAATATATTTTGTATTACGCTCTCGATTGCATATCTTTTATATTGACTCATTAATTTAAAATTATTTGTTTCTTGTTTCTCTTTTTTCCCCCCTTTTTATTCACTCAAGGCACATGGTGTGCTGAATTTTCTTTTGCTTCTTTTGTTACAGCATTTTGTCCTAGAGGAGAACATGCTGGAGGTTGATTGTCCCTGTGTCACTCCTGAAATTGTTCTCAAGGCATCTGGTCATGTTGATAAGTTCACTGATCTAATGGTGAAGGATGAGAAGACAGGTACTTGCTATCGAGCTGACCACCTACTTAAAGACTATTGCAAAGAGAAGCTCGAGAAGGATCTTACATTGTCAGCTGAGAAGGCTGCGGAGCTTAAGCATATACTAGCAGTGTTGGACGACCTTTCTGCTGATGAAGTGGGTGCCAAGATTAAGGAATATGGTATAGCAGCTCCGGACAGCAAGAACCCACTGTCTGATCCTTACCCCTTTAATCTCATGTTTCAGACTTCCATCGGTCCATCTGGCTTGAGCCCTGGGTGGGATATTTTGCACAGCCCTACCAGATATGTGACTAGTTTTAGTTATCAGCAACTGGTGTTTCAGATGTTGTAAATTTCTTATTGTGTGGTTATAGGTATATGAGGCCAGAGACGGCACAAGGTATCTTCGTGAATTTTAAAGACTTGTATTATTACAATGGCAACAAGCTTCCATTTGCAGCAGCTCAAATAGGCCAAGCCTTTAGAAATGAGGTACGGTTCCATTGATCAGTATCTGATATATTATTTTGATGCTATGCACAGTCTTAGCTGCATTCAATTTTTTATGATATATACTGATAGTGTTAATTTGTGATATTACCATGACTCCAAAATTGAACCTAATTCAGTCAGATTTAGTTGAGGGGTCAAGTTTGTTTCTAGTTGTGTTTATGTTCTCTAGTCAAAGTTAAGAACTAAGAGTCCAAGAGTATAATTTTTATTTTGAATATTTCCATTTATATTTTTGAGCATTTAGGAAGAATTTTTTGATGAGATTTGAGTCTGCTTATGATAGTTTAGATTGACAAGATTACATACTTCTAAACAGATATTTAGGTGCATTATTTCTAAAGCTTGATAGATTTAAGATGTATTTGCAATGTGATTATTTTTGTTAGAATTTTATTAGATAAAGATTTCTTATCATTTTAGTTAGCATAGGGCTTATGTTGACTAAAAGTTCAATCATGAGTCTTGTGACCTTAAATGTTAATTTCTGGATTAATGAAAATAATGAGTTTTCATTCTTGGTTGTCACTCTTCGTCTTGATTATTTCAGCCTTCATATTTGTCTTTTCTTAAATTCTCCTACCTCCCTCTCTCTTCACTTTCATCCTTCTACCATTGTCTTCTACCTCCTTTTCGTTTTTCCACTCTTTCTATGTATATTTGTGCTAACACCAAAATGATAGTGGAGCAGGTTTCCATAATGTATATGACATGTCATGATGATGCATAGTGGGAGTGATTAATGCAACTGATGGAAATAATCAACCTAGCAACCATACACCCCGATAGCTAAAGAGCTATGATACATATGGAATACAAATTGACACCCTTCAACGAAATAAAACAAGATGAATCGTTCAAGATTGAAGGAAAACTATTCTAATCACTTTATCAATGAAAAATTGATGAAATAATTAGAACAATACTTTGATTTTCTTAAAACGTCACAAACTATGAAGTTCGATAAGTTGAAAGGAAAAACAAAGATTTTTGGGTTTTGAATGCCACAAGCAGAAAAACTTGATAAGTTCCAAAAGTTCATGCAAGAACTTAAAAACAAAACACTCAACAGTGTTGAAAGATGATTATATTTCTCAATTGCCTCCTTACAAAAGGAGTCAGCCTTGTTTATATAGTACAAGATCAAGTACAAAGGGAATGAATCTATTAAATACATTAAATGACATTTATATTCCTAATTCATAAATGTAGATCACTCATGAATCTGCCTTGAATTGATTTGAATGATTATTTATGAATAAGTCTAAAATTCCTAATATGGTCCAATATAGCTGAATGACCTTTATTCTTCAAAATGGGCTAAAATTTCATCATTTTCACAAAGTTGGACGTTCTCTTCATTATTTGGACTTATTTGTATCATGTTGATCATTTTAAGTTGGACTTTCCTTGTTTTCTCTCCCCTTGTGTTTCCCAATACTCTCATTTTTACTACTCAACTCACTTACTCTCTCCCCAAAGTTTTGGTTAATGAAGACTCAAGCTCCTCATATTGTTGTTTTATGCGCATTTGATTTAAAAAAATTATCTTTGGAGGCAAAGGTCCAAGTTGATATTTCTGTCCATCCATGATCAAAGAATAACGGTTCTTGAACCCATCATGTATTATCCTTCGATCATATTACCAAGGTCTCCCCAACAACATATGACCAGCATACTTAGGTATCACATCACACTAAACTTCATCCTTATATCTATCAATTTAAAAAGAAACTAACACTTGTCGATACCTTTACCATACCACTATCATTCAACCATTGTAACTTGTAAGGTTTTGGATGTATAGTAGTAGGTAATTTTACTTTCTCGAAGAGCCAGGTGCTTGCCACATTTGTACAACTTCCACTATCAACAATCACATTACACAACTTGTTAGCAATCAAACAATGAGTATGAAACAGATTTTCACGTTGTTCACCATGTTCATCATCTTTATTTTGCAAACTAAGTGTGCGTTGAACAACTATATTTTCACCTTTAGCATACTCTACATCACTAGCATCCTCTGGAATGTCATCATCATCCTCTCTCTTACTTTCAGATTACAAAATTCCATCCCTCATGATCATAACTCTCTTATTAGGATATTCACGTGTCACAAGTCTATACCCAAGGCACTTAAAACACTTAATGCCTCTAGTTTGATTAGGTTGATTCTCACCTTAACCCTTGCTGCCTGATTTATTTCTGCCTTTAGTTTCGTCAATTTTAGGCTTAACAATGTGTTTATCATCCCTTTTACTCAAATTCGGTTTCCAAGAAGAAGAAGAATCCGAATAAGGTTTCGAATCATACCTTGTGCCTTTTCTTTTGAGTTACCTCTCAATCTTCATGGCCACATTCACTATGTCCTCAATCTCCACAGAATGTTGCAACTTTGCAAGATTAACAATGTTCTTGTTTAATCCACTCAGGAATCGGGCCATGGTGGCCTCACGGTCTTCCTCCACATTAGCCCTTATCATGACTATCTCCATCTCTTTATGATATTCATCAACACTCATCGAACCTTGTGTCAAAGTTTACAGCTGTTGATGCAAATCCCTATAGTAATGGTTAGGGACAAATCTCCTCATAATTTGTTTCATCTCCAACCAAGTTTCCACGGGCCTTTCACCATTTCTACGCCCATCTTTACATAATTGATCCCACCAAATAATAGCATAATAATAAAATTCAACAGTGGCTAATTTTACCTTTTTCTCTTCGGAGTAGTTGTGACATTCAAATATCAGCTCCACTTTTCGTTCTCACTCCAAATAGGCATTTGGATTATTCTTCCCTTGAAAAGAAGGAATTTTCATTTTGATGCTGCCTATGTTTCTATCCAAACCATCAAAACATCTTCTTCTAGTTTGTCTCCTAGGATTAATATCTTGACCAATTAGAGTAACTTGGTCATCATCTATGTCATCACCACCATCATATTCATCATTGACAAAGGTTGGTTGTCTCTTACGCTGTGATTCACTTTACAATCTATTAATTGCATCATCATGCCTTTCTAGATGATCTCTTACATCTCCCATCACTTTGAACATACGTTCAAATTGCTACTGCATTGCTTGAACCAAAAGATCATTTGATGAAGAGCTCGTTTTTTTTATCTTTAGACATGTTTACAACCTGAAAATCAAAGTTAGAATAGCCTCACCAACACTCCCTCACGTGTTTCACTCTAGATTTGATTTACTCCACTCATGTTTTATATAATTTTTGGCTTTTCTCGATACTGATCTCACGACTCTTGCCTTTTGTTAGGACTCTAGCTAGGAGAGTCTTAATTGAGAGGAATATTTATGTAAAACCTACCTAAGCCGACCCCTATTAAAAAGGTGAAGAGGCTGGCTAGGGTTAGGAGATTGTTTCTTAGAGAAGAATTAGGAGTTGTAAGGGAATAGGAGTCTTGAGTAGGAGTCATATTAAGAGTTAGGGTTTAGAAGCCCTATAAATAGTCATGTATTCCTCCTCTTTTCATAAGCAATAGATGAATCTTTTCTGCAGGCTTTGAGCAGCAACTTGGAGGGAGGAACCCCTATAGAGTTTCAAGGAGGCCGATCCCCTAAAGAGATCAACCCCAAGTTTAGAATCTGTAAGGGTTCTAACACCTGGTATCAGAGCAGCGTTCTTGGCATCTCGTTGCCCTTCCATAGCCATCCATTAGCCCTCCACAATCGTTCAAAGCAATTCCCACAATTGCTTAAAAGATTGTCGCCAAATTCCACCGTCATCTCCACCACCGTAGATCATCCTTTAATCTCCCCGTGAATTGCAACAGGTTCTAGTTTCCTACCTTACTGCTGCTACAATTTAGTTATCCCTATTCGAAAATCCAAAAAAAAATTATTCCTATATTGCTGCATAAACTTTTCTTCCAAAAGTTTTCATCTCTACGACCAAAGATACATTATAGAATTTCAGCCGCGTAACACTGTTTGTTTGATCTTGATACAACGTTTTTTCTATCAAAATCTCTCTGAAATTTTTATGATATCTTTAACACTTCCTAAAGTGAATTTTCCTTTGGTTTCATAAAAAAATTCTTAATATAAATTACTAATCTTTTATGTCCAATCTGCTATACTTAAAAATCTGTACTAGAAAATTTCAACCGCATATTATTGCCTTAACCTATCTATTTGCAATCTTTTTTGAATGAAATTTCTTATACACTTCATAGATCATCTTAGCTTCCATCTAAGATTGATCTATTGAGAAATTCATCTTTAAAAATGATTTTGTGTTGTTGTAAATTTTCGTCGTAAACCGTTGAAATTTTTCGACAAGAATTCTGCTATTGCAACTTGCACCAATTTCCTTGCTGTTATACTACCGAAATTTTCTTGATTAAATTAGACATCCTTGCTGTCATATAAACTGTGATTTTGCTGTCAATTCCCTCCTAAATTCTCTCAAGTTTTTGGTGGAAATTTCGTTAAGAAATCGTTGTTTCTTCGACAACAATTCTGCTCTTACAAGACAACACATACTTGCTGTAACTTCCATTGATTTTTATCAAACCTTTGCTGCTATCTACCAAAGATCCAAAACTTTTATCCATAGCCCTAAAACTCCACCAAACCACATCCTTAAACTGCACCCAAAACCACCACAAAATGCTTAAACCGCAGCCTACATCCACTAATCCACCAACCCTTTCGATCATCATTTCTCTCAACCTATACATGCCTTTAACCCGACAACAAAAGAGAGATCTTAACATCATGGATTTGAAGGCATATACTATGGCATCCGAGGAGATAATTAAAGCTAAATTCGAAGCCTTCGAAGCCCGAATGGAGGATAAGATTCAGACTCTCTTTACCGAACTCAGTTTGGGCCGGCCACCAAGCCCGAAGAAATCATATCAAGGAGAGAGTTTTACCCAATCGCACCAAGCCTGAAGAGATAACTTCCAAGGGAGGGGAGGCTCTATGACTGACCCCAACTATTCATGCATGAGGGTAAACTTCCCTAGATGGGAAGAAGGAGACCCGATTGGTTGGATTTCACGTGCAGAGCGATATTTTCGGTACCACAAAACCACGGACGCATCTATGGTGAAAATTGCAGCTATACATCATGAAGGGGATGCCATACAGTGGTTTGACTAGTTTGAACACACTTATGGAGTCCTTTCATGGCGATAATTCAAAGAAGGATTGCTGTTCCGCTTCAGACCAACCGATTACGAGAATATTGACGGACAACTAGCAAAGATCCGACAAACCTCCACCATTCAGGAGTACCAAACCAGATTTGAAAGGTTATCTAATCAAACTCGTGATTGGTCTCAAAAACAACTATTGAGGATCTTCATTGAGGGCTTGAAGTCGGAGATCCGAGGAGAAGTTAAAGTGCGACAACCGTATACGCTTATGGCAGCCATCTCTTTCGCACGACATCAAGAGGAGCAATTGAACCATGAAGTTCGGAGGACTAGGGTCGCTCCTCAACCAGCAATATTGAAGCCCTCAGCCCCCCCTACTGTCGACCGAGTCCCTACACCAAAGACGTTAACAAGAGAAGAGCTTCGGGAGCGATATGCGAAGGGGTTATGTTGGCATTGCGATGAGCCGTGGAGCCATGAGCATCGTTGTGGTAAAGGGAGACTTCTTATGATTGAACCAATAGAAGAAGAGGTCATTGAACATCCAGAAGAGAGCCTTGAACATGAAGAAGAAGATGCAGAAGAAGAGCCACAATCGACCGAAGTTACGGTACATACACTAGCTGGCTACTCAAACCCGCAAATGATGAAAGTTGGAGGCCTTCTCAAACAACAACCGATCACTGTTCTCATCGACACGGGCAGTACTAATAACTTTCTAAACAGTAAGGTTACTGTCCAGATGGCCTTACCTATCGAGAATTGTAGCAGGTTTGATGTTAAGGTCGTCGATGGATGGATTTTGAAGTATGATCGTAGGCGCCCGCAAGTGAAACTATTGCTGATCATTAGGCCTTACCAAGAGATAATTGCATATTTCTTCCTTCTCCCTCTTGGTGATCATGAGGCCATGCTCAGAATTAAATGGTTGACGACATTAGGTGATATTTCTTGGAATTTTATGCAACTAATTATGAAATTTTACAGTAAGGAGAAACAGGTGATACTGAACGGAAAACGTGGGGGCGACGTAACGACGATTTGCACACAACAAATGGAGAAGGTTTTGCATAAAGCATGCAGTGGCTTTTTGGCAAACTTAAGCAATAAACTAAGAGAGAGCCAATAGAATTTGAAAATCTAAACCTACTTTCTTTGCTTGCTGAATTTTCAGATATATTTGACGAACTGCACAACCTACCTCTTACCCGTCGGCATGATCATTATATAATGATTCTTTCAGGCAAACCTCCAGTAAATACTCAGGCATATCAGTATCTACATCTCCAGAAGGATGAAATAGAAAGGATTGTAAAAGAGATGCTCGAAACAGGAGTTATTCGGCCAAGTTGCAACCTCTACTCTTCATCAGTGCTACTTGTATGCAAGAAGAACGGAACATGGCGAATATGCATTGATTACCGAGCTCTCAATGGCATAACCATCAAGGATAAATACCCTATTCCAGTAGTAGATGAATTGCTAGATGAAAGGGAACACAAATCTTCACAAAGCTGGACCTTCGATCCGGGTATCATCAAATACGAGTGTACGAAGAAGTCATACCGAAAACCGCCTTTCGAGCACACAACGGCCATTACGAATTTTTGCTTTCTTCAACAAAAGGTGGAATATCTTGGGCATATCATATTAGAGGAAGGTGTGACGGTGGATCCCTTCAAAATTTGAGCAATGCAAAACTAGCCTACCCCGAGGAACATAAAATTGCTACATGACTTTTTGAGTTTAACAGGCTACTACCGTAAGTTCGTGAAAAACTATGGAAAGATCAATGCACCACTCACTTCTTTACTGAAAAAGATACCTTCCAATGGTCGGACAAAGCCTCCGCTGCCTTCGACAAACTTAAGGCAGCTATGACGACGATGCCGGTGCTAGTGCTACCAGATTTTAACCGACCCTTCATCATTGAGGCCGATGCATCTAGAGACAGAATGAGAGAAGTTCTCATGCAAGATGGTCGACCACTCACATACATTAGCAAGGCATTGTCTCCCCCCTATCAAAACATATTAACATATGATAAGGAGATGCTCGCCATTGTGCATGCAACAACGAGGTGGAGATCGTACTTGATCAGGCGATGCTTTCAAATCAAGACCGACCATAAAATCCTAAAATATCTCTTGGAGCAGAAGATATCTTCCCCCGAGCAGTAAAAATGGGTAACAAAGGTTCTTGGATATGATTATGAAATAACTTACAAAAAGGGGAAAGAGAATGTTGATGCAGATGCGCTTTTACGGCTACTTAAGCAAGTTGAATTTTTGGTCATTTCACTTCCGACTAGTGACTTCCTTAAGGATATTAAGATGGAATGACAAGAAGATTCGGAGACCAGTAAGATCATAAAAAAATTGGAGGAAGCACCAAGCTCTGTGGCTCATTACAATTGGGACTCAAAAGAATTACACTATAAGGGACGCATTGTGCTTATGACAAATTCTACATGCATCTTCATGAACAGATTTTGGACAAAGTTATTCCATATACAGGGTATTAAATTAAAAAGGAGTACGGTATATCACCCATAAACCGACGGCCAGACGGAAGTTGTAAATAGGTACTTGGAGGCGACAAAGCCACCCACCAAAAATATGACTACCCAAGGAGAACTCGGACCAGTCAAGTGCCATTATTGATCGCCGGATCGTGACTTCGACGATGACGACCCACTACTAAAGTGCTAATACTGATGAAATGAACCTACCAAATGAAGATGCCACTTGGGAGAACTATAACGACTTGAAGATCAAATTCCCAGAATTCATGAATCGTCAGCCTCGAGGACAAGGCTGATTTGAAGAGGGTGGGTCTGTTAGGACTCTAGCTAGGAGAGTCTTAATTGAGAGGGATATTCATGTAAAACCTACCTAAGCCGACCCCTATTAAAAAGGTGAAGAGGCCAGCTAGGGTTAGGAGGTTGTTTCTTAGAGAAGAATTAGGAGTTGTAAGGGAATAGGAGTCTTGAGTAGGAGTCATATTAGGAGTTGGTTAGAAGTAGGAGCCTTGAGTAGGAGTCATATTAGGAGTTAGGGTTTAGAAGCCCTATAAATAACCATGTATTCCTCCTCTTTTCATAAGCAATAGATGAATCTTTTCTGCAGCCTTTGAGCAACAACTTGGAGGGAGGAACCTCTATAGAGTTCCAAGGAGGCCGATCCCCTAAAGAGATCAACCCCAAGTTTAGAATCTGCAAGGGTTCTAACACCTTTTATCTCTTGTTTTATTCTTTGAGTTCTTAGAATAACTAAGGTACCTAAACAAACAATTCAGATTATGGCAATTCAAAGATAGTGAAATTGGGTAGGTTTAAAAGCAAACAAAAGGTAGGCCAATTTAAAAGTGTGTGTAATACACTTCAATCATAAGTGAAGATTATAATTCAAATATCAGTTGAACAAAGAAAATTTTTTTGGAATGAAGAAAGATTCTAAATCGAAACAAGAATCCAAATGAACAAAGATAGAATTCTGTAATTTGCAAGAATTCCTTGAATCTGCAATTTTTTTTTTAATTCTGATCTCTTTCTTTTTTTTTTTACCTTTGATTTTCTCTCTTTTTTTTTTTGGCTTTTTGATTTTTTTTAATACTATAAAGTGCGGATATACAAAGAAGAATAGTAATAACACAAGAAGCACAACAATGAATATAAAGGAAGAACAACAATTATAGATATAGTGCAAAAAGAAGAAGAGAAAAGAGAAATATAAAGATAGCAAATAAATGGATATGCAAACCTCAAACTTGAGCTGAGCTCTGATACTAAATAATGGAAATCATCAACTTAGCAACCATATACCCCGATGACTAAATAGTTATGATACATATGGAATGCAAATTAACACTCTCCAACGAATTGAAACAAGACAAATCGTTCAAGATTGAAGGAAAACTATTCTAATCACTTTATCAATTAAAAATTGATGAAATAATTAGAACAACACTTTGATTCCCTTAAAATATCACAAACTACGAAGTTTGATAAGTTGAAAGGAAAAGCAAAAATTTTTGTGTTTTGAACGTCACAAGCAGAAAAGCTTAATAAGTTCCAAAGTTCATGCAAGAACTTAAAAACAAAATACTCACCAGTGTTGAAAGATGATTATACTTCTCAATTGCCTCATTACAAAGGGAGTCAGCCTTGTTTATATAGTACAAAGGCCAAGTACAAAGGAAATAAATCCATTAAATACATTAAATGACATTCATATTCCTAATTCATGAATGTAGATCGCTCATGAATCTGCTTTGAATTGATTTGAATGATTATTCATGAATAAGCCTGCAATTCCTAATATGGTCCAATATGGTTGAATGACCTTTATTCTTCAAAATAAACTTGAGCTGAGCTCTGATACCAAATGATGGAAAACATCAACTTAGCAACTATACACCCCGATGGCTAAATAGTTATGATACATATGGAATGCAAATTAACACTCTCCAACGAATTGAAACAAGACAGATCGTTCAAGATTGAAGGAAAACTATTCTAATCACTTTATCAATTAAAAATTGATGAAATAATTAGAACAACACTTTGATTCCCTTAAAATATTACAAACTACGAAGTTTAATAAGTTGAAAGGAAAAGCAAAAATTTTTGGGTTTTGAACGTCACAAGCAGAAAAGCTTAATTTAGTTTCAAAGTTCATGCAAGGACTTAAAAACAAAACACTCACCAGTGTTGAAAGATGATTATATTTCTCAATTGCCTCATTACAAAGGCAGTCAGCCTTGTTTATATAGTATAAAGGCCAAATACAAAAAAAATGAATCCATTAAATATATTAAATAACATTCATATTCCTAATTCATGAATGTAGATCACTCATGAATATGCTTTGAATTGATTTGAATGATTATTCATGAATAAGCTCATAATTCTTATTTCCTAATATAGTCCAATATGGTTGAATGACTTTTATTCTTCAGAGTGGGCTAAAAATTCATCCTTCTCTCAAATTTGGACTTTCTCTTCATGATTTGGATTTATTTGAATCATGTTGACCATTTTAGGTTCTTTTTGCATCCATAGAACCTTGATCGAGTCTTGACCAGTTTGTTCTTTCCAAATGCCTTCCAATAAATAAGTTAAGGCTTCTTTCATCCTTTTAGCTTTAGTTCTTGTCATTGGTCCTCCACGAATAGTTAAAGGATTTTTGATAGAATTATGATCAACTTGATGATTCATATCAGCAATCATGGGTTCAGGATCAGATTTTGTTTGGTTATGTTTAGTTTAGTGAGACAAAATTAAGGCTCCAATTTTTTTTTGATTTTGGGTATTTTGTTTTGATTTTTAGGCATATTTCCATAAGGATGTATTGATGATATTTAAGTCTTTTTTTGTTAGTTTATATTAAATATATTTAAAAAATCCAAGATGATGTTTAAATTCATTGTGTCTAGAGGTTATTAGGTGTAGGAAGAATTCTCAATGTGACAAAATTTATTAGATAGGGTTGTTTGTTTTCTAATATTTTTTCTTACTGTAGGTTTTAAGTAAACTACAAATATATGAGGATCAATCATGAGTCTCATAGCAAGAATTATAAATTATATTTTTTATTAATAAAAATATTGGGCTTTTGTGAAAGCCATGTGGGTTGGTCATCTTTTTTTCTTATCGTAATTATTTCATTCTTCCATCCTTTGTTTTCTTTACCGAAGTCTTCTAAACCTCACCCTTCACTCGCTTTATGGCTTTATAGCAATTCTCACTAACTTATTTAAGAGATTTGTTTGAATCTAACCTCTCGTTTTCGTCTCTTTACCTCCTTCATCCTTTTACCCTCTCTATTCTATTTGTATGTGTCTTTTTTGGACTTTCTACCTTCTTTCTTTCTCTGTGATAGTAGTTATTTTTTTTCCAACTTTTGTCTTCTTACAATCTTAAGCATCCTAGCCCTCTCACCTTTTTACTCTACATTTTTATAGCCATAATCATATATATTTGTTGCTATAGTCTGTTATTTTAGGCCAGTGATGGATGCCATATCAAAAGTGAAGGCAGGTTTGAATTTTTGCATCATTTCTAATAAAAGCAAGTTTGAAAATCATTGGAAAAATGAATATTGTCCTATACCTGTATCTGTCTATTTTAAAATTTATTCTTAGTCTTTTATATTTTCATTCTACTTCTAGCCTTATTTTTATTTTAATTTTTTTCTTTACACCAACTAATAATGGTTTCAAGTGATTGTAACCTTGAGTAAACTACATTCTACCATGATATCTAAAATGAACACGAAGCTAAGAAAATTTAAAAATCTCGAGGATGATCTTTGCACATCAGAAGCAAATTGATGCATCCCAGTGTATGCAGTCACATTTTTTATAATTTTTTGGGTTCAGATTAGTTTTTTAATGGATTCTGAAATATTTTCATTAATTCTGAAATGTTGAATTTTGTTAGAATAACCTTTTACTCATCATAGGTTTTGTATTTTGATGATTATATCTTATTTATAGCAACTTAGATGTGTTTTTTTCAATTGGGAGAAGATAAGGTAGAGTTCTTATCTTAGTCAGACATAGTAGTTGTTTACTAGTTAGCTTATAGAGTGTTAAACATGCATGACAATGAGATAATAGTTCTTCAATTATAAGTTTTTCTCCTTTTTCCTGTCTTCTTTCTATCTATGATGGATATTTCCTCTTGTTTTTCCAACAAACAGATTTCTATTGCCTTGCCTTTTGACTTTCTTTATGGCTATCCAACCTTAATTATCCTATTGATTTAGTTATTTGTTTCTTTTGTTTGTTATTTTAGATTGGTGATGGTTGTTATATCAAACTAGAGTGTTTTTCTTTTGCAAATGTTTTAAATTCTCATTGTAACATGGTCTAGTACATTTTCATTAGATAGATAGTTATCTTAGGGCTTAAGTCACATCTTTGTTTATCGATCCTGTCCATCTATTTCATCCCATGTTTAGCCTCTGATATCCCTACCAAAGACTTCTGCTTCATCCTTGCTTTCTTACCTTTGTTTTCTGCCCCTTTTTTCACTCCCTTTATCCTCTTTGTGCTACTTACATCAGTTTTGCATGTATCATGGAGGTGCCAATTTTATACATGGAGGTGCCAATTTTGTACCTAACGAGTCATTCTTTAGTAATTTCCTTCTTTTCGTGCTTCAGTTTTCCAAGTTTGACAAATTCTAGAGTTCAAGGTTCTAGGTTTTATGCATGAGAGTGATGAGTTTGATGTTGAAACATTTAGTTCACTTGCCTGTATGCTAAATGGTCCAGTATATAACCTGATTGATGTTATGGTTAAAAACTGTCTCAGTATTTGAGATTGGGCAATACTAGATTTCATTGTGTTTTCTTGTGAATTGAATCTTACAAGCATCTTTGGAAAAATAAATTGTGTCGATTACATGAGTATCTTGTGGAAAAATATAAGTCTGCTACTGAGATATCATGGCTCTTTATGGTTTTCTGGCAGAGGCATATTGAGCATGGCGCACATCTCAAGATAGATCAGCTTTAAAATTTTACTTGGATCAGATAGGGGAAACAAAAATATATTTTCTTTCTCTTGTTTGCTTTTATAATTTCTTGCAAAACAATGCTACCACTCACACATACATTACCTTGTTCTTGACATTTAATGTCCACGCAATCTTTTAGCAGGAGGATAATGACTCTTGCTAATAGAAGGGAGATTGATTCAATCACTGGTACATGGGGAAGAACTAAGCTTGAAACATTTCAGTAACAACTATTTGTGTTTCATGATGTGCAAAGGAACAAAGAGAATGATAGCATCTATACTTGTTAGTTTGTTATTTTACTTGCAATTGCTAGTTACCAACATATATAGTTAAGGTTGAGTTGAAACCATGAATGAGAAATTTTAGGTTGAACGTATTGGTGTATTGCATGCATATTATAGTTGACAAGGAATTAGGAATTGCTTCTATTGGCTCCCACTCTCTTAAATAAACTGTGCTGCTGTATATGATCTTAGTCCAAGCCCTATATGATGGCTGTTCGTATCATTAAGCTTGCTAATGTTATTCTCTCCTGCTTCCTGCTGTATCTTTGGCATGCAGATTTCACCACGCCAAGGTCTTCTGCGAGTTCGTGAATTTACATTAGCAGAGATTGAACACTTTGTGGATCCAGAGGACAAGACCCACCCAAAATTTGTTGATGTTTCTAACTTGGAGTTCTTGATGTTTCCTAGGAAGGAGCAAATGGCAGGTGAATCAGCAAAACCAATGATCCTTGGTGAGGCAATTTCAAAGGTACGTTGGTCACCTCTGCTTCACTTCTTTCCTACATATACTTCTATCGTGCTTTCTACAATGAGGCCTTTTGTCTTTGAAAAAATAAGCAATTTTTTTCTCCACTAATTTGTAGAACTTGTACATCAGGGAACTGTCAACAATGAAACACTTGGCTACTTTATAGGAAGGGTGTATCTCTTTTTGGCATGCCTCGGGATAGATAAAGATCGATTACGCTTCAGGCAGCATTTGCCAAATGAGATGGCTCACTATGCTGCTGACTGTTGGGATGCAGAGATAGAATGCTCTTATGGTTGGATTGAATGTGTTGGAATTGCTGATAGATCTGCTTATGATTTACGGGCTCATTCAGTGAGTAGCATGAACTTTATCATTATTATTAAGTTCACAGTATGTGTGATAAGCCGGTTGTATACTCTTAAAGCAATTTAGAAGTAGAAAACATTGAGAATCAACTCTTACAAGATAATTTCTTATCCAATCCAACATATTGTCACAAACTTAGCTGGTTTTGCCTAAGTTGTGCGATATTTTTGCGTATTTGTTCGCAAAGGTCAGTCTTCTCGAAATCTCCTATAATCCCTTAGGACTTACAAAAGAGAAAACGAATTAGAGAAAGCGTTTTCCTTGGGATCCATAAGCAATCATTTTAGCAAACATTTCATAACCAATGTAAATTACAAACATAGTCTTCACAAGCTCTGAACGGTCGTGCAGCAAAGAGCCCAAAATGATCCACTACAGAGCGAAACATCCGTAAGTGTCCATATGACATAATCTTCGTTTACAATTCTAAAGCGACTACCAAAGCCAACAAAAAAAGAGCTGCTAAGCCTACTATCAACTCTCTACATGCTGTGCAAAGCATGAATAAAATTGAAAGACATAGACATAGTATTACATCAAACACCCTGTTTATAATTTTGTCCATGACATTTTGGAATCATCTTTTTTATTTCATTTTACACATTGTACATGCTAACTACTTCTCACATAAGTGGTCTTTCTATTTGCCTTTAGAAACTAAATTCTAATTCTCCTATTTACTTGTGCTGTTAATCATCTGCTGTCTACCTTTTTAGTGTTGATTAATTTTCTACATGCATTCTGTATCAAAGGTGCTTGCTCTTTGTATTATACAAGTAATCAAATGGAGTGAGTGATAATCTCATTGTATACTCTTAAAGCAATTTAGAAGTAGAAAACACTAAGAATCAACTCTTACGGGATAATGTCTTATCCAATCCAACTTATGAAATCATCTTTTTAATTTCATTTCACACATTGTACATGCTGATTGCTTCTCACATAAATGGTCTTTCTATTTGCCTTTTCTGGAAACCAAATTCTAATTTTCCCATTTTCTCATGTTAATCATCTGCTGTCTACCTTCCTTATTAGTGTTGATTAATATTTTTGGTGCATTCTGTATCAAATGTGCTTGCTCTTTGTATCGTACCAGTGATCAAATGGAAAACATCTTGGTGACATTGAACTTACACAAACCTCTGTGGTTAACAGGAGAAAAGTGGTGTCGCTCTGGTTGCTCATGAAAAGTTTTCAGAATCCAGAGAGGTGGAGGTAGGCTCTTCTTCTTCACAGTCCTTATTCTTTTCTATCTATTCTTTGTTGTCAGAATTTGACTCCTGGGTGGTCTGGACAGCTTCTTCAGAAGTTCTGCTTTCAGAAGTTGTATATGATTATTATTCCTGCTTTTAAATAATGTTTCTGGTGCTTTATGAATATAGAAATTAGTTATTGTGCCATCAAAGAAAGAAGTTGGTCTTGCATTTAAGGGCAACCAAAAGATGGTAGTTGAAGCATTAGAGGTAAGCTTGAAAATTTAACATGCTGCAAGAAGTTCTTTTAATGATGACCATTATTCATGTTATTGTTCTTGCCTAAACATCTATGATAGGCCATGAGTGAAAAAGAGGCACTGAAAATGAGAGCATCTTTGGAATCTAAAGGAGAGGTGGACTTCCATGTGTGCACTCTTGGAAAAGCTGTTGTCATAACCAAAAATATGGTGTCAATTAGCATTGAGAAGAAGAAAGAACATCAACGGGTTTTCACACCCTCGGTTATTGAGCCATCTTTTGGAATCGGAAGAATAATTTATTGCCTTTTTGAGCATTCTTTCTACACCCGACCGATCAAGTCAGAGGATGAACAACTGAATGTGTTCCGTTTTCCTCCTCTTGTGGCTCCCATTAAGTGCACTGTTTTCCCACTGATCAAGACACAGAAATTTGATGATGTGGCTAAAATCATAGCAAGGTCACTCACAGCAGCTGGGATTTCTCATATTATAGATATCACAGGTATGATCGTAGAAATGAGAGTTATTATGTTTAGTCTACCATAGACAAAGATTTTATTAATTCTCTTCTGAAAATTGATTAGGTGGTTCATTTTCTATATTCACTTGATTAAAAATGCCACTTTATATATCAATTATATTGTAAAATGTTTCTGATAGATTTTCCATTTTTTAGATGGTGATTACAATGTAAGACAATTAGTAATCTATTTGTGCTCTTTTGTATGTGTGCTTTCTCAGCTAGCTGTGTGATTGGACTGATCATATGCATAGAACAAACTTATCTACATCTGATTTTTCACAATGATATATCTTCTGATCTGTGGACATCAATAGGAAAGCATGTGCTGTTGATTGGTGTACCCTTTGCCATAACTAGATTTTCATGATTTTGCTGGGATATCTGCAGGGACATCAATAGGAAAGCGGTATGCCAGGACAGATGAGATTGGTGTACCCTTTGCCATAACTGTTGATTCAACCAATAGCGTGACCATCCGGGAAAGGGACAGCAAGGAGCAGATCCGTGTAAGCATCGATGAGGTGGCTAAACTTGTGAAAGAGGTGACAGATGGGCAAAGTACATGGGCTGATATTATGTGGAGGTATCCAGCACATGCGGCCTCACTTGTGGATGAAGAATAAAACTTTTACGAAGTTAATACCCATCAGCCTTGTTGAAATTTGAAGTATTTGGCTTTTACAACATAGACGTTTCGTTCCCCCAAGGGATATGAAACTTCATTATGCATGACAAATTTTGTTCTCATCATATGCATCCTTGCAAAGTTTTCCCTGGTGAGAATTTGAATTTACAGGTAATGTTGCTCTGCCAACTACTAGAAGGTTAATTCCAAACAGCAAATTCTAGAATTACATTATGATGGAAGGGTCCTCAGGTTGAACACTCTGCATCAGCCAATTTTTGGCTGTAATTCATGAGGTCGTGTGATTGGAAAAAAATCAATAGATAAAGATGAAGATCTACTTGCAAATTCTTGATCAATTGTACGCTTATCCAAGGGCCAAAACAGTAACTTCATCATGGCTTTGGTTATCTCGTGTATTATTGAGTTCTACAATTTTACTAGATATGTATTGGTCCACCAGTAAATTGGTACATGGATCGATAGCTATCAGGCGAAACGATCGGTCGAAATTTCGAACTATAATAGTGTTCTAATGGTCAAATTGATCATTGGAATTTTTTCTCATGGGTTTTTAAACCTATCCTCTTTATTTCATTTCATTTCACTCTTATTCTTAAATTATCTTAACTCATTTTTTTACATTTGCACCGACTAATTTAGAAGGATTAAGAGAAAATTTTTTTTAATCAAGAGATATGCATTCTCTTTGATTAAAGAGTAATTAAGATATTTAATATTATATTTAATATATTTAATATTGATTAATTCGAAATTAGACACTTGATAAGTCTAATGTTTATAATTCATGTATATTAAATATTGAAAGATATCTATGATGGTAAAATAAGTTTAATTAGGTTTTATTAAAGTTATTTAATACTATAATTAGTTATTTTAATGATGATTTAATCGAATGATTGATTTTGGATTAATTTAATATCTTTAATACAATAATATTTAAAGAGGAGTAATTAATGAATAATTAACTATATTAATCATATGATTAGTGTATTTAATGATGATTTCATGTATATTGGATCAAAATTACTTATTTAATGTTTCTTTTATATGTTTCACATATTTATGATAGTAAAATATATTTTATTATAGTTATTTAATTCTATGATTAGTTATTTTATTGATGATTTAATCAAAATTTGATCAATTTTAGGTCAATTCAATGTCTTTAATACTTATTAAAATATTTGACATGTTTATAGTGTCGAAAGAGAAATAATTAATGGATAATTAATCATATTAATTATGTGATTAGTATATTTAATGATAATTTTATCATAATTTGATGTATATTGGATCAAAATAATATATTTAATTTTTTTTTATATATTTCACATATTTATGATGGTAAAATATGATTAGTTATATTTTAATAAAATTATTTAATGCTGTGATTAGTGATTTTTTATCAATATTAGGTCAATTCAATATGCTTATACTTTATAGCTTATTTAATTTAAATTTAGTAGGATCATAACACTAAAGGAACAACTATATGATGATCTATGAGTTCATACCCGAAAGATAGATGGGAATCGTCATTATTGGCAATGCATTTATTGTGATTACATTGGTAAGGGTCAAGGAATAACTCGGGTGAAGATGCATTTGGTCAACGAATATCCCGATATTGTAAAATGCAAGAAGGTTCTGATAGAGATTCGTAAATTATTTCAAAGCAACCTACAACAAGCAAAGGAAGATACATTAAAAAAAAGCAAAGGAAGATACAACAAGCAACGAATAACTGTAGGGCTACGCGGGAACCAATTTATGATCAATATAAAGGTCACGACGATGAAGTCGACCCTAATCTCATAATTGAAATTTGTGCATCATTGGAGTATCAGTATATGGTCGATGAAGCAATAAGGCATCAATGACCTGACTCACAATTGGAATATGATAGTGGCAGTAAAATCCAGAGGTCAACTAGCATGAGGCAACCAATTACTATGTCTCAATTAGGTCGAACTAGTAGAATAAGGCATGGTGGATATCATGGTTTTATGAGAGGTCTACATTATATATTATTGATATTGATATGCAAACCTATCCCCTACAAACAACAAAACAAACATGGATTGATGATGCATATATAAAAGAAAAAAAAGCGGGATATTGGGAAGACAATTTCAAAATGGTTCAACTTCCTTCAGATTCTAGCCAATAAAATCTAAGGTCCATATTATCAGAGTATGGTCTCATCTATTCAAAGGTTCAACATAAGGATTTAACCTCCAACACCGAGGGAGATTCATAGAGTGTACTTAGATAAAGAGGTGATAGAATCGAAGGATTGAATCAAATTCTTCAAGAGGCAATAGGATGAATATGGGGTGACATTGATGTTTGATAATTGGATAAGACCAATAAAAATGAGTATCATTAACTTTCTTATTTATTACAACAGAATGGTGGTATTTCATAAGTAGTCAATGCTTTAAAAAAGATCCAAGATATAGACTACATTGAGAGCTTGATGGACATTGTAGTAGAAGAGATTAGACAACAATATATTATCCAAATAATAATCGATAATAGAACAAATTTTAAGAATGTCGGTTTGCAATTGATGAAAAAAAGAAAAACATTATTTTGAACTCTATATGCAGCTTATTGCATAGATATAATGCCGAAGGATATTGATGAGTTGGACGTGATCAAGAACTATGTAGCTCAAGCATAATCAATTACAAAGTTTATATATAATTATCATTGGGTCCACTCTTTAATGTAAAAGTATGTAAACGACGAGATGCTCTGACCTGGAGTCACTCGGTTTGCTATCAATTTTATTTCATTAAAGTTATTACAACAAAAAAGGTATAGCATGAAAGTAATGGTCACCTTATAAGAGTGGTCTGATTCTAGATATTCGAGATTGAACGATTGAAAGAAGATAGAAAAGTTACTATTTTCTCTAGATTTTGGGAGATCACGACTGAAATTGGAAAAGATGTGGAACCACTTTAAATTGTTCTCTATAAGATCGATATGAACAAGCATCGACAGTGCCATGCCCCCTGAATTTAATTCTTATTTAGGAGGTGTGAACCTAACTCAAAATTGATAATATTATAATTTAACAATAATCTAGGATCCAAATTAATATTTGAGGACATTGAAAATCATTCAATCAAATTCACATCCATAAAACCTATGCAGTTTATAATTATATATCACATCACTCGATAATTCACATTTATGAAAACCCAAGCCAACTTAACAAAACATTAACAACACTTACAAATCCACAAGCTAAACAATTTATACAATCAAGACTCCAACCATTTACCACCAATTCATATAATTGTAAACGAAACTTAACATTCCGAAATTTCAAATAAGAGAGATTTTTTTAACACTTTTACACAATTTATCAATTCAGATTCATTGACAACATTTCATTTCATACAAAATGCACTTATACAACAATAACATATCAACCAATAAGATTTGCCCACAATTTTGAATAGCTCTCCACTGCCTCAGCACAATACAAACATCTCAGAGTGTGACAAGTTGACCTAGAAGATTTATATAACAACGAAGTGAGCTAAAAATAGCTTAGTAAGTGACAAACATATCAAGAATGAAAAGGGACAGTTTCAAACAAATAAGGTATCACAATGCAAGGTAAAATACAAGAACTCTCAAGATACCATCTCATTAGATACAAAATCGCAAATGTCATGTCATTCAAAATTTATTTGGTTCATAACAAATGGAGCATATCAATAGCGTACGAAATGTTTTGGAGCATATCAACGACATATAAAATATTTCGGAGCATAACAATAGCAAATGAAATATTTCGGAACATATCAAAGACGTATGAAATGTTTTGGAGCATATCAATAATAAATGAAATATTTCGGAACATATCAATGATATATGAAATATTTCAAAGCATATTAACGACATATGAATCATTTCGGAATATATCAAAGAACGAATATGGAACAAAAGCTCAAACGTCGAATTTGATGTTATATTCATATTATTCTCATTCGAAACACATATAGAAATACATAACCAAAGCTCTGGATATCATATCAAACACATAGAAGGTGAAGTAGGACCATAACATAATATGGTACATCAATTTCTGAATGACCACCAAACATAAGTCTCCCACGTTTGGGAGCTCTATCCACCCATGTCTGAGTGAAGTCATAGGGGGCCGGCAGAGCATCGCGAGCTCTATGCATAACTCACTTTATCATTTCTAGCAAAGGTTCACAATATTCCACAAATACCAGAGTACAAAAGGATAGTATGAACAATAAAATTAACACATATTGGAAGCACATACGGAACAACGAAACGTACATGTGTCTTTCGAGTCAATACGATGTGATGTAAACATAATCTTTCACAAATGTATTTAGATTTGAAAGGAAATGAAAGCAAGAGAATACAAGGATTCCAAGCAATCATATATAGCTCAATTGAAATAAGAAGGTTAGATGAATTCAATGTCCAAGGAAATGAAACTGGAAGAGACACATATCGAAAGCAAATGCGGAACAATGAGATATACATATGACTATACAAGTTGATATGATACAACATAAACTTTACATAATAGGTTTCAAGAATGCAAATAATTTAAGAACAGGAGCATACAAGAATTCAAAACAGTAATATAAAGCTCAATTGAACAAAGAAAGCTGAATGAAATCAATTTCCAAAGGAATGAAACCGGAATATGCGAAATCGACCAAAGCTCAATTTCTGGCAAAATTCGAGAGATATATTGAACAAATGATTCAAACTATCAATTGTGCTCCAATATAGTCAAGAAAGCCATTGTAAAAAGATATTTCAATCTATTTTCAGATAAAATAAGTCTCGTATGAATCGAAATATCTAACAAAGAGTTACAATTGATTTAGTAACCAAAGATCAGAAAACAAAATCATTATTTTACAGAATACATAGGGTAAGCTTTAATAGATAATCGGGCAGGCATTTGGACTCTAAATCTTTCAATCTAAGAATCAAAAGAAAGATCTACGAGTCTAGTTTCCAATGAAATAAGTTTTGAATAAATCAAAATTTTCAATTGGGACTTATAGGCGGTTTAGTATCGAAAGGTCAGAAATTACGATCCCTGTTTTGCAGAATCTGTAGGCTCATTTGAAATAGAAGTTTGGGCAGGCAAACTTATTACGAATTCTTAAAATAAGCTATCAAAAGAAAGATTTATGAGTCTATATTCTGATCAAACAAATTTTGTCCAAATCAGAGATCAGTGCATGAAGTTATAACCATAACAAGGTAAAAAAGTCAGAATCTCAAAAGTTTCACAGATTCAAATCGTTGTCTAAATAGGAGATATATCAAATGCAAGGCTAGAATAATTCAAAGTTTCTCATATTCAAAGTAAAT
Source organism: Musa schizocarpa (assembly GCA_900464855.2). Classification (NCBI taxonomy): domain Eukaryota; kingdom Viridiplantae; phylum Streptophyta; class Magnoliopsida; order Zingiberales; family Musaceae; genus Musa; species Musa schizocarpa. Next base: position 24,256,408 of record LS990915.1, read on the forward strand.
GTAGAGATAAAAATTAGAGTAAAGAAGGATAAGGAGACTTGTAATAGGAAAGATCATAATACTCGCAATACAAAGGATTGAAACACTTGTCTTCGAAGATTTTGATCCAAAGATCCCAAAAAAGTATACGTCAGAATCCTTCTTCTATTTTTCGTCTCTATCCTCTCCCTGTTTCATTTTCTACATCTACCTTCTATTTTTCCCGGCCGCTGCTGCCACTGCCACAGTTGCAGCTGCAACCACAGCCACGATCGTAGCCACAGCCACCGCCGCAGCCCCTTTCCCTGTCCTACTTCCTTCCTCCCTTCTCTCGTTCCTTCTTTTTCTTTCCCCAAACACAGCTGCCGCAGCCCCTTTCTTCCTCCCCTGCTCTTCTTCTCTCCTTCTTCTCTTCCAGCTGCAGCTGCCATCGCCGCAGCCACAACCCCTTCTCTTCTTCCTCTCCTTCCCTTCTTCCTTCCTCTTCCTCTTTCCCTGTCACAGCTGCCACAGCCGCAGCCGCAGCTCTCCTTCCTCTCT